>SRMA01027249.1:660463-878138 GCA_007224835.1 Danionella cerebrum | reverse complement strand
TATTTTCATCGGTTGGTTTTAGGAGACGATCTGTGTTCTCTATATTTTCATCGGTTGGTTTTACGAGACGATCTGTGTTCTCTATATTTTCATCGGTTGGTATATGTTCCATCCCTTAAAGAAAATGGTTAATGAAAGCAGCCTGTGACTCTTCCATATCTCCAGCCTACAAGAAAACACGTAATGAAAGATGGCAATAAATTGAATAGAAGAAAATAAGCAGCTCCCCTGAGGTTTCTGAATGAACGCACCCCTTTATGAGCTTAACTGCAGTTTGCACTCAGAAGTATAATTATTTTGATATTGAAGTGAGATAATGTGATTATCTGTGTCAATGAAGAAAGATGTTACGAGACCCAGTTGTTTTGTGCAAGGCCTCTCAGATCTTTGCTTAGTATGCGTCCTGTCAGTATACACATGCATCATCATGCTAGTCAGGTAACACCCCGCAGTTCAAATACCACAGACAGCAAGGCATTAATCCCTTCGGCTCTGAGATGAGAGAGGGAGTGATGGAGACCACATGTGCCATGTCCTCGCTCATCTAGCTGTATTGATAACAGCACCCCCACTCCTCTAATTACTGAGTTCTAACCACCCAATGATAGAACGGAACGATGATGAAGAATTCTAAGGTCAGAGAGTCAGAGAGCTTCATTACTTGTGTCAGGAAGAAGAGAATTGTCAATTAGTGTTTCTGTGAGAATCAATCGTTTCTAGTTATAGGTCTTGAAATGTAAATAGATCGTCATTGCAAGGGCAATGCACTAGGAAGTGCTAGTTTTATCCAACTTGTGATAAAAGCCGGTTGCAACCTGCTAAGCATGTAATGTGGCAAATTCCAAGAGGGGCGACTCTTATAATTAGAATTAAACTCTTTGAATTTAATCAAAGATTTCATAGATTCATCCATTCCCTTGGCTGCTTCCCATGCAGATTGTATTCCTCATCATTTGCTCATCATATTCATGCAATAGTCATTGTTACATCTTAGAAATAACTCTCTAGGTGCTTGGCAAAGGATGATTGGGATTTATAATGTGGAAATGGATAAAATAGGTATGATTGAGAATACACTCTAAAAGGCAATGTTAAAAAAAAACTATACAATGTTTTACCGAAAAACACTCACTGGCCATTTTATTAGGTACACCTGTCCAAATGTGATTTTGTGACTGTAGCATGGTTGATCTACTGGGATTTTCATGCACAACCATTTCTAGAAGAACGGTCCGAAAAAGAGAAAATATCCAGTGAGGAGCAGTTGTGTCTGCATAAATGCCTTGTTGATGCCAGAGTTCAGAGGAGAGTGGCCAGACTTGTTGAATCTACGCCACAAAGGAGTAAGGAGGTTCTGGAGGCCTTGCCTGATACTAGAAAGGTGTATGGAGTGGCCTTTGTGAGTATAGATTTGGCCAGTGAGTATAGATTTTGAAGGTCAAACTAAAGTAGTATGTTTAAAAAAGTGGCAAACTCAATTTGAGTTAATTTAGTTGCATTTGCTTTGCTCACTGTTTCAATTTAGAGAGAGAGAGAGAGAGAGAGAGAGAGAGAGAGAGACTGTTTAAAGCTAAATGCACAATCTGTGGCTGACAGCGCATTCAAATATATCATAATTTTCATTAAAATGGCTGTAGCAGCTAACCATTAAGCTGCTTTTGTTGGTATATTTCAGCAGGTTATGAACACGCAAGAGTCCATGCAAAAGGAAACAATTTAAAGTAAAGTTTATTTTATCTTCCATAACAAATGAAAGACCATCAAACAAAACAAATTCTAATTAACATACACGATCTCAACCATGCCACCAAAACCATTTGCCCCATACCAACCCTGTCTTGCTCTCTGACAGAGCAAGAATTTATGTGGTACGCAACTGCCCCTAGTGATCAGGAAGAAAACGAATTGAAAAGCTTCTACAACGCTATTTGTTCAATTGTATAATTCCATTTGAAATCTTACATACGGTCCGCCTTTAATGAGATGTTATTTTCCTGTATAAAAAAAAAACATCTGGATCAAAACTGTACATTATGTGGCCAACTCAATGTTTCTGCTTGAATGCCCCCTGTCAATTTAGGAAGAGTGTGAGGCGTCCCTGGGACAGTAACCGAGATGAATATCAGCACAGAGACTTCACAATACAGCAGCAGTCAGCTCTCATCAGAGCATAAATTCATTCTTACATCGCATCTGTCTCTAGATATACTGCACTACATGACTCTTGTCTATTTCTATAGATCTGAATATAGCTGCCTTATACCGGCTCATCGGACACCACACACACTTCCCAATATGTTTGAAAATGGGCAAAATGTGCCAATATGTGTTGTCATTAACTCATCTGCCTGACAGGGAAACAGAGTTGACGAAAATATATTTACATTTGTCTATTTAATTGTTTTTGAGTATACTCGCAATATTAAAAATTCACATGTTAGGGTTTTTTTCAGCAATGAACAACATGCGGTGAATGAACAAAAGAGAAATCTACATCAAAAACTTGCTTACTTTGAGAAAATATGACTTACATTTTTTTGAGAGGAAAAAAAATGCTTATTCTGGTATTTTTTTTTTAGCTTGAATTGATAAACTTTGCAAAACAAGCTTTTGATTTTGCCACTTAAAACCAGGATCTTAAAACAAGACATTTTAACTTACTTCAAGAATATTACTGTTATGGTTTTCACTATTTCCTGTAATAATTTGTGCTTTTTTTGTGTCTGTGACTCTCTACTCTTTTCTCTCTGCTCACTCACCCCTCCCGTCCTGTTTCTCTCCTAATTGTTACATTTCATTTCATTCAGTTTGTTCATTTACTGCATTTGAATAAAGAAATTAGTCAAATTTTAAGCTTTACTTAAGATTAATTTAAAGATTACCGGTAGTTTTAAGCAACGAATGTCCTTGTAACAAAAAATTGTTTTACTTTCTGGATTTTTTTTGTCTTGATCTAAGAAAAGTTTTTACTTGATTATTTTTTTTTTTCTTGTTCCAAGAGTTTCCAGAATAAAAAAAAAAACTGCATTTGTTAAATAAATAATATAGTGATTTTGATATCTGGCAATGTAAATTCATATGTGTTTAAAACTTTAGAGCTTGCAGACCTTGGGCTGCCTGTTGTGCATTGTATTCTTGTATATGGAAAGATTATACGTATGTCACACACAGACCTATATTTTTATCTGTGTCTCCAGAATTCCTAAAGATTAGCACCATTTTCTCAGCAGTAAAATAATAGCCATTAGCAGACACACCATAAACTGTGAGAAAAGGCTGTGAACTGAACCTGAAATAACAGCAGAATATCAAGGTCTTGCTGACCGAAAATGGCAAGGTATTGATTTTGAAGCCTGAGGGATAAGTGAACATGAAAGTGTGAAAACCTTTGTGTACAGTAGGTGTCTAGTACATCATAGTGTGTGGCAGGGGCCATTACCCCCTCACTATCACAGTCAAACTGAAGAATCCTGCCATTTTTAAAAGCAATTTTCGACCAAATAGCAGCAGCTCACCCACAAATGGAGGAATTATGGAGATGGAGCAAGAATTTTTGTCAGTCTCTACTACCTATCTAAGATCACATGAGAAAAGGGCGTGAGATCAAAGATGTTTCTAATATTACAATGTCTGGTTCACAATATGTATTCGGACTAGGAGCGGAGCATACATTATTCAGTGAGGTCAAGCCATAAGAGAGAAAGGACTTGAGTTCATCCATGACCACGTGTGTGAGATGGAGAATATGGAGTTCACAACATCTGAGATGGCAGGAGTGCCGCATGTTCTTTCTCCTGACTTCTGTCCTGCTTCAATGGCAGCACTCATGAATTCTTCAGTAGGTGCAGAAATCAGAGGCTGTTCAGTCTCTTCATCGCCGACTCCTGTAGTGCCTTTCTATATCTGCAGAAGCACTGATCACAGCAGCTCTTCAGGCCTGTGTTGTCTTGCTCTTTGCGTTTGATCGTACCCCTCAGGTTTTTGTTTGTGTGAATAAGTTGTTTTCAAATAAAAAGTTCAATAATCATTTATTGCATTTATTATCGTTTATTAAATATTTGAATGACTAGAAAAAGGTTTTTAACTTGTCAAACGATTCAAGTGAGCCAATGGGTACCTACCCAACCTATTGGCAGCTTTTCAACCTACTGATTTAGGGTTAGGCTTGGGAACCGGATCAGGTTCAATGTTTAGTAAAAGTTGAATGCCAAAAATATCACACGCAGAATTAATACAGATAATATTACCTTGCCTTGAACATGTGAGAACATGTGAACATGCCTAATTTTATAGTTTTGTGAATTAAACAGTGCCTCTAGTTGAAGTACTTGTTATGTGCTTTAGTATTGGGTGATGCAACATATTACACCTACTCGTAGTTACTGAGATGTAAATGGGTTTAGAAGGACTATAATGGCCCTGGAATGCCAAGATGGCATCTGAAGCAGATGGAAAATTTGGTTTTACAAAATGCTTTGAGGAAGGTTTGTTTAAGAATGATTTACCTAGAAAATATAGGTAAGGCATTCCCAGTCTTTCAGGAGTCTCTTTTGACAAATTAATTTGGCAAAATATCATATAGGTCAAAGGTCAGAATCAGAACAGTAACATAAAGTGAACATTAATTGTTGATAAAACAATTTAACACCTTTCTTACAGCTCAGAATTGTCTAATTAAAGGTTTAAAATAAACTTTTAAAGGAAGCTGTGGTCCAATATACAGTAGGACCTCTATTGGTATAACGGGGTAAATTCTGCATTTTTACAGTTCATAACTGTAGAATTGTTATGGTGGCTGGAATGAATGAGAAGGGGCACAGCATTACAGACTATGTACACTTTTATTTACATGCTATTTTAACAAGAGTGCAGAAGAAAGACGTCCCTTAATGGGAACAATACTCAGAGTTGAAAGAGTTACACTGGAAGACTCAGTGGATGTAGAGCCAGGAAACAGCAGATCCAATGAAATCTTCAATGATGACAGCATCCAATAGGAGTATATTGAAAGATGGGACATATAAATCAGACTTAAAAGAAACATAGTCGAGAGCAAAGGAGATCCATGAAGGCTGGGAGCTATTATGGAGAGTCGGTGTGCATGAACCGTAGGACTGACAGTGAGGAAGGGAGAAGTGAGGGCATATAAAGGGGAACAGAAATGAGAACAAAGCACTGATTGGGTCAAGAGGAAACTAGAGTTTAGACTCTAGTGTAGGGGCTGATTGAGTGAGGGAATAATTACCGCAGAGAAATAAGGGAGTAACCTAAATGCACGTGATCTCATGGGTTTCTTACAAAAATGCTCCAAATCACACTTTAGAACATGTAAAAATGCATATAAAATTGTATTCTATTATAAATAGTACAGTAATTTGTTCATTTGACAGCAATAAACCTTAAATTTAAGGTCCTACTCTGTAAATGTTATGTTTTGTGAAATATACTCTTTTTCTGTTGAAATCATACAGTATTTTGCAGTTAGATTTACAGACTTTTTCTTTACAGGGCAACCTCCCTTTAGTCTAGATGCTGCAAAGGACTCCATCCTTAGCTTTTGCATTCTTTGGCTTCTTTCCTTTCTTTTAACCTCTTGAGACCTCCCATGCAATATTGACGAAATCCTTTCACCGTTTTGCTCCCAAGCTCACATCCGCCAAAATGATATTAACAATTCATATCCAATTAAATGAGAACAGACTTGCCAGTGCTGCAGGATAGTCTTCAGTGAAGTCGATATCCTCTTTTTCTGCTCATAGTTATGAATAGTCTTTATTTTCAATATTCTCAGTTCCTGAATTTTGTAGTTCACAGCTCAAGGCCAAACCATTACTGGGGTCTGCAGCTCGTATTTTTCATGTTGCGTCTCTAGGTTACAGATTACATCTTTGAACTTAATCCTGACTCTCCTACTAAACTTGACGTATATCAAAGTCATTCAATAATTCTGCAATATAGAGAGCCTCATGAGGTATGCATTGTTTTTTTTTTATGCTTAACTCAAATGCTTCCTGGATAGAGACTTTTGGAGAAGAAATTCATCCAATATTTTGTGCATGGATATATTCATAGAACTCTGTCTGAATGCGGACTGTTGATTCCTGCATAATGGATTGAGAGCTTGGTGTTGGAATTATTATAAATTGTGGTTATTTTAGTCAATTGCCTGTAGATGAGCATTCCTGGGTGGAGTAAAGAGTCTGTCCATTTGTGAGACGGAACCTAATGCATACCATGATGTCAACCTTTCAAGGGCAGAAAGATTATTGTCAAGTTGCTTGGTAAATTATGTGCAAATCTGGGGCTCCATTAAAAATCTATTAGTTAGGAACAAAATGTATTTTTGTCTATAATCTCTAGGGTACTGGGTCAGTCACCAAGAAAACAATTGGTAAAACACCATGCTCTAAACAACTGAAATCTTGCAAATTCTATTAATCACAAATTCATGTTAAAGCATGTCAATAAGCATGGGTGGTGAGAGAGACATGGGCACACAAACAAGCAGCTCAAGCACCACATGAGAAAGTTTTCAGTCTGCTAGGACCCCACAATGTTCATTATTCTCACCGGAGAGGTCTCACAGGCCCCAGAGAGAGGAAGCCACATGCTGCAACGACATTTCTCCCTCTCATCAGCTCTGCTGTTCTTTAAAACCCTGAGCCTTGATGAGCGCCACCTGTCAATGCTGATTACACACAATGAACATCTGAAATATTCTGAGGAGAACTAGGTGAAAGTGTTCGGTCAAATGGGATCAGAATGAAGCTATTTTTTTTCGTTTGATTAGTCAACATGCAAAAATACATAATTAAAAAGGTTTTACATAAGTTAATGTTCACGTCTCGTTTTAGAGCCTGTTCCCATTAGTCAGATGTTCTTAATAGGTTCAGAGCTGGTTCTCATTTTGTACTGTTCGCCCTTATATCTGACCTGCACATCTGATGCTCATTTGCTCGTCCACCAAAGATCATCCATTACGAGGTCTACATCTTTAAGCAGAAAATTCGAAAAACAGAGCTGATTCAAATCAGCCTTCATCCTACAGGGCTTACTTCCCTCTGCGAGATCTGTACAGCATTCCGCCAATTAATTAATTCTGTTCTAATGATAAAGGACCACCCCATGACCTTACATCCCTCTGGGTTTCAAAAGCTCCTTTGTATCAAGGGATTATCAAGTAAAAGATGTCATTAAAGAAGAAAGGAGAGACCACATTATTGCTTCCCCCATGAAAAATGGTTGGGAAATTAACATAGAGGTGCAGAAGTTTCTTAAATCTTTGAGGGCTTTGAGCTCACACCTCACGCGTACAAACTCTCATTAAAAAGACATTTAAACTTTAATATCAATAGGTTTTGGACAGTTTTACGACCATTTCTCCTGAGGTGAATCAGCCTCTTGAGACTCTACTTTTTAATTATGAAACATATGAAACAATTGATGAATCCACAGCGTTGCAGATCTCACAAATAGATTTTCTTTGTGATTAGATTTTGTCATCTTCCTAATTGAAAATACTGCTCCATGTCTATCGTTATCTATAGAAATATATCTACTTTTTTTAACCGTGCAAGGGATCAAATCTCAAGAGAAATCTCAAATGTTGTACCATTTCATTTATTTATTGAGCCAGTTTATCTAATAATTCATTCATTCATTCATTCATTCATTGTTTTTTAAACGCCCTTCCAGCTTCTATGGCTATTTCCAGGGCGAGAGCAATTTAAGTTATTGATAAAATGTTTAAAACCAGCTCTTCCTAGAAATTTTAATACCATATTTGGATCTACTTGATTAAAAATGTGATCTAGAGTTGTAGAAGAATAAAATTGTTTTCTGATGGGGGTTAAAAAAGGACAGTCAGATAGAATATGTTTTATAGATAGAGGAACTTTACATGAGTGGCATTCAGCTCGACTATCTCCAGTTACTAAAAACTGGTGCGTGAGCCTAGAGTGTCCAATTCTGCATCTTGTATAAATGACCTGTTCCCATCGATTGTTGAATTGTCTTTGTTTCTTTCCAATGTTAGGATTTATTTCATATAGTTTATTTTTGATGCACTGGTTCCATTCAGTCTGCCATCTTTTTCCAATGTAAGAAGTGAGAAATGGTTTTAAATCTGATGCTGGTATCTGGCATAGGGTTAGTTCTTGTTTTGTAGAGGCTTTGGCGGTGTGGTCCGCTCGTTCATTTCCTGGAATTCCAATGTGTCCGGGTATCCAGTAGAAGAGTATGTGAAAAGATTTTCTTCTCAGATATGCCAGTTTAATTAGTATATCTAATAATTCAATTAGGAAACTTGAACACAATGGACAGTGATGGCAGAACATTCCCATGTTTTTCTATGCTCAGCAGGTGATCTATTCTCACACAACGTGAGTCAGATCTCGTGTGGTGTCACTTCCCTTGCAGCTAATGGCATGTTGAGCTCGAAAAGCAAGCGATGTTCAGATTTGAATTGTTCTGTGCATTCACTACAGACTATTTCTATAGAAGTAATCCATCTCATTTGGTCTTAACTAATCAGAACAGATGCATGCCCTGTAAATCTAAGAAGAATTGTGTATTTTTCACAAGTGCTCACTTAAATAAATTAAGCCTTGGTTGCACAAGTAGTATCGGCATATAAACACTCGTTGGACGGAGGGCTTTGACTCCTTGACGGGTTTTAAAGACAGCACAATTAGCACTGCATCAATCCAAGCTCAGGATATTCTAAAGCACAGTCTGAACTCTTAGTCTAAACTCTCTCAGACTGTAAACAAAACACATGAAAATGGCTCATAAAAACCCCAGTCAGTACCTAAAACCTACAGATGAACTGGTCACCAGCCAGTGTTCCATTCTTGAACAGCAGGAAGCTACAAACTGCTCAACCGGGTTCTTCCCTATTCACAGCTCTTCTTTCTTTCTCTGCTCCCCCACCTTCTTTAATCTCAATGCAGCATGTGTTTAGTTAGCATCTCTAATGTTTAGGCCACATAAAGCCACGTTTTCTGTTAAATCTTCTTAAACCTTGTGGGGGAGCCAAACAGAACAGGAAGTGGTCTTTCTTGACAAAGCGTCAAAAATCCTGGATGTTAGCCATCTTTCCTGTAGTGTTGCTAAAAGGCTGGACAACCACTACACTTTGTTTTTTGTGTCTTCTTACGTGGTTTTGAATTAGTATTAAATATCAACCATTGATGGTTTTCTTGTTGAAGAAATCTAGTGTTTCTCAATGTTTCTTGTTCTTTTGCTAATGAACGTGGAGTTGTTACATATTAATACATATTATTATACGTTTTTTTTGGAAATGTGGCCGATAACCACCACAATGATAAAAATTCATATATTGTTAACTAGTTCTAAAATGAGCCATTCATGAACTATTTTGTTTGTGATGTCATAACTATTAGAATCCCACTCAAGACTATATTAGTGTTAAATACTCCCTAAATAATCAATAATAAATTCTACTATTTCTGCTGATGCTTGGTGTAAAGACAAAGGATAGAGGACGGCTTCTTCATGATGGACTGGATATAAAAAGAGTTGTTTTACAATAATCAAATTTAACTTTGGTATTATACCATTTTTTTTTATTTAAATACCCTAAAGAATCAGTTGTATAATATTCCTGCTATTGTGCTTGCACTTTTTGATAAAATACCAGTACTACCGCCGAGATTTCCACAGGCACAACCACCGACTCATGCCATTGCTCATTTATTGTATTCTACTGGGTATAATCTTTGTTTACTGTAGAAATCTGATGAGTTATGCCGTTACTAAGCACAAAAGGATCAGCAATAACAGTCCCAACATTGATTTAAGCCACACAACAAAAGCAAACCGAAATCTTACGTAGCTTCAATTCTTCATACACTTGCGAAATGTTAGTTAACAGCTAAAAGCAATTTGAGATTTGCGAAACCAATTTGATACATTTAACTGTTAGATTGCTGAGCTCTGAAGCAGCAATCAGCAGGTGAAAGAAACTCTAAGAGAAAGGTCTCTTTTTTGTGTCTGTCCTTGTTGTAAAGTTCCGCTTTTTAATTTCGCTCTTTGAAACAATGAAAATAAATACTCCTCAAAGAGATGAGATCATTATCAGGAGCCACTTTTACTTTGATGTTTCATATTACACTATGATTTAGGCAGATGTAAAAAATGCTTTTAACAAAGAATGCTTTCCAAAATATAAATAATGATTGGGTTTTTGGACTGTATTTTGAACTGTAAAAAATGAGGTAATTGCATTTCTTTGGGTTAATGTGTCTGCTAAATGCATGAAATATAAAAGAATATAGTCAGGAATATGATCCATCAATTAAACAGGTGCTAATAATAACTGTAATGAAACACAGTCATGAACTAAAACAGAAACAACTGTGTAGGAGGCTTAAAACTACGTGAGGGACACTGAAACTCTGACCGTAGGACTGTTTTCATGACAGTCATTTGGCACAGTTCGCTTGTCTTTTTTTAAATACAATTTTCACATTGTTTTGACCTTGTCTTCACTTCTTTGGGTGGGGATCTATGCATTTTTATTTTGTCTTAACACTTTAGATTTGTTTTTGTTGTTTTTTTTGACTGAAAAAATTACAAATTTATACAATTTCAAGTTTGTTGTGTATTGCAATGACAACAATATTTGGATAAAAAGGAAGCTGGGGTTGTAGTAAAAAAAAATAACACCCAGCACTGCCACAAAACTGCTTTAAAATAATTTCTTAGAGCAAATTTGAAAGTAGTAAAAATTACTTTGAAGGTTTACATTTCTCTTTTGTTTATTTTACAGCATTGTTTTCTGGCTTTGCCCGGTATTCTCATATATATTTGTTTGTATGCAATGTACCGGTAATTCATTTGTGTGGGAATCACTATAACACTGACTTCAGAGAGTCCGCATTTAGGATGATAAAAAGCATTTTCACACTGCAAAGATTCCACACTGTCCCAGTTCACCGACCCATTTAGGGACACGCCATCCCACCTTTACATTCCTTTCAATACATCTGAGGCTGGCATCCAGAGAGAAAAATCTACTGCCCCTAAATCACAGTCGCATCTCTTCATTTCCTCCAGTGATCAGCACCTCTGATTTATCGCACAATGTCCTGCTTATTCTGTTTTATGAGGATTAAGGCTGCCATGTGACAGAAATGGGACAGAGGTGACTGACCGCAATGAATTCTGAACCAAGCTCAAACTGAATTAGTTTCACACCTCTAACTTCTGAATGCGTTATCCTTAGTGAAATACAGCTTAAGGGCAGAGTGCAATTAAAATGCTCTGTGATTTCCACTCCATTACTTTAGAGGGAAGAAAAGGGAAAAAGTTATAAAAGGCCAAAAGAATTTAGAAAAAAGCTAATTTTGACTATCTTTTAATTTGGCTTTTACTAATGTCTCAGTAAGAAGAGAATTAAGATTAAAGATTAAATTGCTCCAATATCATGGGTTCGAACTTCAGGGAACTGACCAAATGTGGTGATTCCTTGAAATGAAAGTTGCTTTGGATAAAAGCATCTGAAGAATGCATAAATGTCAATGTATTTTGGTAGAGAGTGCTAGCGTGTTGTGTTTTGTCTCCAGTTTCTCCACAGAAAAAGAATCCACTGTAATAAAAACAACTACATGCCAGTCTTCTCGAAAATCAAGCTGCCCACGCACACAACACACACCCCACACACTCACTTCTCAGTCGTATTAGCATCATGTCAAATGCCAGTTTGGGCTTGTCAGCACTGTGAGTGTATAGTGCTCTGGATGACAAGAAAGAAAACAAGAGAACAAATCAGATGCTTTGCCTAAAGAATGATGTTTTGTGGTTGGGTCATTTCTTCGATGGCTAGATCTGAAGAGGTTTGATTATTTTTAGAGATTAAATTGCATTTTTGAAAGATATCGAATTGAATAACGAGTAGTATAATTGTCAGACTCAGTACTGGAGTTCTGGATCAGGGTCTCTGTGACTCATGAACCATGATGTAATGGACCTACTTCTGGAAATGTGTAAATCAAATGAGTATTAACCCCATCAGTATGCAGGAAGTCCGACTTAAGCTGTTTGAAAAAAAAAAAAGATCAGTCAGACCAGTTTAATTAGACTGTAAAGTCTCTTAAGCAGGAAATAATCATCATGTTTTTTTATGCTTATTGGACAGTAATGGTGTTCTGGAGGGTCTGGGGGATCTGTATGGTTAATAATTAGAACATTGTGACACCAGAGACTGGACAATGAGTGAGAGATGTACGCTTGTGTTTTAATAATGTGTATCTTCAGAGGACACTGGTCCACTCTGTTTTTATTTTGTCGAGAAAAATTCATCTTGTGCTTAGTGGATGGGAAATGCATAACGATACTTCCCCCTAGTGGACAAGCAGGGTAAGTCTAAGCATTTTGAACGGAGCTAAAATAACTGTTATTTATTTATTTATTTATTTATTTACTATATCAGAGTTGAAAAATTCTTAGAAATCCAAAACTCAAAAGAGTTTTTTAAATCAGAAAAACCGATGGAAAAAATACAGGTAGAGTAATACCAATATTACCCCATGGGGGTAACTAAATGTTTTAATTGCTTAACATGTAAGTCGCTTTAGATAAAGACGTCCTCCAAATGCATACATTTACAACGTAAAAAATTTATTTACATTTTATTTACCGGAAGAGACAGCAACATAATCGTATATAACATCGTACAAACATAACATGTGAATACTACAAAACTATTATTATACATTCTTTATCACTACTCTTATATTTTTTTCTGTTGTATACAAAAGATAATTATAAGATAAACTCACCTTTTTGGAGTGGGGGTGAATGCAATAAGCTTCAATACTGATACGATTATGCATAAAAATAATTTTAATAAACCCCACAGGTTTTGGTTTTCTCCGCTGCCGTGACGCTGCATTAACACACCCTGGACGCTAGTTGGCGATATGTTCCTATGTCTACTTGGACCTGTTCGCTTGTGTTTCGATTTTCAGCTGAAGAAGATCAATGGCGACCGAAAGTGAGCGGATTGTTTTGGAGTTGGAGCTCATTGACGTAGAAAAACAGATACTCTTACTAAAACATAAATTGAGAAATGAGAGAAAGGAAAGAGCGAAAAGGAAACGCCAGAGGCGATGGTGTGTTCGGCCAGACAACCAGCTGAGAGAGATGGAGGGTGAATATGCTGTGCTTGTCAATTCACTAAGGGACATGGACGAAGAAATGCATTTCAACTATTTTCGTATGTCGAGTAGCAAATTTGACGAATTGGTACGTCGCGTGAAGCCATTCATTTCGCACCCGAGTACCCACAGCATGCCTATAAACACCACGCAGAGATTGGCAGTGACTTTGCGAATTCTAGCTTCAGGGGGGAGGCAAAATGCTGTAGCAGCTAGCTATAAGCTCTCACCCAGTACAGTATGTTTCATTGTGTCAGAGGTTTGTAAAGCTTTGTGGAAAGCACTGCAGCCAGAGTTTCTTCCCTGTCCTACGGTCTCACAATGGGAGAGTATTGCCTCTGATTTTTGGCAACTGTGGAATTTCCCCAACTGTGTTGGCAGTATAGACGCAAAGCGTGTGAAGATAAGAGCACCACGGCGCATCCGGAGCGAGGGGCCACAATCCATGGTTTTGATGGCAACCTGCGATGCCAAATATCGCTTCACTATGATTGATGTTGGAGAAGACGAACAGGAAAGCGACGGTGGATACTTCAGGGAGAGCAGTTTTGGTTCAATGCTTTTTGATCACAAACTGAACCTGCCACCACCAGCTAATCTTCCTGGAACATCAAACCAAACCCCTCACGTGATTGTTGGCGATGCTATTTTTCCACTTCACAACAACCTCATGAGTCCCTTCCCAGGTATCTGTTTGCACTAAAGTTTTTTTTATTATTCAATGAATACACAGTTATGCGATGCGATGTCTGATTAAATTGCTACTACATCGTGTTTATTGTCTGTTTACATTGCGTTTTTTATTGATAATTGCAAGCTTTTCAGTGTTGCCAACTCCCTACTAACAAATGTCTCTATTGGCTGAGCTAAAAGTCGCTAGATGACGCCATCGACTGATTTATAACGTTCACATTACAATCGTCGATTCGCCCCTTTCAATGTTGTGTTCAATCCCAAAGAACAAAATTATTGATTTATAACGAACACACATAGTTACAAAACAAAAATGTAGCACAAATATAAAAGTAACCATAAAGCTCTGTATGGCAAGTACCATTTAATACTCCTTTAGTCTTAGTCATAACTCAATTTTGATGAATTTTTGTCTAAAACTTTATTTTGACTAGTCACAATGTCTTTTGAGATGTCTATAATGTGAGTGTGACTAGTCCAAACATACATTGAAGATTCCTTGTATGAAATAGTAATGGATGTGTGGGACTGTAATAACATATTTACTAGAAGACTATTCATGTAGAAAATATGTTATATGTGTTAAAACGCACTGTTTTTATTATAAATAGCTAAAGTCCTGGAAAACGTGACTACAGTCACTAAATCTAGCTAGATGTCAAGTTGGCAACACCGTCAAGGGAATGTTGACAGTTGTTTATAGATTTATAAAAACCTGCAAAATAGTTTTTATGTGCAATTGTACAGAGGGCTAACAATGTTGATGTCTATGTTTATCTAATACATATTTTTCTGTTTTAATTTTACACAGGATTACATCTAACCCTGGGCAAAGAGGCTTACAATTACCATCACTTCAGAGTCAGAGGGGTGATTGAGAATGCTTTGGGAATTTTGGTGGCGCGGTGGCGAATCCTTGGGAGACCGTTGGAATGTATACCAGAAAAGGCTGAGAACATTGTTAAAGCTTGTGCAGTTTTACACAACTTCCTAGCATACACCAATGAAGACAACACACCAGTGAGCAAGTACATCCCAGACCATTTTATAGACTCTGACAATTCAGGGTCACCTCAGCCAGGGGAGTGGCGCAGAATTGTGGCAGAGGACACTAATCTTTTGGAACCTTTGGATCCACAGCTTCTTTCAAAGGCAGGCTCCCTCAAAGCTGCTATTGGTGTGCAGAATGATCTGATGGCCTTCTTTCAGACACAATATACAACTATGCTGTGATACTAGAGAACACTCATACCACCACCCAGACTTACCAAGTTACACTGTTATCTTGTGACTCACTGGCCACTTTATAAGGTACACCTTGATAGAACACCCTTTTGCCTTCAGAACTTCCTTAAACCTACGTGGCAAAGATTCATCAAGGTACTGAAAACATTTTGAACTATTCTCTGTAAACCCAAAAGATTGTTGTAAGTGAAAATCCCTGTAGATCAGCAATTTCTAAAATACTCCAACCAGCACGTCTAGCACCAAAAACCATGCCACGTTTAAAGTCACTTTAATCACTTAAGTCACTTAAAATGCTCTCTACCCATGCTGTGCAGGGTTCAAGTCCCCATTGTCGTTTCTCAGCCTTCCCCCTCTCTCTACCTTCTCTTCCTGTCTCATTACTATCATAACTGTTCTAAATAAATGCAAAAACGGCCAAAAAAAGATTCAAATGTTGGTATTGGTTACAGTTGACCTTGTATTGAATGAAAACAATGAGCGAGAGAGGCAAGTATAGCAGAAAATTTTGTTTTTAAAATCAAACCTCCAGACCTGGGGCACCCCTCCTATTGAATGTTAGGGGAAACACTGTAAAGACAAGTGTGTATGTGTAAACAATTTAAATAAAGCAGTATTTTTATTTTCAGTTTACTTATTTCGTCTGCCACTCATGCAGGACTTTATGCACGTCAAACATTGCCTGTGCTCTGTGGTGCTCTGGCACTCTTCGGAGCAAGTCTGCCACAGTTTGTCCAAACCGGTCGCTCTCATCACTGCTATGTTTTAGTTTTTTTTGCAGCTCTTCCCTTCGTGGCTCCAAGTGTGCGACCTTGTCAAGCCAGTCTTCTTTCCTCTTCCTTTTCTCTGACACTCTTGACTTGTGAGGCAGAGGATATGGATGTGAGGGCAGAGGAGATAGCTGTGGGCAGCTTGAAGGTGAGTCTCTCTTCATTTTAGCTGAACCTACATCAGGTGAAGAGCCGGAGATTGAGGAATTGGAGCTGGAATCACTCCCATTCTGTGCATATAGAGTAAATAGTGTAAGTTAGTACAGCTAGTTTGCTGTTTGACATCATTCAAGAAAGGCTCTGCAACAAACAGCAGAACAAACAGAGGAAGTTCGTGGAGAAGCATTATAAGTGGCAAATTATGGTTACATTCTTCTCCGTAGGAAGTGCAGTTGTACAGGCCACAAACTTTATGCTACTCAGCTGTGTTTTAAACTTATTTTTCCGTCATCCCGACAGTCTTCAATTCTTTGGGTAATTGAAAACTGTAAATTGAATTTCAGAATTCCATATAGCGCATACATTCTTGAAAACATGTTTAACCTTTAGATTGGGAGGAGTGACAAAATCCCATCTGCCATATCTGTAGTGTGCAACCACCATTGGCATGGTTACTCTTTAACCTGAGAAACTCCTAATTATTTAGGGTTTGTTATGCTATTTTATTAGATTTAATAGAGTGGGAAGAGTGACATCATCGCATCCACCATATTTGTAGCGTGGTGCCATGGGTACACACTATACAGAGCAGCTCCTACCATTAGAAACTTTGTGATAGCTAAATATTTAACCCCAAAACAATTAAAGTGTGTCTCCTGATGGAAACTAAGACTACAAACAAAATGGCCGCTGGGTCCGATGAGAGACACCTCCCGATCTACAGTTGTTTATTTGGGGGGGGGGGGGGGGTATTAGAAATAAAGTATCAAACCGACACATTGATGCGTATTGTTTGGAGCACTGCCTCCTGAAAACTTTTGCCTATAGCTCAAAGGGACATACAGTTGATGCATTGCATCCATTGTTTTCAACACAATGGTTTATGTGTAGATACAACTGCAGCAATATATTCGTTTTTGCTGTTGTGATTGAATCGTTTTTGAACTGATCAACATTCTACTGTGGTGTGATGACTGAACTAAACACAACACAGACGATGATTAAAGATCGCTTACCTTATCTTCAAAAATTGCCGTAAGTCGGTGTTTTACGTGGGGCGCCAGCCAAGAGAGGAAATGGTAATAAGGTGGAAATCTAACGCCAGATTCACCGTTTGTGGCCATTTTTTTTCGAAGACGCACGTACTTGTCCCTGACATTCTTCCATCGCTTCATGCACTCTGATACCGGCAAACCGACGTTTGATGAGATCTCTTTCCACGAGTTAGACGCAGCGTTTATGTCTTTATACTCCCCTGACGAACAGTCGTACAGGTGGCTGTATTTCCGCACTTCTTCGATCAGCCGTTCGTTCGTTTGATCCATGTTTATGTTGTACTTTTCTTCTTCGTCGCCGTTGTCTTCTTCTTTTTGTGTTAATAGTGGTTTCATCCCTTGATTTACTGCAGTCCCGCCACCATTCGGAGAGGAGGGTTTGAACATTATTTAGGACGGTATTTTTCAACCTTAGTATGCCAAGGCACATATTTCTAATATGTAAAGGTAATGTTAAAAACAACTCTGTAACCTATATCGACAATACCCAAGTAAATAAAGTGTCATGAATTGGAATTACATAAACAGTATCGTCATATTTCTACTCACTCAGTGTGAAACCAATTGTAAAACACTGATATAGGCAAATCTTGCCATGAAAAAAACTTTCTTTCTCAACCGTGACTTGGTAGCAGGTTTACCTACACCGCTGTTTCTGTGTCAGTTCATCTCTTAGGTTTAACCTACATGTGTGACACAGACCACTTGCACAGTACTGTAGAACTCGATTTGTAATCATATTGGAACCAGCAATGTCTGTTGATTATTTTGCTAGAATGGAGTATAGTTCCAAATATCAGTCCACAAATAATCAAGGTTTAATTTCCTGCTGGTGTTACAACACAATGTAACACTAAAAAGTCATGTTGTAAATAGGGAAAATATTTTGATAAACTCTTTGATTATGTGATGCTGTTACTGGTCTAATTGGCTTCAATTGTTTATGCTAAGCTAATGCTAACATAAATATCTCTGGGTCTGGAGAACAGTTGGTAAAATGCAATGCTTGTAGAAAGCATTGTTGGTGAAAAATAAGTCTTGTTGAATTTTATTGGTGAAAATTGAGTTTTGTAGAAATTTGTTGCTGATAAATGACTTTTGTAGACTTGATTTTTTTGGGGGTCTTGCTTTTTGATTTTTTTGTAGAAATTTTTTTAATGAAAAATGAGTCTTGATTAAATTTGTTAGTGAAAAGTGAGGCTTAATTGTTGAATCTCAGACAATCTGTCAAGAACTGACCACTGATCAGTTGTGGTGTGCTAAATTCGCGCCCTTAAGATCTGTTGAAAGTTCGATAAAACCTCTTGGTTTAAACTTTTTATTTGTTTGATTGTAAGTGTGGTTATGTTATGAAAATAGCTAACAACACGCTGAGAGACAGAAAACAGCGCACAAAGAGTTAGCTGCTATTATCGAGTGCATCACTAGAGAGCGCTAGAGAACATAACTTTGTTTTCTTTTTCACGTCTTCTTTATGCAGTTTAAGGCCACGTTCAACATACAGTAATGTTTTTAAATAAACGTCCTCAAAAAACGGACGCGTTTCCAAACAAAAAAATTCCAATGCAATGGTTCCCACCCAGATGTTGATTGACAACTTGTTTTGAAGACTCTACTCTACTTTTTTCTGAGGAGCGAGTGTTTTTGAAAAGAAAAGAGGTGGAGACCAAAGTCCCAAGAATGTTCCTCCTCCAGCTCTGAACTCAAAGAGCCAGCGATTGGCTCCTTGCTCATCCGCGGATCTTCCCACTTCCTCCACAGTCCAGAAGTTGAAGATTCCGGAATAATATTCATGTTTTTCCTTCACACATCACGTGATTCGATATTTTGCTGCTAAGTCAGGGTTTATTTATCAGCATCTGTCCCAATGCCAGAGAGGGGACTCTGCACCGTGACTGCTCAACGCAGTGCGGGAAGAGGGGCTACAAACTCGCGCAGAGCAGGTGGAATTTGACCATAATTACAATTATCAGGCATCTGGTCTAACTCAAGAGTAGCTAAAGATGTTTGCCGTCTGTGGTGGTGCTGCTGCCCTCCGGCGCGGAGCTCTCTGGTCCAGCAGAGTCACCATGGCAACCGTCGTGTCCGGAAACAAGACTTCGCAGTGAGTTTGAGCGTCACCAAGGCCCATGAAACCCACAGACTGGGACCAAGTTCATCCGATGGTTTTTTTTAACCTTTGGCTTCGTTTGAAAGATGGTTTCGTAACATGCGAATCGCTGAAAATATTTTTGCTCAGTGGAAATTATCTTTAACTGTAATTACTAAAGTACATCTTCAAATCAAAACTATGTTTTCTTAAATAAATTTGGTTTAAAGGGGTAATAACTTTTCTTTGTTTTTATTTAGTTATGTGACACTGCACATTCATGTCCGCTTATAGGCCTATAGAGTTTTTTTGTGGAAATGACACGTTATCTGGGTAGTTTTTGCTTCTTTCTCAAAATGACAGGTCCTGGGTCTTAGATTTGGACGTGCAACTCTTTCTGACAAAGCACTCCTTGTTTGGCCAAGTTTATCATGTTAAATTACGTATCCATCAAGCTCTGTCTTTCTGGTTTTTGTCTACAACAAATTAATGAATGCCTTTTTATTACCAGTACGTGGTTTACGTTGTCCATTGTGCTCTGGTACTCAGCCATTTATATTATAAGGTTAACATTCTATGGTAATTTTATGCAAATAGTCATCATATTTTTTGTTATTTAGAGTCGGAGGAGGTGTTGTCACATTGGGCACAGTTGCCATTTTGTTTGTATTCTTAGTTTCCACCAGGAGTCGTGCTTGACTTGTTTTGGGGCTAAATATTTACTAAATACTAAGTAAACAAATTACTACATAAACAAATTACAAAACTCAAATATAATTTGGTTAGTTTTCATTTCTATTGGTAGGAGTTGCTCTGTTTAATGTGTAACCATGGCAACGGTGGTGTAACAACGTAAACATCCATGAAAGAGAGTACCGACATTTCTTTTGGTCCACTTAAAGTATTGATTATGGTTTTGGCAGTTGAGATATGATAAGAAAGTGGGACGCAGAGAAAAGGATTTAAACACTGTTTGCACAGACTTTTGGACCTTTTCAACTCGGTAATGATTAGTGCTGGAAGGGTTCATTAAGCATTAATTAATGCAGTTTATAGAGCAATGGTCTGCTATTGCTTGAGGTATTTTATGGGATTTTTATTCTATACGTTGTGTTTAAAAGATAAAAAATACCCATTGAAATCAATAAGAGAGAAAAGCTGAATTTATAAGCCAAATAATAAGCCAAAAGTTGAGTAAAGTAAGTATTCTTTAGGAGGCAATGCAAATATGGGGATGTGGGTGTTTTAGCCTGAGAGTCTTAGCTTGAGAGTTCAGGTGCCTCACATTTTCCATATGTTTTCACTGGACTCAGTTCAAAACATTTAGAGGGTTTTAAGTCGAAGATGAAGCATGGCATCACATGACCAGTGGTTGATTAAGAGATTTGAAACCAAGGATTTGACACATAAAGGACAACTATTGTTATTGTGTTGAGTATTGTGATGGGTTCTAACTGGAGTCCCTGTAATGGCAATATAAATGTATATGCATCAAAACTAATTTCCAAATATATTTGAAGTATGCAAAAGCAGCAGTGCCAGCTACCAGCGCTCATTCATTTTTTTTTAGTTTATTATTGCAAATGTTGTTTTTTTTTTGTAAGAATTTGCATATTTCAGCTCCAATAAGTATGATTCGTTTGGCGTAGATGGTCGGGCAACAGTTTATTTGATTATTTTTCCCAGCCATATCAAGGAAATGAATGGGTGGTTGTGTCCAGGCAGGTGAAGGAGCGACTGAAGAAAGAGGTTGCAGAGATGAAGAGTCAGTTTCCAGGCTTCAGGCCAGGCTTGGTGGTGCTGCAGGTCAGTCTGGACCCCGTACTCATTGTTCTGGCTCAAAGCATACAGCATGCCTCGTGGTGATGGCTAGCTGTGTCATTTCATCTCATCTGGTAATCTTACTCATCTTTCATCTTTATGCTTGTTCTTTCATTCTTCTCCAGATGGTCGTTTGGTTGGGTGCCATTTACTTTTCTCTCGGGGCTGTGGGTGTTGTGTTAAAATAGATAGTGATGTCTTAACGAACGTATAGTGTGCATGTGAAAGAAATGTGCACTTGTGGAAGGCGATAAGATTAAGATAATGCTGATCCATGAGAAACTCAATGCTTTCAATAATGTTTTTTTTTTATCTATAAAGTTTAAATGTAATGGTTATAGTGCTGTAAAAATTAAATCAACAGTGGCTCTCATTGACGATGAATAGAATTTTCCGGCATGTGCATTACACTCATGGGTTTGATCATGGAGTTCCAGTTAATACGGCCGTTTTAGAATTAAAACACAGTGTAATTAATAAAAATACATTTATTTTGACATTTATCAATGTATATCTAGGAAGGTCCTCTGTACTCTGCAGGGTTCTGAACTCATTGCCGTGAGTTTCTGTCGATCCATGAACTACTCCAAAATCTCTCTGATCAGAGTCTCTTCAGTCTGTAGAGTAGAGAAAGTGGATTTACTTTCCGAGCACAAAATAATGTTATTAAAATGGTTTAAAGATGAACATATAATATTAAAATATTGTGTCAAAATTGTAAAAGAACAATCCGGACAAAGTTTGTGCATTAACTCGTAAAAGTGACATTTCTTTTTTTTGTAAGGTCTTTTTATAAGCAAAATGGGTGGGTTGCCAAGGTAGAATTTTTGGTTGCCATGGAGATATCTGTGACATCAAACAAATTGCCCCTAGTTGATATCAGTGATCCAAACCAACCCCCATGCCTCTATAATTTTCCTTAGCTGAGATGGTGAGATGACAAATTGGTTACTATGGTAAACATTCTGGTTGCTATGGTCAGTGACATAATGTAATGTGTCCTTTGTCAATATAATTATACAAACAAACCCCCATGTCATCATCATGTACCAAAGCTGAGACAGTTCAGAAAATTTGGTTGCTAGGGTAAAAGTTTGGTTGCTAGGGAGCTGCCAGTAATTAATTTGTTATTATAATTTACTTAAACAAACCCTTATTTCTCTATGATGTTTTATCTTGAAGATGTTTTTATATTATTGCTGCAAGTTTATTTCCACCATAAGTGAAATACTTTTGCAGAGTGGTTGATATGTTCTTGCACAGACTGGTAACCTCCCCTGGTTTGGCCAATTTCCATGAGCTTTTCAGTTACAGTTTCCCAAAGTTTGACCCCATGTTAATTCAAAGGAAAATCCCAACATTCTCAGCAATTTTCCTGAATTGCTTTTGCGAGCAAACATAATTATATAATTCTATTACATTATTTATAAATTGATTGATTGATTGAAAAAAATATTGTCAGAAAAGCTGATTATGAGAATAATTATTACTTGCAACCCTAAAAATTCCTAATCTCTTTTTTTTCATTTAAGATGTGATAATTACATTGATTTGCATTCTTAGGTTAAAAAAAAAAAACAGGAAAAAAAGTTTTTTTGCTGTTATTTCAAGTGCTATAAATAAATAACCAGTTATTAAAATGCTACATTTTCTGTGTGTGCTGTATTTATCTAAAATGTGGTAGAAACAATAGAACATTTCTATGTATAATTTCAATTATAATGGTTTGTTGTCTAAGCTCGTCGAGTGCAGGTGCATATGCAAGAGCTGTTTTTCCTCCTGCTTCACTCCCTCTTCTGTTTTCAGGTTGGAGACAGAGAAGACTCAAACCTCTACATCAGCATGAAGCTTAAAGCAGCAGCTGAGGTTCAGACTCGGTAATTCAACAGAAGTTGGAGATCATGCAGCACTCACTGAAACAGACTTTCCCCCTCTTTCAGATCGGAATCAATGCAAGTCACATTCGGCTTCCAGAGTCAGTTACGGAGGCTGAAGTGAGAGAAGCAGCTTAAGCAATCACAGAGTGAAAGGTCCCTGAAACGTTTGCAGCTCATTTTTCTGATTATCTTTAGCAAGTGCAAAACTCAAAATCTCAATCAATTTCTTTTTTCCATTTCTGGAGTAACATATTTAACCTCATTATTCCATGTTACTTTTGCAAATTTGTGACTGTAACTAATCTAATTGGTTGTTTTTTTTATTCTTTGAATCCAGGTTGCACAGAGGACTGTACCATTATTGCGAGATGAGCAAAAAAGTTTGATTGTGATCGTTTTTAATTAGTCCTTACTTTTCAGGCTCTGAATTCAAAGCTATACTGCGTAGCTCAATGTTTAATCAGAACAGTTGTAAATTGGCATTATATTCTACATAAAATTAAAACACATTTAAGTGAGTAGGCCAAAGGTGATGAAATTGTTTTTGTTTTTAGTTAAATAATCTTTAATTCCTACTGAAATCTGCCTCACAGACTCAAGAGCTGAATGGCACTGCGTATCGTGGAAGATTACATGTAGAGAAAGTATTGTAAATACTCTTATTCTCATATCTTTATCCTCAAAAAATGTCAAAAATGAGGGATTTGATTTTAATTTGCCTTGAGTTCTTATTATATTCAAGTCCCAGCACTTAACACCATAATAAGGACTTCAGTGTCCTTGTAAACCCCGCAAAAAAAACACATTATATTTTGATTTCTTCTTGGTTTGGCAAGTGATGTATACATTTTTTGTAATTTTTTGTTAATAAGTTGAATTTAAGGTGAATCTTCAATACAAATCGTTATTTTTATAGGCCACTAAAGCATTTATTCCATTAGTATTTTCCATATGCGTTTCTATTTCAAAGGGATTTTTGTGTAGATTTCAGTTTCTAGTTTTTTATTTAATACTTTGTCTAGCTTTTTATTGAATTAACAATTAAACTCTGGTCTTTGGTTCACCCGTAAACTCCTCTATACAACCTGCAATATGTAGGTTGAATTATTGTAAACCTGGAAAAACGAGGCAAGAACACTTTTCTTAATTATCTTCTGAAATGATAACCAGAGTAATAAACTGCAAAATGTTACACGGACCCTCAAACAAATAATTTGTTTATATAATTTCTCAAATTTTTTATTTCATTCATGTGATCAACTTTAAATAAGATTCTTCCGGTTTCCTTAAGGTCCTCCGGAGCATTGTGGCAGTGAACGAGAATCCAGACGTCCATGGCCTCATTGTACAACTTCCCCTTGATTCCATAAACCCAATAAACACAGAGAGAGTGACCAATGCTGTGGCCCCTGAGAAAGATGTTGATGGGTATGTGGAATCAGCGTTTCTCAAGAAAGGTCATTAAAGCTACAGGGCTGCTCTAGCTCTGAGAGATTTCCTTTAGTAAGCATTGTTGAGTAACTATAATGTATTATAAGTAGGCATTATCGGCTTTTGCATCCATGGCACCTCAAATAATAAGTTTAAATCAATGTCAAACTGGCGTGTTTGAGAAATATTGGAGAAATGGGATGTTGTACAGCTAACAGGCTGTTTAGGCAGCAGAGATTTTCCTAACAAAGTCAGGTAGTTTCTCTTTATAAAGCTAGTGAAAGCTACTGTCCAGGCCTTAATCAATCTGCTTGGTTCCCTCATCCACTTTCCCTCCCAAAGTCAGAGCACAAAGGCTGTTTTGTGTGCAGTTCGTAAATCTGAGCGAACAGATCTGCAAGTTCTGCAAATCTCCTGATACGCCCCACCCACTGATTGTTAAACCGTGATGTCACTTTCTTGCTAAACAGGGGTAGACTTAAATTTGGGGTTTGAACTCAGTGGGTGGGGCTTAACCTATCTGCAGATATGGGCATCTCTTCGTTTTGGCTATTTTGGTGTAGTAGCTGGTTTGTTGTGATTTTATTACAAAATCACCAACTCGACTTTTAAGACTGCGAGGCTAAGAACATCAGGGTCTAGTTTGCTTTGTATTAGAGATCTTCACCGCTAACGTTTGTTAGGAAGATGTCTTTTGTACTCTGAATATGAGAGAGCTTGTTTTTTTGTAGTTAATTGATTTTCAATGAAATTGTAGTGAAGCACAATTAAATGGCTAAACTGTGCATACAAACTTTGATGTTGCCTTCTAAAAGTGCTTTTAAAACTATTTTTTTGCCCCTTGTCACTTAGAGTGATATAAAATGTACCCCCCTTTATCAATGCTTTTCTTGAGGTGAGCTATAGAGCTTTTAAATTGGTTGCTAGGGTAAACATTCTGGTTACTATGGAGGAATCGGCTCTGTCATTAAAAGTTACCCTTCTCACTATGAGTGAAATATTAAGTACCATGTCCTAGCATTTTCTGAAGCTGGAATATAGATCCGCTGATTTGGTTGCTAGGGTAAAAAGTTTAGTTGCTATAGAGGAGTCAGTAACATAACATAATGTTCCCTGAGTTACTATGAGTAAAATAAACCTATCACCAAGTCTTTATTGTTTTCCTAATGTGATAAAGAGATTGGTTGCTATGGTTAACAGCCTCGTTGCTATGAGGGGTCATTGACATAAGAGTTTAGTTGCTATGGAGGATGAAAATGTGATTTTTTTTTTTTAGCAAGATGCTGTGTAAGTACTGTTAAATAATTAAGATTCATTCAGCAGATGAGGTCATCTGTAGTCTTTGCTGCTGTTGACTGTGTATTATTCGGTATGTTTCCCTCCCAGCTTGACCAGTGTAAATGCTGGGAAGCTGTCCCGTGGAGACCTTGGTGACTGTTTCATCCCATGCACTCCTAATGGCTGTATGGAGCTCATCAGTCAGACCGGTGGGTGGAAATCTTGTGACCCTGATCCCATGAACTCTAGCTCTCATCAGTCAGCATCTCTGTGGGATGCTGTATGCTACAGGGCTTCGTGCGACACTATGCTCAATGTTGTTGGACAGGTGTGGAATCTATACATATATAGTCCTCGTTTCTCAAGGCAAGAAAAACCTGAAACATGTTTTATTTGCAGAAAAACACATGGCATGGTTGTTATAGTGTAGTCCTATACAATACATTTTAGTAAATCCGTGTTTGTAAATAACACTCATGCAGTGCTTTCCACCTCCCCTGCACAAGATGCATGTGATGGAGCGTATTTAAGACGTGACCAGAACAGAAAAACTAATTTTGCATGATGTTTCTGGGTTCTGGAACAGATCAAGGCTGATTCATGTGTGCAGGTGTGAGTGTGATGGGAAAACATGCTGTCGTGATCGGCCGCAGTAAGATTGTTGGAGCTCCGATGCACGATCTGCTGCTATGGAACCATGCCACAGTGACCACCTGCCATTCAAAGACCTCTGACCTCGCTCAACAGGTTGCGGTTATCTGTTTCTCCAATGCTGTGTATATCTGACTTTATTAAATCTCATGAATCTACTCTAATGTAAGATATATAACATAATACAAATAATAACTGCTCTTGCTGATTTTGGTGAATGTGTTTTAAATAAACTCACATACCATGCAAGTTTAAACAGAGAGAGTCAAATTTTACAGATTTTAAATACATTTTAATCTAGTTTGCCAGTTTAATCTAAGGGCCATAACTATTTTAGACCATTAACAGCTGTTTTTTCTTCTGATTAAATTGTGTTCTGAGTTTGAGGTTTAATGTAATTTCTTTTGTTAAATCCTCCATCATTTTGATATCAGCCAACTGAAGCGTGAATAATTTCAACCACAGCTTGGTCACCTAATTTAGAAACAAATATGAAAACAAATAAAAAAAAAAATTATAGACCACCTAGATGTTATAGCTATATCTTAAAAATACAGTCTTTTACTGAAACTTGAAGTTGGAGAAAACTGAAGATGATCAGGGAAAATGTATTTTATATCATAAACACAAAATTTCATTAAAACGTGCCCCTTGTGACAGGAATATAAAATTATAAAATTTGGTATAAAATTGACACCATTTATCAATGATGAGCAGAGCTATTTAGCTTTAAAATTGGTTGCTAGGGTAAACAATTTGGTTGCTGGGTGTGTCATTAAAATTACCCTTCTCACTATGAGATATATATATATATACTAAATCTTATGTCCTAGCATTTTCTGAAGCAGATTTTGATCTGCTCATTTGGTTGCTGAGGTAAAACCTTTAGTTGCTATGGAGGAGTCAGTGACATCATATGTTTCCTTTGTCCCCATGTGTAAAATAAACCAACCCCCATGTCTATATTATTTTCCTAATCTGAGAGAGCAATTGGTAAAATTGGTTGCTATGGTTAACGACCTCGTTGCCATGGAGGTGTAAATAACATTAAATAACATAATATAATGTTCTATATGTCAGTATGAGTAAAAAAAAAACAAACAAAAAAAATATGTCTCTATTATTTTCCACGGCTGGTGTTGAAATGTGATGAATTGGTTGCTAAGGTAAACTTCCTGACTTCAGTGAGGGTTAACCCCAGCTTCCTGCTGGAATTCTAGCCTTGATCTCATTGTCCATGCACTTTGGTGGATTATCTTCATCCACTCCAGACACTTTATATCACCTTTGGGTTTTGTCTAGTTTTTTTCTTGCCCAGACTCTCATATCTGTCATTACTCAAAGTTATCTTTTAGAAAGGACAGTTACTTACTTACTTAAGTCTCTTTTTCCCTGTTTTGAGATCAAAGCTTCGCATTTATACCCACATTTATGTTTCTGTATGTAGTCAATGATCTTTTATGTTTATTTATTTATTTTTAATTGATCTGATTGAGCTTCTAGGGTGTTGTTCCTCACAAGTGTCTTGCTTTTTTTAGGTTGGCCGAGCAGATATCTTGGTTGTAGGTGCTGGCAGAGCTGAGATGGTGAAAGGAGAATGGCTGAAGGATGGTGCTCTGGTCATAGACTGTGGGATCAATTATATTCCAGGTTTCTCTGTCTCTATAAAGATGTAATGGAGAACAAAACAACAACAACAGTAGCTTTTTGACTCATGTGTCCAACTTTGATATGAGCACAGATGAGAGTAAAGCCAGCGGGAAGCGGGTGGTGGGGGATGTGCATTACCCCTCAGCTAAAGAGAGAGCTGGGTACATCACACCAGTGCCTGGTGGAGTCGGACCCATGACTGTGGCAATGCTGATGAAGGTCCAATGAAGTCAATAACAGTGTTACTGGTGATATATTGAGTAATATATAGAAGACCCTGAAAGCAAAAGTAGTGCAGATTATGAGAGAAATGCAGCTTTATTTTAACTTAAACATGCAGACATGGCTAATCTGAGCTAAGCCACACACACAAAAGGCCTGAGAGAGTTGGAAACAAAAGAGAATAAATGTCTTAAAGCTGACAGGGCGTTGATGTACTTCCTGTTCTATCTCAAACATCAACCAAAACTAGGATTATAAATATCTTTCTGTGACAGCAGCAACATGCAGTCTACACTTTAATACCCAAAAAGTCACATGACTCAATACGTTTGTGTAAATTTATTACCTCCAAACATTTTATCGGATAAATCTTAGTAAACAGTAATCAAAAATGAGAACTTTTCTTTGTAGAAAATATATTTTTGCGTAAAATTTGCTTTAAAACTACAGGATACTTTTTTCAGCAAGCGTTTTAAGTACAGTGAACCTTTTGGAATTTCATGGTGAAAGCTCTTGAGGAGTGGAAAATTCTTATTTGAAATATAATACAATTAAAAATTTTACAATTAAATTTGACAAATAATTTGGTATGTGATTGAATCAAAAGTGACCGAAACACTATACGTTTTTACTAAGTAATTTTAAGTCCAATTTTTGCAGTACAAATGATGATAATATTAAGTATTACAACTGTTCATATGATTTGATGAGTTAAATCCTACAATTTGAGAGAGACTTGCTGATTTTATGAAGATTAAAAAAAGAAAAAATAATAAATAGATCGGGAACGTGTTTGTCTAATTTAACATTCTCCTGAAAAAATGGCATTGTTTTGTCTAAGTGCTTATTGTTTTTTTAAGATGCAGTTTAGCTCTCTGCCCATGTAGCAGTGGGCTTTTTCATTGACCTCAAACGCCAATTGAAAAAGATTTAGCAACAAAAAAAAAACATGTTTTGTTCGTTTGTTTAATTCCTAGCAATCTTTTTTTACTACTCTATTATTAAATTATTTAAAGAAATAATTCTTCTTTTTTAAAATGGACTCCTCCATATGCCCCCAAAGATAATAGGTAGTGTATTTACCAAAATGAAACATTGATGTTTGAATCCCTATCAACTTTTCATTTTCGGACCACTGAAACTGATACAATCGGATTCAATGAACTACTGTTTATTATATTGGGGAAGATATAACAAATGTTGGAAAAAAAGTAGCTTGTTCCTTATATCTGTAAAGCAATGCAAAAACTAACATTTTCTAATTATTTTTAATTTGTTAGAGATTAATTTGAGTTAAAATTCATAGTCATTTACCAGGCAAATAACACGTAATTTACTGCAAAAATGTATAATTTGTGTTGCAGTTCACAAAAAGGCATCTTGTTCCCAGGGTTTATAGTGTTCTATTTATTTTCGTACCAGAATACAGTTGAAAGTGCGAAACGGTTTCTGCAGCCGTTCACGCCAGGGAAGTGGAGCTTAGTTTACACTAAGAAAATACCTCAATATCCTCAACCAAGGTGCTAAAATTCACTTAATTTACCCCTAATTTGTTTTATGATGACATTTTAAGATTCTAGCTAACCTTGTGTCATTTATTTTTCTCAGTGATGTGGAAATCTCCAGTTCGTGTCAGAGTAAACCAATCCATCAGCTTGCAAGAGAGCTGGGTTTGTTTTCTGAGGAAGTGGAACTGTACGGCAGGAGCAGGGCAAAGATCCGATGCGACACATTAAAACGCATGGAGAAGCGGCCTAGTGGGAAATACGTAGTTGTCACTGGGTAGGGTGCATCTTGAAGTGTAATTATGTTCAAAAGCATAAACTTATGTTGTGTTTTGTGTTTCTACAGAATGGGAACTTTCATTAGCCCTAGTGGAATAATCAGCCAATACAATCTAATGTGTATCAAAGTCAATTTGCTCTGTGTTCTGAACAGAGTTACTTCCACTCCAATGGGTGAAGGAAGGCGCACCATCACTATCGGACTGGCACAGGCATTAGGAGCACATCTGAACCATAACACGTTTGCTTGTTTGCAAGAGCCTTCCCTGAAATCTTCCACTGGATTGATGGGTAGGGGTGGGGGGACAACCCAGTGTTACTTCATTTTTTAGCATTTTTTTGTGGATCTATGCAAGAACAAAACGAAAATTAATTTGATTGTGACTTTGCAAATTTACTACATAAAACCAGTTTTGGCCAATCGATAAAATGCTAATATTGATTATTTGCATTTTTGTTACAGGGCTTTCACTTGGAAGTGGATACTCTCAGGTCACCCCATTGGAGGAGGTATGGTTGAATAGTATTGGAAATTATTTTTGAAAAAAATCACATGACAATATTTAAATGGTGTTTACAGGTCACCCTTAAGCCCTCGGGTCAGAACGAGCTTATCTCTGCTGCTGGTGGACTGCTGGTGGACACAGTAAAAGCACACGCTCACTATGAGGCCCAGCTCTCAGAGAAGGTCAGCCTCGTGTTTCAGATCTCCGGGTGTATTTGTTTTACTATGATCTGAACCTCTCACATCTTACAGGCTTTGTTTGATTTGTTGGTCCCTCTCAGTGGGGATCAAAGGTCGTTGTCGATGGCCCAGCTTAATCGATTAAAGGCAAGTCATGATTAAAGGCAAATCATTTTTAACAGCAGATTTTTGGTGACATGGTTACAGTGTCCTTTCTGACCTGTAGACACTGGGCATTGAGAAATCTGACCCCCTGACCTTCACAGCGGATGAGATAAGACGTTTTGTTCGATTGGACATTGACACAGATACGACAACAGTATGTAAACAAGTATTATGGATGTGAATTATTTGAATTTCATTTATGTATTGTAATTGTATACTAGCTGAAACCCACTGGGATATAGCCACTTGGATTCCAAACATCCCTGGCTCAGGCCTAGTAGGTGACGTTCGATGCATATATATGATGTGTGTAACAAATTTGGTACAGATCGGTAGAACTCTTGTCAATTCTGAAATGAACGTAGCCAACACGTTTTCCAACACCCGCTGTACTATTTGGTGGTATCAATTTGGATGAAGCTTTGAAAGCATGCTAAATTAAAGGGATATCTTTCTCTGATCGGAAGAAATAGAGTGACACAACTTCCTGTTGATCACTGACCGGTCAACTGTTGGGCTCACTACCAATGGAAACTTCCATTTATAATAGGCATCACACCATCTTTTAAACTTTTGTTTGAGTGCGAAAAAAACAATAAAAATACCACTCCTTCGGTGCTCTCCATTCCCTTTGGGGTTGTTAGGTGGGATTATGCCTTTTGGTTGCGTTCGCTTTGATGTGAAGAATGAAGTAGCCAAGGGGCCCGTCGTGAGTGACATGTCTCTACCAAGCCCACCCGGAGCCCATGCTAGAAGACCATGGTGAGAAGAGCTAAGTCATTCCGAGCCGAGTCGTGCCGTTACTTAGATCCGGTGGAAAATTGAGAGTTATTTTACACGCTGCTCTCTAACACGGTCATTCCTACATGTAGCCATGTGCACCTCCGTCTTGACACAAATCTAAGGCAGATTACTACATCAACTACTCAGGTGTGAAAAACTTTCCAGTGTGCTGTAAGAAAATATCCAATTTCTCATAATGTCAAGGGATTCCCAGTCTCTGTGTTTTACCGTGCTCCTAATGAGGTCTCGAGGTCTTTATTAGTTTTTTTTATCCTGGCGCTGAGCTTCTTTACTTTGTATTTTTAGTTCTCAGCTAGTCCTTTGTATCCCCCCCCCCCATCAAGGGATGTTTCTGTTTTGTTCTTTGTGTTTTAATAAAGACCTGTTGATGCAACCTCGCTGCTCTAGTGCTTGAGTTCAACCCTTTAACCCTTTAATGCCTGGCTTAGTGACAGATCGTGGCACCTAGTTGGTCTAAATCAAACTGGTCTAATTAGTTTAACACTAAGTGGGTAGAAATGTGAACAACTATAAAATGCTTTTATATATGTGGCTTGCCACAAAAAATGTTGAAAAATCAGAGATCTAAGATTTCTTTTGGTATCTCAATGTAACTCAAGAGTAAGCTGCTCATGCCACTATTGCCCCAGCACCCCTGGACCTTTACTCAGACACCCAATCGCAATAATTGCTCTTAGTTCACTACATTTGTCAGCTTTAAAGCTTACATGGGTAATTGGGTGGGCGGTTTTATTTGTATTTTGAGTAGATCCTCCCCCCAAAAAATGAAAACTAGTTATTTTCTGAACAAAATACAGAACATGTGAAGTTGATGTACAAATGGTCTTTTAAACATTACCAGTACAATGATCTGTTTCTTTTGATGGTGTCAATGATTGTAGTGGTCTATTGCCGAGAATTGCTTGAAAAATATATTATATGTTTAATGAGGAACAGTATTGACAGGGCTGCTATAGACTATGATTCCTGTGGCTCAGTTGGTAGAGCATTGCGCTAACAACGCAAAGGTTGTGGGTTCAAATCCCAGGGAAAGCAAGAACTGACAGAAAAAAATATATGTCAATTCAAATGTAAGTCGCTTTGGATAAAAGCGTCTGCCAAATGCATAAATGTAAATATAATGATTCCGAGCTGCCTGGAGATTTTCTAACCGTTTGTCTTGTTTCTGACAATGTGTGTCACACTCAGGATTCGGTTTCTTTGGAAAGAGAGTTGATGACCATCCTGTCCCTCAGCAGCAGTGAGGAGGAGATGCGCCACAGACTGTCTCAGATCACCGTAGCATCGAATAAATCTGGAGATGTTGTCACTGCTGATGATTTAGTCAGTATGTGTTCACATGTTTGTGTGTCTTTGCATGTGTGTGTGATCTAACAGTCGTTCCCATTCATTACAGAACATCAGTGAGCCACTGTTCTTCCTATTGAAAGAATGCCTGAAACCGGTCTTGATGCAAGCAGTCGAGGTGTGGTTCAGTATATGGCTTTCTGAATAAGTGATGTAGGGTCACTGCTCTCAGAGGGATGTTTAGTTGTTTATTTCAGCACTGTCAAATTCTGTCTCAGCACATCCATTTTTTTCCTTAAGGGTTCTCCAGTGTTTCTTCACATCAGCCCATTAGCTGGTGAGGCCCAAGGTTTTCCTTCCGCTCTGGCAGATAAAATGGCTTTGAAACTTGTTGGATCTGAAGGATTTGTTGGTAAGGAATTAAAAAGTTTTCTAAATGGAAAGTCAATATTGGCCTTATAATAGTTCTTACAATATTGTAAATTGGCTGTAGTAAAAGAAACATAAATAAACAATGATCCAAATAGTAACTGATTACAAATTTGGTAATGTTTCGTGTAATTTTTTTGATACCCATTGATTCCATTGGGTACTTGTTTATAGTGTATTTAATGGAATTGTTTATGATCTAGATCATGTAAAAAAATCTGTGAAAGAATTTTACACTGCATTCTCAAAGTTTGGGACACAGATTACCTGAAAATATTTGAGTTGACAATTGTACTGAGAAAAGTTCATGATCATTTGTCAATACTGAACATTTTAATACGGTGGAATATCGAAAGATAAGTTCTTCGTAACAGCTGATACAACACACACATACCTGCACTGAAGTGGGATAGAAGTCCTCCCCAACTGCAACCACATCCCCAGGCATATGCAGACTGCCTTGTAGCATTCTCGAGGAAAATGGTTGCGATGAATGAATCACCTCACTACCTTTGCTCCACAGAAACAAACAATTGTGAACCATTCGGAACTCCAAACTACTGTGCGATCTTGAAATTTTACAGGAAGTGTCAAGAGTTAGGCTTCATTAAGAATTAACACACTGTGTCTTCTCACTAAAATTCAGAACTTCAGAAATCGTGAACAAAAGATAGAAATGACACACTGTTACCCACAATTAGCTGTAACAGCCAATTCATTTCTCCTAAATAATGTTCAACGCATTTAAATCATATTGAAAATATCATATTGTTTACATCCTGTGTGTCATCTCCCTTTAAGGAGTTACACTGGTTTGGTGTCTCTGGTGCATGGGAATTAAACAAATATGAATGAAAAATTTCTCTTTGCAGTAAAAATGTATAAAACATTATAAAATCTCACCTGTTGCGTCTCTTTACTGTGCTTCAGTCACCGACGCGGGTCATGGAGCAGATATTAGTTTGGAGAAGTTCTTCAACATTAAATGCAGTGTTTCAGGCCTGCAGCCAGACGTGGTGGTGATGGTGACTTCAATCCGCAACCTGGAGATGTATGGCAGTGCTGTGAGTCACACATCCATAAACAGCTTTTCATGATGGATTCCCTGGAGCCAGTTATACCTCCTGTGCTTATTAACCAATCAGTCTTGGGCTTCTGACAGAAACAATTACTCTTTTGTGTCCAAAGGTCCAAGCTGGCTTGCCACTTCCATATGAGTGTTCACAGGAGGTAACAGCAATCCACAATCTTTTGTTATTTACTGAACCTTAAAAGTTATTGCATTTCTGTATTTTACAGGTTACATTAATAATGTTGTATTAATTAATATCCCTAATGTTCATGTTTGTCTTGACTATTAATGCAGACAATCGGGATGATGTGGATTGTTTTTATGTAGAAGCTCAAGCTGCTAGAAAGAGGCTGCTGTCACTTGAGGAGGCAGGTGGAGAAGGCGAAAGCATTTGGGTTGCCAGTGATTGTAGCAGTAAACAAATTCTGGTAAATCTTTACTAATGGTTTCTAAACATTTTTTAAGTATTCTTATTATAATATAATCTGATACTGGAGTCTAGAGTTAAATTCAGTGATGAAACAGAATTCAGACCCATTCATCTCTTACATTGGAAATCCAAAATATTCACAGTACTCAATATTTTTGTTTTAAATTTAAATTTTGTTTTAAATTTAATCAAACGTACATTTTTGAGCTCTGTTTTAAATTTTGGCTGTTTTTAATTACATTACTGAGATAGCTAAAGTATGTACAAAATGTAAAAAATGGTCAGTGACATCATACAAAGTCTCCCATGCCAATATTAGTGATATAAAGCAACATCAATGTCTCTATGTATAGTCAAATGCCAAATTGATTGCTATGGTAAACAGTCCGGTTGCTATGGAAAGATCAGTGGCAAAATATAATGTTCCTTGTATAACTATAAGTTATATAAACCAACCATTTATCATTTATCAAAGCTGAGATCAAACAATTTGGTTGCTAGGGTGAGCAGTTTGGTTGCTAGGGAGCTGGATTTATTAAAACTTTTTGCTTGTAACTATGATTAACATAAACAACCCCTCATTTTCTCTGATTCATTGCTATTTTCCATTTATTTCTAATGTCCTTTATAAGTCAATGGTAAATAATTAACCCCTTCTTGGTTCAAATGATTTACAAATAAGTTTACAAAAAAGGTTCTGGTTGGGTCAACGTAAATATTGTTTATTTGTTGTAGTTAGAATTATTTATTATATCACTTAAAAGTAAAAGAATCAATGTTCTTTAAATTGTTTAATTTATTCTGTGTTTTGGGGTCTTTTGAAGAATGTTTTACCATCTTCCAAGAATTTATGGCGACTTTGGGGAAGAATCTTATCAGAAACCATTTGCTGCATATACTGCCTCTGAGGGAGAGGCAGCTGGCAAGGCCTTGACCAAGCTTAACCCAGTTTAGTTGAACTTTATATAAAACTGCCGGAAACATTTCTGTTTTGATTATTTAATTTAAAATTCACTTTTCAATAACATGGTCTAAACCGAATGCACAGCGTCAGGGGAAACAGATGGTAATGAATAAAAAAGGTTCTTTGCAGTTTCTGCGGAGAAGTGTCATGTGAGAAGTGTTGGGTTTTTTACGTTTATGTTTTATATCACGATCACAGCAAATCTTTTCGATTAGATTTTGTTGTAGAAACACAATTTAACTCTATTGGAATTAATTCCGCTTCCTGAGACTAATTCATTTACAGCATTCCCAGCGTGGATAGTTCTGGGTTAATCATGCAAACTCTGCTCAGAAAGTTCTGTGAGCTTTTCTTCTCTAAGTTAAGAAGTTGCTCTGCATCAAAATCATTCTGCATCACTAACATGTCTCTTATTTTATTTTCGTTGTAAGTTTCTTTTGTACATGTCTTATCGTATGCTCATAAACCAAACTGACGAACTCGCAACACTCCCACTCTTGAAGAATGTTTCTGAGGACTGGCTCTGCTTGTTTTTGGAACAGCTCAGATTCTGAGGCTGAGCTGGCACTGGTGTGTGGCCAGGCGAAGCAGGCTGGTGCCCTGGATGCCGTGCAGTGCTCCAGCTGGTCCAAAGGTGGCGCTGGAACATTGGCTCTGGCTCAAGCTGTTAAGAAAGCAGCTGAACTCTCCGGTCGGTTCAAGTTTCTGTATGACTCACAGGTAAGCAGCTAGAGAGGATGTAAATTTACAGACTGAAATAGAAGTTGTTAACACTGAGAAAATCACAGAAATGTTTTATCATTTAGAGAAAATCCATGTACAAAACATTCATGCAACAAAACTTAATATTCGTACCAAACAATGTCCATGTTGATTTTATAATCAGGTAGTTATATTACAACTGTATAGATGTGCTAATAGCAAGGACTATGTAAGTCTATACACTTATCGGCCACTCATCGTGTAATGGAGTGGGCACTGATGGAACAGGAGGCTGATGTGGCTTGGGGAGCAAAGGTCACTTCAGGTTTGAGACGTGGTTTTGAGATGATTAACCCAAACATAAAACAATCTGCTTAATGTTGCTCTATGCCTGTCACTCTAGTTCCTAATGACACTTTTAGGAACTGCTCTCTTCTGACACCAGCCTAAAGCTTCCATCGATGAACTCCTGTCACTTTTGTATTGACGTCCTCAGAGACAGTGGGAGCTTGCCGCTTGGGTAATATTTCAAGTATAATAAGTCTAATTTTAAAAACTCTATACAAACGATATTGCGTTCTTGGGTCCTTCTGGTCAGACGATAATATCTTGAAATGTTTTTATCTTAAAATGTGACTAGAACACAATACAAAATGTTACAATTCACTTTTGTTAATCATTGGGAAAGCAAATATTATATTCCGGATCATTTTAGTGTATATAGAAACAACAGGAGAGGGTATTGAGTTCATGAATAAGATGTATACAGAACTGCGACATATATAAAATCAATCTCCAATTTTATATAAATTCTTCAGTGATTTCATTAAATTATATTTGAATTGTCGTTTTTAATTACGACTGAATTTAGTATTTCTGCTAAAAAAATGGTAACATTAATTTTAATTCTAATGATTTTCAGTCTAGATCAGTCGTGTCACAATTCAGATTTATCATTTTCAGATAAGCGATGGTAGAGAGGAACAAAAATCAAATCTAGTAAGTGTAAAAATGAAAGGGAAGCCTCTTCGGGTGACCCACTATAAGCTGTGGGAATGTATACCTCTGGATTTGGGAAATGCCAGGAGAAAGTGACTGGTGAGATCTATTTGTTTTGATCCTTTTTTACCTTTTATCACAGTCTTGGAGATCTGTAACAACGTTGGCATTGATGGATTTTTTTGTGTAGTACAAGAGCTATTAGTAATGGCTACCCATTGACTTCCATTATAATGATCTTTTTGATTGCAATGCCATGACACCAAATAGATTTTTACTCTTGATCTCTATTCAGAACCATTAATATTTAGGAAAAAAAGCTAATTTTCAACAGAAAAATTTAATAATTTTGATTAGAAATGAGGTACATTTTGCAAATAAATTGATCTGATAGACTTGTACAGCAGTGACTGTTTCATTTAGCCACGAATAACACAGAAGGGTATTAATATGCTGAGAGTGCATTTTGATTTTTTTTTTTTTACAAAATTTCAGTGTTTTCCAAAACATGTGTGTAAAAATAAGGTTTGCCAGCAAAAGTCATTCAATTTTCCAAAACAGAAAAAGTTGTGACCAAATTTTGACTCAAATTCACCCTGAAGTAGTTGAAAACATCCCCCACAACAACAAAAAAAACAGTCAAATCAGCGTGGTGTTTAAAAGTCTAGAATTCCCATCTCTGAAAAACATAGATACTAAGAGCGCTCCAGCAAATGAACTAGATAAAAGTTCTAAAAAGGACCTTATAGAGCAGAGAAATGTTACTTTTAACCTTTGGTTTGTTTCTAATCAGAATCCTTGTTCGTTTCTTTCACACACATCATCCGAGGTTAATTAACACTTATACATAGCTGTTTCATTACCAGACTCTGCGACTTCATCATGCATTAAATCTTTTTAATTGACGAGGCCTAAATATAGCCAGCATGAGAGTTGTTCTTCACACATAGGTAATTAAGGCAATAGGAGGAACAAGTACACGATGTGTTTAGTACATTGAGGTCACTGCAGAGGAATAAATACAATAATAAACATAGATGGATACTTTATGTTTCTGTATTTTTACAGATTCCAGCCGTTGATAAGTTAAGGACTGTTGCACAGAAGGTCTATGGTCTGGAAGACATCGAGATTTCACCAAAAGCAAAGGAAAAACTCGCACTTTATACCAAATGGGTGAGCTTTCTCATTTTTCAGAAGGGTTGTCTTCATGTATGTGTCTTTATTTTTAATCGAAGTTCCTCGTCAAATTCTATTAAATTTAGCTACTAATATTGTAGGATTATTGATGCTGTCTGTTTAGAGGAATCACAGCCTGGAATACTGTACCAAAAATGGTGACAAATTTCAAGGAGACATTAACTAAAGTGTCTTATTGTGTGTGTCTAATTGTACGTCTTTGCGTAATGTTAACAGTTTTGTCTGCTCGACCAGGATTTTGTCTATTTCCTGCTCTCATCTAGTAATATTTCTCTATTAAAGGGTTTTGGAAACCTGCCGGTTTTCATAACCAACACCCACCTGACCTTAACTGATGACCACATGATGCAGATGGACCCCAGTGATTCCATTCTGCTCATAACTGATGTCAGGGTCAATACTGGAGCAGGTTTCCTCTGCTGTCTCACAGACTCGGTGAGCTTTACTCTCCTTTTCCTGTATAATTTACCGGTCAAAGATCACTTAAGCTTCAAAAGTTTGACAAGCAGTTACGAAATGTTACAATAAAGTGTAACAAGCATCATTTGTTATGTTTAATATTGGATTTTTTAGGGAGAGGACACTTCCTGTTTGCTTTACTCTGTTTTTAGGCAGAGTCTTGGCACTCACCATTTGCCTTCAGGCATCTTTTAATCGGTTACTTTTTACAATAAAATAATTTAAGAAACAAAAAAGAACTCAATCAGTGAAGATTTCCAGGATTTGCTCAATGCACAAAAAACGTTGAGGGCTGCTTTTGCATTGGGAACTCTGCTGGTCTAAGAGTCCAACGAGGAGAGATTTTGCAGCCCTGATGTCATTGTTTGTTCTTAAACATTCTTTACATTATGGTTTTCCAGTAGTAGGCCCTAAACTTTTGACTCCTCGCCTTGACCCCTCCTCGTAAGTTTGCCCATAGACATATATTGTTATAGTAACGTCTACATTATATTATTACAACTTAAGCTGCCATTTCTTTGTGACATACATACATTACATATTAAATGCTATTGCCCCAACTCTAGGAAGGAAAAAAAGAGGCAGTGTCATTTCATCTCTGGTTTATTTACAATGTACAGTGCATACAGAGAAATATCGTTCTTTGAAAGGAAGTTATCAGGCTTTACATTCAAATAGATCTCGACGAAATCCACAAAGAATCCAACACACTCAGAGAACAGATTGGTTAGATGAACCAGAAGTAGAGTGGAGAGGACCTGAGGTGCCTGAGAGACAGTACTAGAATAAGGAAACAGGAGTGGAACCAGGCACACAAAGTTACTCTGGCAACTGACAGTTTGGGAGACGCAGGGAGGAGTCTTGGATGATGGCTTCCTGGATTGGAGTGTTGTCCAGAGTGGTGAGTGATTGCAAATTGGGGAAATGAATCCCTGACAGCTATGTAATGTGTTAAATACAATCTGTGATTAACAGAAAAAGATTAATTAATGTTTTGTAGAAGGAGAATTGAAAAGCATTGATTTTATACTAAAGTGGCTACTGATCAGATGATTGTTAGTGACTGATATTTTATCCCTTTTATTCACTTTTCCATCTGAGAATGGAAATAGAAGAGCGAAAGCTAGAAGATTTGGCAACACTTGTTGTGGGTATTTTTATCTGCGTATGTTGCTAGGCTGCATGCCTATGTTGAGCATGAGCTGTTGAATGAAATCCACTGGTGGTCCAAATGACCTTCTACTACTGTTTTTATTTTTTTTTTCTAATTTCACATTTGAGGTTACTGGGCTGGTTTTAATAAAATTAACCAAGAGGATATTAACAAAGGTCTTTCTATGGTTATTTAAGCCTGTGAAAGTAAAAGCTTTTTTGTGTGCATTATTATGTCTGTACCCTTTGTGATGCCACCAGACTGACTTGTTCCCTCTGTTCTCCAACAGTCCAAAACAGAAAAGGATGATTCTATCAAGCCCCTGTTTCCATGGCAACAACCTTTACGGTGACAGCAAGAAGCCCGGTTGTAACATGCTAAGGTGTGCTAGCTGAAATAGGACCAATTATAGTTCCACGAAACTCTTTAGGAATCCTAAATAAGAGTCCTGGCATGGGTAGATATTTTGATTTGGTTGCACCGAAACTACTAAATGTGACTAACATTCTATTATTTAATGTGTGCATTTCTAAACAGACCTATTTTAGCATTCCACTCCAGATCTTTGTTTTTTTTGTTGTTGTTGTTTTTGCGCAGATATTTTCAGCCAGAGATATGAACCTCAACAAGTAGAAAAAAATTCTGCTTTTCGGTGCATTTAACCTAACGTGTCTCTAAATTATTAAAAGTTGATTCAATCACATAAGTCAGTTTTTATATGTGAAATGTTAATGTAACACATGAATATAATCTTGGCTTGGCCTTTAGGAAGTTCCCAGTTGCTATAGATACCGAGCTGATGGTATGATTGTAGACTATAATTAGATAATTGTATATTTGACCAGCTTGTTGGTCAGGTTTATTTTTAGCTTTTCCTCGATACACGTTACCCATCAGCCACTGCTGCCCTACGGTTGTCAATGATGACTGTCAATACGTCCTGTACTCTTATCTGATGCTGTGAGGCAAGGCAAACATTCTACTCCACTGTATCTCCTTGACAAACCATATGCTGTGTGGTCATAAACTCAGCAGACACATCGAAATTAAATGAAATATAATTTAAATTAAATGTTTTTATTCTTTTTTTGTGCTTTAAAGTACCAATTTCTATTCCAAACGTCTATTTATTTAATAAACTCTTAACAAAACTAAATTATGCCAGCTTTTGTAGTTAAACAAGAGGTTTTTGGGATGTAAAACAAGTTGAGAAAGTCTTATTCATGAGCAGTGATCTTCAGTGGTCTCGATCAGGCTTCAAAAGGCCATTGGGTTGCTTTGTATGTTTGTGTGCTTTATGTTTTGGAGTTCAAGGGCATTCCTGTCCCTCAGAGCTTTGGGACGTCATGTCACATTACATTAGCATTTGGTGGCTGTGAGCCTGAGCTTTCCATGCATGAACAGTCAAAACAAACTCTGGTAATGTTATTAAAAGTTCTCCTTGTAGGCTCCCTGCATGCAAATGAGGCTGTACAAAACTCAACAATGGCTCAGATTTGCTCAAACTTTAAATATTTTTCAAACTTAGATCAAACGGTGAGATGAAATGTAAGAGATGTTTTTTAAAAACATGTTTCAGGGGGAGCAACCATGGTACGATCCTAGTGTTGGGACATTGGTTAAACTATTAAGCCACCCCACTCCTCCTGATCTCCTTACTGGGGGGTTAGTTTTCAATGAACTAGAACCTTGCCAGTAATCTCAAGGTAGCTGGGACTATGTAATTGGAAATACAATTTCATTATTTTCATTTTATTTGTCTGAAATCAATGCACTTCAAAATTTGTCTGTAGTTTGCGCTGTCTTTGGAGTGTCAAAGAAAAGAATGTGCAGGTTATTTTTACCAAGAATAATCACATGCACAAAGATATGAAAACAGTAAGGTGTTGATATTGTGGAGCCTATTGTGTGTCCACAAAGATGGATATCAATAATAGCTTCAGATTAGGCAGAGCCTCTGCTGTTGTGATTGGACGGACGAGCTGCACGCTCACATGAGCGTCAATCAGCTGGTCGTCATGGAAACAGCTCCCATAACCTGTGCTGATGCTCCGCGCACCAGAGCCTCGAGTGGATTTATAAACGAGTGTTAGGATCTCAGCACTCTTCGCAGCAACAGACCTAAAAGTGCAGCTTTTATTCAGCTCACCTTACAGGTAGGTCTTTCTAACTTCGAATTTAACCATTTGTAAATGGAAGATATTTGTAGTATAATTCTGATGATATTTTTCCATATTTACAGGTAAGATGAAGTAACATGTCTTTTTCTGAGTTTTATACGGATCAATGTCTATTTTTTTCCTATATTTTAAACACCTCCAGACTTTAATTAATTATTTTAAGTTCAGAAAAATATTAAAGTGAATTTTTTAAATTTTTCTCAAGGCTTCAAGTTATTTTAATACATGTATGCCTGTACTTTGATTAGCCATTTAAGTGAATATCACTGCTTTAGGGAGTTTTTAGCTTTCCTAACATTCAACAAGGAAACTGGTAAATTGACAGAAATTCACCAAAAGTAAAATTAACGTGACGTTTAATGCTCATTGAGCCATTCCATCAAATGTGTTGCAACTTTTCACAATGTCATTTTTTACATGATTTCAAAACGGATTCCGGTAGCAAACATACTTAAATATTCCAAATGGGTTTTGGTCCATATTATTTCAATGTTTATTAAATTAATAATCAAAAATGGGTGGTGGTTTTCTCATTAATAACCCTCTTGTTATTCTTTACATAAGTAACTGGACTTTAAGTAAAGTAACAGGAATTTTTTGCAAAGATTTAGCAAACACATGCTAATAGCTCCTTATGTCACTTGATTATAGAACCTGGAAATTCTGCAAATTCAGTTATTTACCAAATATGTACATTTTTACACTAAACTAATTAAATCTCTGAAATAACAGGATAGTATTGTTTAATGACACTCCAAGATATCATCAAATATGTAAATAAGAAATTGAGAGAACTTACATTCACTCTTGTAAAAGATGGCCTTCTAAAGATCCAAGTGATGCAACTTCCTGCTGAAAAACCGACTAAAACTTCCCCAGTTTTAAAGAAGGGGGATTGGTTATGAAACAAAAGTATAAATAATTGTGTAAATAAATGTATTTGAAACGAACAGTATGGTTTTGCATATCAATGCAAAAGAAAGGTTGTTTTTAAAAGATCTTAATCATTATATTTTATGGTGAAGTGTATCTTAAGCCTATGAAAGTGTATTATAAGTGTACTATAATAATAATAGTATGTAGTACACTTTGTGTAGTGCTTATTAATACATATAAAGTCCCAAAAATGGCTCCAGGGTCTGATGATTATGCTGTGTTTATTATGTTTTAGGAGGGTTTTGAGACTTAGCATTCTGTCACTCGTCATATTCTCTGCTCATGACATCAAATATGAATGTTAATGTTTCACTTAACCAAATGTCAATGTATTGATTTTCAGCATCTCTACATCTTCATGCTGGACGACTGAGAAAACTCCTGTCTAATCAAATATTTACACTGAGAACTATTATTGACATTGGTGCTGTTTGACTTGACCATGTCCACACAAGAAACAGAGCTACCTGATACTCAGGAGAGGGGTGGTCTGAAGAGAAAACCAACAGGTCCACCAAGGCTTTTACTAGGAAAATCTAAATCCAAGGAGAAAATTGAAAGAAAATCTCAGAGGAGACAAAGAGAAGCTGAAGGTTGTGATGGAACAATGGATAGAAATGATGATCCACCTTCAAATAACATTAAAAACAGCCTTCGAAAAGCCTCAGAGGAGAAGGACGCCCAGCAAGAGAGTCCTGAAGAGACACAAGAAGTTCTTGTAACATTGGAGGAGCATGAAGGTGAAAAACTGGAATGTAAAATAATGTCTAGAAGTACTTCGAAAACATCCATCAAGAGGACTATTTCATCGCTTCTCATTTGCAGAAAGAAGAAGGAATCAGGAAATTCAAAAAAAGAGAATCCAAAGGAGACTTCTGATAATGAGCAAAATAGCAAATTAAGTGATGAAAACAATAAGGAAGTTCAAAATGGAAAAAGGAAAAAACGATTTTTCTCCACAATCTGGCCTGCTACAAAGAGGTCGCATGCTTCAAATGTTACTTTAGGAAGTGAATCTAAAGACCAATCAGGATGCTTGAGTTTCCACGAGATTGCAAAGCCAAAAGGAGCGACGTTTAAGAAGATCCACCACATCTTTCAGAGAAGAAAAAAAGCACCTTCCATTGATCAGTTTGATTGTAGCGCTCCCAATGCATCACCGTGTGAAGCAGACGATCAACCTGGCTCCTTAATGGAAATGGTCAACAACAAAAACGAGAAGAACCAAAGAAAAAAACAAGAAACAAGAGCAGAAAGCCATCCAGAGACATTCACAATCAGTGCAGAGGTGAGCTATAACACAAATACTGAGCTGGACCACGCTGATCCAGTGAGCACGAATAAAGAAGAAACGGAGGTGCTTCAAACAGAACGTTTTATGGATTGTGAGGTCGTACCATCATGCAGTAGCAGCCATAATTTTGATTTGATTGATGTCCCGGATCAAAAACTCCCGGATGAACCCATTGAAAATGAGATAAAACGCCGGCCGGTGATCACCATAGAGAAAGCATACTCCTCAGATGAAGAGAATGTAAATGAAGCACCACAGTTTGAGGGGCTTGGAATCAACGGGTCCTGCCATTGTCTGAAGATCAACAACAAACTATATCCAGAACTAAACGTATCTCCTAAACACGATCCCAGTCAATGTAATGAGAGTCTACTTATTCAGACGGCGATTTCCATGGTGGAAGCAGCAATCTCTGGTGCTGTGGAGCAGCTCACAACAGAGCAGCAGAACAATCAGAGTTTGGAGCTGGTGTAATCACCCCAGGCATTATCGAATGTCCCAAATGGAGCTTTTTATGTGCGTGCATGGATGTACAGTCAACTGTTCTGAGGTCAGAATTAGCTAGTGGAATGCACAGCATGTACATGTTCCTCAAAAAAGGTGTGAACTTTTTTCACAGGAATAAAATTGAAATTTTTTTTAGCAAATGTGTTAAATAAAGATTTATTCTTAGAGAGTTTTCTCTCCAGAAGTGGTACTAAGTAACGATGAAAATACCCATAGCATTATACTCCCACCACCATGTTTCACTCAGAGGATGTTGTTCTTGGGGTTTGAAGGCATCTCTTGTTTTCTTTTCTCAAACATATGCAACATCTCAGTTTCCTCAGGTTGTCCTTAGCAAAATACATTTTGACTCAGAGGTGTTTCTTTTTCAGAAGTCGAGTCTTTCTTGATCTGCAACCTCGCAGTGCATTCCCGTGCAGGCTTAGTGTCTTAATTGAGGCTCCAATTCCAGACTTGGCTAAGTCTTGGCAGTTGTTCTTGTGCCTTTAGAAACCTCTTTACAAAGTTTTTGACATTTGCTTTTTGCGCCAGGCTGTTCTGCTCTCCACTGTGTCGGTCTCTTTAAATGTCTTGATGATGCTTCTCAGTGCAGTTCTTGAAACAGCTTTCTTCCAACTGATCTCTATTGTCTTTGCCATGATGACGGTGCATGTCATTTTACTTGTTGTTTGGCAAGATACTAATCCTCAGCTTAAAAAGCAATTTAAAATGTTTTACTAGGTAAATATATATTTGGACAACAGTGGTTTGTTCTAAAGACAATATAAGTAATCATTTCTGAAGGGGGCTAATGATATTGTCCTTATTTATTTTAAAATACATTTTATTTAGACAACTTAAAGAAATCAAACTAAAAAAATGAAAATAATGTCATCTGTTAAACATCACTTCGGAATTAAAAAGGAATGTCTGGAATTATCTTTGTCATACTGTTTGATTTGTAAGTGGTTTGCTTTTGTTCAAACTTTACTTGTGACTATTAACTCACACTAGTATCTAAACCAGTCATACCTTAAGCCTAAGATGTCTCTGCACTCACCGGTGCGTGTGTCAATCACAACAGGCTGTTTTGAGTTCAGTAGCAATGACAAGACCCACTTATTTTTATTTTTTCAAATATAAAGTGTAGGTTTCACATAGGTTTTTAACTTTAGATTTTTTGTTTGTTTGTTTTAAACGGACATTAGAAGAGTTATGACAATTTGCAAAGTAATTTGAATTAAAATGTGACAAAATATCCAAGACCACAAATCTGTGCCATCTAGTGGTGAAAAGATGGAAAAACCCTTAGAAGTACAAGACCTGTGATATGGCTTGTATTTTAATTGTTCCTAGCACAAAAGTACTTGTAACAGTGTATAAGGTTTAAGGTAGATTCACCTGTTTTTCACATTCTTTTGACCTTGTTTTTGGGGGAATTTATGAATATTTCTTTTAACACTTTTGATTTTCGTTCTCAATGTTTGAGGTTTTTTTAAGTAAAATTTCAGGTTTGTTGTGTAATTATTGTGTAATGTAATTAAAAAATATTGTTGTGAATGGGATCAAGCATTACCACACAAAAAAATATTGTGTTAGGTAATGTATTGGAATAAATTGTATTGTAAGAAGTCTCAAAAAGGCCCGGGACTTCTAAGGGTTAAACTAATGAGAATAAACAATTCACAGTTAAAATAGTCAACATTAGTGACTATTTCTCTTAAGTTGAAGTTTTAGTAAAAATAAGCCCACTTCTGACATTAGCCTCTAGTGGCCAGTCGATGAATTGCAATAACCTGTTATGCACCCCGAGAGAAAGGTTGTCACTTTAAATGTCTTTTTAAATGTACCTTGATCCTTGTTAGTATTATTGTGATTTATTATTTCTCAATTTACTGCCTCCTGTGTCTTTGGTGTGAGGTTCATAATGTATTTGTCTAATAATCTAAAGGTGCATGTAGTGTCCTGTGGATGTATGACTGTTGATTGATCATCTTGAGTCAGTTTACTGACCGTATACTACTCTCTTGTGGCTCTAAGATGCTACTACAAGATTCTCAGTCATCTTTACACATCTTATAATCAAAGACTCATTAGAAAAATAGTGAAAGGTTATCACAAAACCATAAAAATATAATTATCAATGAAGTTTCCATAGTTACCACCCCTAAAATGCTTGAAACAGATTGAAATTTGGCATTAATGTGAACAGCAAACAATACTTTTATATGACATCAGATTTTTATTTGAGGCTGCCATCTCTTTAAATTCAGTACCACTCAAATGAACAAGTTTACAATCAATGGCAACATTAATGCAAGATAAATCACAGTTTATTCAGTGTGCTAATTTTTTGAAATAAATGAACCAAACACATTTTCACATAAGGGAACTGAGTGCAGATGATGGATACAAGGCATGCCTCCCAAGTGTCACAATTCAGGTTTAGCTTTAGATTTAAAACACTCAACACAATACACTAGCCTGAGCTTGAGTTTAGGTGAATGTAAAGTGAAGCAAACACAACAAAAATAAACGTAGAAATTACATTTTGTGAAATAAAACTTGATTTGTTTTGCCTGGAGTTGTGATTTAGACACACAAAAGGTGTGTTTACGGACTTGGGCACAGTATATTAATAAAACATGTTTTAATAAGCACCAATTATTCACATTCATTGGATAAGATAATTCTGATTGTTTAGATGTCTTGGACAAATCTGCAGAGTGATAGTTTACAGAAGGTGCTTTTCTGCAAGGATGGTGCGCCAAAACATTGTAAGGCACTTTTCATTTAATTTAAAGAGAATTTGTTAGTTTTTGCTCATAGGCGACACCCAAATATGGGTTAATATCAAAATAATATATCTGACTGTGACGCGTATAATTATTTTAGTTACATTTTTTTATTTTGGCACTTTAAATTTAACCATTATTTGTGTTACTACTTTTAGAAAATCTCCAACAGTGTCATTCAAGATTCTGTAACAACATTACACACCAACACTACAGTCAACACTGACTTCAACAAAACAAAGCAGATGTTTTACCACAAACGAGGATGTTTTAGACAGAACAAAAAAAATGTTTAATTTGAGGAATATTTTGAGTTCAGTACAGAATAGATATATACAGTGAGGTCAATAAGTTCTACATCATGGAAGGGGTCTAGAATTTTCAGCACAGCTGCATTTCAACAGTGAGCGTCAGATTTTACAAATCCAGAAATCACATTGTATGACTTTTTAAATTTTTATTTGTAAATTACTGGGTCTAAATGGTGTTATTGTTTGATCACTTTCTTATGAGCCAGATCACTGACCCTCAAAGACTACACTCTGCTCTTGAGTCTAATTAAGTAGCACCTGTTTGACGTCGTTAGCTGCTATAAAGACACCTGTGCACCTCACAATCAGTCAAAAATGAGGAGCAACCTTCTACTTTCTCTCTTGTAGCCTAATAGAAAGTACCTGAACTGCAATTCCTTTACTGGCCACTAGAGACAGGCTCAAGAATGAGCAGGTTCTATGTTAAATACTCATATTTCCACCCCTGGCTCCACTAGTCTTGTTGATTGTTATTTAAATCTCTACACTTGACCTTCATGAACACGCTTTTATTTTTAAATTTGGTTAAAAATCCAAAATAGTGATAGGGATCCATAATTCATGATTTATAGGTCTTTGCGCCGTATTTTACTTTGATGTGTCTGGTGTGCCACACACTAGGTCATGCTGAAGTAAAATAAGTGTGAACCCATGTTTTAATCTGTACCAAACTCAAATAATCCACCAGTGACCATTGCTTGCAGCACAAACATCTACTATTCTACAGCCACAGCATCTACGCTCTCTTGGGAGAGCTCGGAGTCCAGTGAGTAGCAGGAGCTGCCGTTATCTTGAGTGTCTTTGGCTGCGTCCTCTCCTGTGTTGGGAAAGGAATCCTGCTGCCCCTCACAGCTCTGGAGCAGCTGCCCACAGAAGCGACTGTAGCGATGATACCGCAAGGGCTTTCCCACATGGGCAAACATGTGCTCCTGCAGCTGGCCCTTCTGCGTGAATCGGAGGTTGCAGACAGCACAAGCCATCTTTCGCTTTCGAGTAAACGCCGCCAACGGGCTGCTGCTCTTGCCGGTGTGACCTGCTCGTCTGAGTTCCAAAGCCAGCTCATCTGCCAGGGCCTGACTTTGCCGAAGAGCCTCCACCAGCCCACCCGAGTCATCATGAAGCTCATTTCCTCCTAGGGATGAGTGATCTACAGTTTTGTTTTCTGATGGCCCATCCATCAGAGCGCCGGGTTCCAGGGCACAAGCCGCATGGGTAAAAAGGTGCTCTTGTAGGCCTTCTGGTGACAGACAGCGTTCTCCACATCGAGGGCACGAAAGCGCTAGGGAGCCATCTTTGAACAAACCTGCTTGACATGGACTCATCTGGGCAGGGGACACAGATGAAGGCGCCCTGTTGCTTTCGTGTTGCTCATCCTCCTCCACACGTTCCTGTTTGATCCGTGTTGAAATGTCAGAGTCGTCCCCTGAGGCGACCGAAGATGCTGCGTGGAAGCTTTGAGGCTGTGGCTCTGATGAAATACCCTCCAGGCCCACGGCGAGGGCTAAACGGCCGTGTGTGCAACTGGCTCTAGTGCTAGAGCGCCCGTCCTCAGGGTCCCGTGAGCCACCGGACTTCATGCTTGAGTTTTCTTTACTGGCCAACTGTGAGGAGATCTGGATGCCATACAGATTAGACATGCGGATGGGGTCGACTGATGCATCAGGGCCACCGTCACCTGTTTTTCGGCACAGCTTGTACGCATGAAGAAATTTGATGCCCTCCTGAAGTCTCCCCTGGTCTACAGGCTGTTTGGGACCCATGCCTGTGTACATGATGTGCAACAGGTAGCTGAAGACATCCGGCTGAATATCTGTGGGCTGGATTTTTATGCACTCGCTGCAAAGATCAGGAAAAACAATTAAATACAGCAAGGTACTTGTTAGTTTATTTTTAATAATATTTAAGAATAGTTCTGTTTTATAAATCATACACATACAACCACTTCTGATTTCTTGGTGCACTAAAGCTGCACCAGTTTTCTGCATTGAAATTGAAAGGACACGCAATTAATTTTACGCAGATATACCAATATGCACTCACCGGCCACTTTATTAGGTACACTTGTTAGACTACCCATTAACCCAAATGTCTAATCAGCCAATCACACGGCAGGAACTCAAGACATGTAGAAGTACAGGAACGCATTTAATTTAGTCAAAAGTGTTTAAGTTCAGGTTGATGCAACGGTTCAGAACAACGAGTTATTCACCTCCAAGTTCCTCCAGGTGGCTGTTCTTGCCTGCGCCACTGGCAAAGGGTGTAAGCGGGCGCTAGCGTGCTGCAACTCCACTCATTAAGGAGTGAAGAAGAGTAGCTAACATTGCGTGCCAGACAAGTTTATTAATCTTGCTCTTCTTTCTGTGCTCTGCAGGCTTTGCGGAACAAAGATATCAATAAATATTTTATGTGCGCCACAAAAAAATCCTTTTTCTTTTGTGTGTGTATCAAAGACATGCTCAAGACAATCTACTGCAGCTCAAACCGAGCAATAGAATGGTGAAGAACGATAGTTTAAACGGTTGGTTGTTGGGTATATCAGAAACTGCTGATCTACTGGGGTTTTCACGCATAACAATCTCTACGGTTTACAAAGAATGGTCCAAAAAGGAGGAAATATTCTATGAGTGGCAGTTCTGTGGGCGCAAATGCCTTGTTGATGTCAGAGGAAAATGGTCAGACTACCTTGAGCTGATAGAAAGGCAACAGTGACTGAAATAACCACTCGTTACAATCGAGGTATCAAGAAGAGCATCTATGAATGCACAACACGCCAAACCTTGAGGCAGATGGGCTACAGAAGAAAAATGTAGCCTGATCGGATGAGTCTCGAGTTCTGCTGAAACACTGTATGATATGGTGGAATGGTGGAATCAGAATTTGCGTTCAACACCATCAAAAACGTGGATGAATCCGGCATTGTATCAACGGTGGTGGTGGTGGTGTAATGGTGTCTGGGATATTTTCTTGACACTTTCCGCCCATTAGTACAAATCAAGCATCGTATCAATGCCACAACTGACCATGCTGGCCATATCCATCCCTTTATGACCACATCGCACAATGTCATAAACCATGAATCATCTCAGACTTGTTTCTTGAACATGAGAATGAGTTCACTGTACTCAAACGGCTTCCACAATCACCAGATCTGAATACAACAGAGCACCTTTGAGTTGGGTGGAACGGGAGATTTACATTATGGATGTGCAGCCGACAAATCTACAGTAACTGCATTATGCCGTCAGGTCAATAAGGAGCAAACCATCTGAGGAATGAACCCAGTACCTTGTTAAATCTATGACTCAAAGGAACCCAGTACTAGCAAGGTGTAACCAATAAAGTGAGTACAGGTCAGTGGATATATGTCAACAATATTCCCTTAATATGTCAAGGGAAAACATGGTATGTTTATGAATAATTTTATTCTGAAAACAATTGTTGATAGAAAAGCATAATTTTTATAGAAGTGCAGTGTTCCTTTAAAGCCTCTGACAAGGACTAATGAAAAAATCTGGTGATTAAAAAATGTACTTCACCTCGACTGGTGGATAAAGATCATTTTGAAGTAGTTTGAGAAGGCGGCTAGAACTGCGCGATGAGCCTTGAAGTATACGTTTCCAATGGCAACAGTGCAGTCACACAGAAAGCCAAACTCCCTCTGAACATTCAGCTGCTGCAGGAGGAAGAGACTGTGGCTAGACACGTCCATCTCAACCTGTTGCAGAGAAAACACTTTGAGTAAAAGATCCTATTAGAGTTTGGAGTAAGAGAAGTATATACCCCCTACTGATTAATAGTATTTGGCCACACACAAACATATGACCAATCTACGGTAGATTCATTTTAATGGTGAGAGACAGAGCAATAAGATCTGTCATTGGCACTCGTAGAGGTTTCTTGTAGCTCTCCCCACAACATACAAGACTTCATCTCATGTCTCTTCTTTGTCACCTCGGCTGTGTGTTCTGGGTCATTGTGATACTGAAAAGATACTGGCAATCTCTGAACCGTCTGTAAAGCATTTTTCTGTGCGTTTCTAGGTGAGTCAATCTGGCTTGATTCATAATATTCAACATTCTTCATTAATATTGTTTTTAAATTTGAGTTTATTTTTTTCCACAAAAAATATATGTTTATAACATGTAGATTTGCTTTTTTTATGTTATTAGAGACTCATCACGGTCCATTGCAGTTCTTGTTCGGATCAAGCTAATAACCCACTACAAATTATATCTGCGCCAAGTATTATATACCACCTTAAAAAAAGTACTACCTATGCCTGACTTTAGCCAAACTTGGCCCACATATTGTTTGCCATTGCCAAACAAATGCCAGATGTGCTGGACAAATGCCAAGCTTGTGCCAAAATTGTGTTATGATTAAGAGAGGACTGGCGACCTCTAGTGTTACAAACAGCCATGATATTTTTTTTTTAACATTTGTGTGACATTACACCGCAGATGTTCGCATCTGGATTAAAATAATTATTTTTTAAGTACTGGAAATTGGAAAATCCTTTGCAATTATTGTGTTTTCAAAGGAACGTAAATGAAAACATTGTTTTCTAGCAGAACCTTAACAATGTTAAATGAATACAGTATCATTTAACAGAAGAACGAACCATCAGCAATACTTAAAATGCAACAAATGGTTTACAGTGGTTCTTTTTGGAATATTTTTCTGCACAAATACTTGCCAAGGATTAGATCCGACACACTTAAAACGTTTACAATAAGCGATGGCACGTCATGGGGACATTTTATTTCTGGCTGTATAAAATGGTAACATCAATAATGCAAATTCGCTCGCTGAAAGGTTTGCTCTTGCAGAATCTCAATAATTCTTGCACGTCTGATCTCCAGCGACCAAGTAAAGTCGAAGAGGCTGCACGTTTTCATCCACCTCACTCAACAAAACATGCACGAAGCACAGCCCGCACAATAATGCATTCATACGACTCAAAATGTGCATTCTTACCACCTATAAGAAAGAAACTCGTTAATTTCGTGTTTGTTGCAGCTGAAAGGTTCTTATGGTCTCGCGGTTCTTGCTATGCGATTGACAGCTTAGCTTGTTATCCGTCACGTGACCGTGTACTGTACGAATCCAGACAGAAACATACAAAGGATGCACGTTTTGTTTATTTATTTAAACGCGGAACCGTCACTTTCTGTACGTTTTTTAGCCGAAGAACATAAATATATATTCGCAAATAAAAACGCGAGCTGTTTTAATCCATATATTAAGACCATTTTGGTTCGACGCCTTCTGAGGTGATCCTGAAAGTGTTTGAGGTGTTAGTATTTAACACGTTTACGTTATTAATAGTGTTCCTCGGAGTGTTTAATTACCATGTGTCATCTAACTTTAGGATTGAGCAGTATACGACATTCATGCTATTGAGACCTGTATTTTCACAGTTTAAAATGTAATAACTTTGTTTTACAGCCTCATACAAGAACAGCATGATACAACGTGAGAATTAAGTGGAAGTCTGTCATGTTGCATGGGACTTTTATTTTTATTTTATTTTATATGTTTTTTTTTTATTCAGGTTAGTTATTCAGGCCTCGTGTTTTTTGTTTTATTTTAGATACTTTAAATAGAGTATTTGAATTAATTGTATGAAGTGGGTTGAAATATTTTCCGTTGGTAGAGGAGCATGTCTTGGTTAGGTTGCAGTGTCACAGATCTGCGTGTGCTGGGGCGGGCTGGATTTGCGTGAGCGGGGCCGGATCTCAGTGCTGCGGTGTTCGAGCTCGCAGAGCGGCTGTGCGGAAGTTCTTTCATCCGCGCTGCACAGAAGGGGCTTCGCCCTCGAGATTAGCTTCACTCGCCTCAAGTTTTCGCCTGAGTGAAGGCAAAAGAGGTGGAACTTCTTCGCTCTGTGTTTTCTCTCGCATTTTGTCTTTATCTGAAATCTAGCACACGCTGCCGTCGGTAAGTATTTTGAGTGTTTTGCGTGTAAACACGAGCTGCAGTAGTCTGGTGAGAAGCTCTGGCGTATGCGGGAAGCTGCGCGGGGGTGGCGTTGCGCGCTTGCGTGAGAAATCTCCCGACGACAATAGCTTATCTTTCGAAACCCCCGAAGAGAGCTTTTGGAACTTTATGTTGACATGGCGTGCTGTAGAGTGTTTGGATCTTTAATTTGTTGTCGAAGTTGTTTGATTTTACTTTTAGTGCGGTGTGATTGACAGCCACAACGCCCGCATGATTCGGTCTCAAGATTAGGCCAATCAGGACGCGGGGGCGGGATATAAGTCGCTAGATACACAGTCTCTAAAAGAAAACGTGTTCGATTCTTTATACAATTGAGAGGTTTCTCTATTATTGTGACTATTTTAAATATATTTCCATTGAATGGTATCATGTATTAATCATATAAACTATTCAAAGAAAGCAAAGGCCTTTATTTATTTTCAGACTAATGTTAGACTCTTATTTTGTTTCTGGGTAGTGACAAAAAAGCTGTTGCAATTAAGTTATCATTTCTTTATCAACGTATTCGATTTGCTTTTATTTTAAATGTTTTTGTTAGTTATTTAAAATGTTTTCAAATTGTCCAACATTTCTTAGTAGACTTTTAAAAAGCATCAATTATAATTTTCAGTGTGTTTTAGGCTTCACATTCTGAGAAATTGTTTTTCGCGGTAAGGATATCTTTCACGGTATAGTTTTGTATACAGGTAGTTATTCCAGAAAATGTAATAGGGCTTTATGTAATAACAAAAGAATATTGAATATTTAAGAAAATCACTCATTTAATAAATGACGGGTTCCTCCTCCTGCTCGGTACTTATTTTTAGCCCTCCTCGTCTGTTCTCTATTTATAGAATACAAAATATTTTACGATACATGTTTCATTCCGTGGTAACGATACATACCGTCATACCGCCCACCCCTAGTGTGTAGCGACAATTGTTTGCTTCTGTAGTCCAGTATCTCTATAATGAGATGACACTCCTATAGAACTTAGAGGTTCCCAATCTCAACTAGTTACCTCTATAAATACATCTGGCTGCTAGAAACTTAATTTTTTATTTAATCCATGTTTTATTTTAAGTAATACTAGTTTATATCTTTTCCTGATGCATTTTGTTACTCATTCACTCCCTGCCAAAATAAGATACCCATAATTGTACTGCTCTTTAATGATCAAACTTTTGCTGTAGACAAATATTTAAAAATTGTACTCATCAGTCCAGATCACCTTCTGCTATTATTCTACACCCCAGTTCATGTTTTTATGCATGCTTGGGTTACCTCAGAGGTATGGCTTTTTGGCTTTAACTGTTTAACGGAGGAACACCACAAGAACCAACAGATTTTTTTTACAGTGTGTTGTAAAACGTGTTGTTGTTAAAACTTGTTTCGCTTCAATTTATTTCTTGTCTTGTAATAGAGAGGTTTAAACTTGAGGCTCTATGAGCATTCATGATTTTTTATCTTTACAGGGTAATGGCAAGACCGAGTCACAGTGAGCATGTCCTTCAACAGCTCAACAATCAAAGGGAGTGGGGTTTCCTCTGTGACTGTTGCATTGCCATAGGGGACATTTATTTTCGAGCTCACAAGGCTGTCCTGGCAGCCTGCAGCTCTTACTTCAGGATGATGTTCATCCGAGATCAGCAGGGGAGTGCCCGGTTTGATTTAAGTAACATGCAGATCAGTGCAGAGTGCTTCGATCTCATCTTACAACTCATGTACCTTGGGCGAATTGTTGTGGATCACTATGAATTTGAGGAATTGAAATCATCTATGGCCTACCTTCAGATGTACTACATCCCAGACTCACTTGAGGACTTACGAGACATCCGAACATCCAACTTGACACCCTCATCATCTGCATCATCTTCGTCCTCATCCTCCTCCTCCTCATCCAGCACGGTTGGAGGAAAAATGATGTTTGGTGTTCGTATGTTTGAGCAGCCGCGCCCAAGCCCCTCTGAGAATGAACGTGCAACGAAAGTCTCAACCACAACCTCTCGCCAAAACGTTAGCATTGCAACTGTCAAGCCTGCTGAAGAGGTGATCGTAGCACACCCTCCACCACTCTCAGAGACCGTTTTAGACCAGCCCTGTGACTTGAGGAAGAGAACGTCAAGTCGGAGCTCCGCCCTGAAAGAACGCCCTCGATTTGGTCGGACTTTCACGTGTGACGATTGTGGGTTTGTCTTCAGCTGTGAAAAGCTGCTCATTGAACACATCCTCACATGCACCAATCGCAAAGCTTTCCAGGCACCCAAAGTCAACAATGAGGTGTACGGTGACTTTGGAAAAGCAGAAAGTTCAACCTCAGAGGGTACAGATGACCACAGAACACTTTGCAAGGGGGAAGAAGAGTGGTCAGACCAACCAGACACAGAGACCGTCATAAGGTCTGTTGCCACTGCCATGGAAAGCAATGCTTCTTTCTCTAGAAACATTACCATTAAACTAGAACGGGAAGATGACTCCGAGACCGATCTGGAAAGTACAAAAGTCATCAAGCTGGGGAACCTTAAAGTAGGGAGCTGTAAAGTTCGTTCCAAGGTGCCCAAAGACAATCCTTCAGAGCAGATGAAGTTTGACAGTGAGGAGGAGGCAGCAGTCTCTGCTATGGATGCTTTGGAGGGTAAAAGCACTGAGTTTGACATGGATCAAAAAGTGCGCCATATCAAGGAGGAAAAGCAATCTGCCTCATCTATTCCATGTGAGTTGTGTGGAACCCTATTGACTGAAGAGGATCAGTCCACTCATTATATCTCCAACCATATGGGACACATTTGCGCTTGCGGGCGGTGTGGCCAAGTGCTCATCAAAGGCAGGCAGCTGCAGGAGCACGCCGAGCGCTGTGGTGAACCCCAAGGGCATGAGATCCACTCCCCAGGTGAGGATTCACTTCTGCTTGAAGATGTCGAGCCAATGGATGAAGGGTTAATGGAAGGAGGTCTGGGCTTTCGCTGTCCACTCTGTGGCTTGATATTTGAAACGGAAAGTCTTGCAGTGGAGCACACGTTGGTTTGTCCTGAGCAGGAGCCGTACCGACCCATTTTGTTAGAAGAAGGCGGTGAGCCAGACCATCGACGCAAACATTTCTGTGCAATTTGCGGTAAAGGATTCTACCAAAGGTGCCACCTGCGGGAGCACTATACGGTGCACACCAAGGAAAAACAGTTCACCTGTCAGACTTGTGGGAAGCAGTTTCTGAGGGAACGACAACTTCGGTTGCACACGGACATGCACAAGGGAATGGCGAGGTACATCTGCCCTGTTTGCGATCAGGGTACCTTCCTCAAGCACGATCATGTTCGACACATGATCTCTCACCTGTCTCCTGGAGAGACTATCTGCCAGGTGTGTTTCCAGATCTTTCCCAGTGGGGAACATTTGGAGAAACACATGGATGTTCATTTGTACATCTGTGGTGTTTGCGGAGAGAAGTTTCGTCTTCGCAAAGACATGCGGAGCCACTACAACTCCAAACACACTAAGAGACAATGAAGCCTTTAGCCTTTGATATAAGCCATACTGTACATTCAATAGCAAATCTATGCACTTAGGCACCCGTGGTAACCTTTATAACGCCACTTTTTATTCAGGATGTGTTGAACATATAGTGTAGGATATAGTGCCTCAAGCTTTGTCTTCTATCAATCTTTTAGATGGAATTCAGTGGTGTTTCTCACTGTGTTGGTCTATAGTGTTATGACTGCTCAGAGAATAAGAGTTATACTTTAAATAAGTAATATATCTTTATGAAGCTGTAAAAATGGTAAGTGCACATTGGCTTGACGTATTTGTTAATGCTTTAACTATCTTTTCAAGGGGTAACTTTTTGAGTAATGTCGGTGCTCTTTATTCCAGATATTAATGTTATCGTATAGAATAAACGGTTTTAAATACATCTGCAGTTAAAAAAAAAGTTTTGGTTCCTGAACTGAAGTCAACAGTGATACGTTCTTATGCCTTATTGGCTACTTTTGATGTTTTGAGGAGTTTTATGAAAGATTATGACCAGATAATTTATTTTTAGACCATCTTAAGTACAGATGGCAGAGAGAACAGCAGATGCTTGCCAACATTTAAGAAGATTTTTTGTTTAATAATCACTTCAACAAAGCCCCGAATCTATGCAGAATTTCTATGAAAGTGTTTCTATGAAGCGTTTATTGGGTGTTTGTCTTCATTCCAAAGATATTCATTTAAACACAATAATTTTTGTTCACATTCACAATGTGTCTCTTATAATAACTTTGCGACAGACGATGCTTCTAAGCTTATGCTTGGTACAATTTTTGTTTGTTTGTTTTAAGACTTGTGGTGCTGTAAGTGGTCTTAAGGATTCAAATGTTTCACACCTTGAGATTTTTGTGGCTCGATGTGAAGTATGTGAAATGCCATGTAATACTTTCGCAAGGGTGTAGGGTAAATTATTATTATTTTTTTTAACGAATAAACAAGCACTTGGCTAGCTCTGATCCTGTCTGCAATACTAAGGTGTGTTCATTTCATTGTGTGAATCGGTTGATGCTTATTTAGTCCAGAAGTTGAATTTTTCAATGGAAACCACCATTAAATCAAGAAATAATGCTCAGGTCAATCTGTACAGGAAAAATCTTTGCTCCGTGATTTTCACTACTATATGATTTAATTGAAGGGTGTTCATTAGAATCCATTTGGGTGTTTTCATCCATCGCTAAAAATATTGAATGCTCTCCAAATGGGCCATTCACATATTATTTTTGTGATGTCACAAGGCATCTTGCTGTAATGTTGCTGATGCAGAACATTTCGTATTTACTCACAAAAACTTAGTGCACGTCTCTGAGATGGAGGAGGGATCATCAGTAAGGTGGGTTGATCTCATTCATAACAAATTGCTAAGTATTTGACCTATTTGGGAAGAACAAATAGGATATGCAAAACCCGGAAATGCTTATAGTTCAAATCTTCTGTCCACAAACGCTCATTAATTTCTGCAGGCTGTATAGTCAGAAAGTATTCTCGTTGCCAACTCGTTCCTAGTCTTCTGGCTGCAGCAGGCAATAATTTGCCATGCAAAATACCCATTCCAGATGGTTTATCCTTTTATTTAACCGACCATATCAAACACAATAACTTAAAATGTTTAATACACAATGTCTCAAAGTTAATTCTTTTACAATCACTAATTTGATTTTCTGACTTCTACCTAATTTGTTAGATTTTGTGAAACAACAGTTTTCACCTGTTTAAAGCTTTACTGACAAACAAGCAGCACTTTTCTTTTTGTTTTTTTGAGTTACAGCGCCAGTTGCCTGTTTATTTCAGCAATTTTTGGGTTTTGCGGCCATGGCCATTTGTTAAATATGTGAGCGGAAACACAAATGAGTACAATGAAACTATAACATGATGTCCATTTATGGCTTATTTAATTTAAACCATTAAGGAATACCGGTAATTCTTTTTTTATGTCTACATTTTATTTAGTCCATGTTGGCCAGAAAGTGCTTGATTCATGCTCAAAATGGCAGGAATTGTAAATGAATGTTCAGTTACAAGTCTAAATATGGTTATTTTGAGGTGAATTACATCCCTGTCACTCTTGAATCCATTGTGTTCGTCGTGTAGTTTAAAATAGCTTTTTCCACTTTAAAGAAAGTTCATCTTTCTGTTATCTGCTCAGAAAGCTATGGATGCCCAAAACTTTCCTGCGGGCCCACAACAATGTATTTTTTAGTTCCATCCCTGGCTCAACAGAACTAGAACCTTTAAATAATCCAGATAGCAGATGATTCAGCATCTTTTTGCTTATTGAAATAATGTGGATTCAACGTCAGTTAAACATGAGACGATACCAATTGGTTTGTTGCGCCAAAAGAAATTGATATTGTAAGTTATTGACATTTATACAATGTTTGTTTGCTATCTGCAAAGCCAATAGGACATAATGTGTTTCAAAAAAGTTTCAGATTGTTATAACTTCTGGCAACATATTTATTAGCAATGATGTTCTGATAGGGTGGTGCAGTGGGTAGCACCGAGGCCTTCCAGTTAGAAGGTTGCCGGTTAAAATTAACCCTCCCACAGTTAACCCTTCGTATCTTTGAAAATAGTTGAAATGGGTTTCAAGTTAAAAGTTTTTAATGCCTTAACGTTCCACTCTGTTCCAGCTTTAGGTTTTGGAAAGCTTCTTGAAGTGCCTGGGAGACTTCTTCTAGTGTTCAAGGTGATGCAGACAAACTATGCTTTTAAACTTTTTATGAAAAGACACGCAATTGGAGCTGACCAGTAGTTAAAGAAATGTCAAGCAATCAAAGTATATACTTGTATATGATTTAATGTATGGTTTACTTAAACTTGAATTCACCCCACTGTCTGTTTATTCATATTTTTTTATTCAAAGTGGTATTTGTCACGTCGCAGCTAATGGTTTGCTAGCCTAGCCCGTTTGTTTAGCCTGAGCACGTGTCCGCTCATGTTTACGTCACGCCTGTTACTCCTATGTCGCCCGCCAGGTGTCTCTGTTTCTCATTGATTGTTTTGAAAGCTAGACAGTTGTTTGAGATGCTGCATTGTTGGGCAAAATGTCCTCAGAAAACAGGTGACACCTCGGTGACAAATGAATGTTCTGCAGTCCAGAGATGATTCTTAAGAGTGACCTGAAAACATATATTTTTGTATTATAGAGCAAGAACATAGAATATCTGATTCAGATGTTTACAAAGCCCTTCCAAAATTAGTGAAATGGATAAGAGGAAAAAAGAACAAGAAGAAATTATAATGTTAAGACCACTTCACTACATTATGCACATTTTTAAAAACAGACTAGTTCCAAACATTAAGTAAAATGACTTTATAATCAAACCCAACTCCTTTAAACAGAGTTGTCCATTTGTAAATTGTATTTGTTACAGTTTTGCTGCATGGGGTGGTATTTAATGTCCATGCTGAAAGGTGCAGATCTAAACTGAGTGAAACATTTTTGTAACTCAATGCTATTAAAAAAACTGTAATATTCATGGCTTATGGGTATAATCAAAACCACTAGTTGCTCAAAGAACCATCTAATCTGTGCAGTCTTCATGCAGTCTCTTTCCATTACACCCTGCTAATCAAATTACTCCTCCATTATACCTCATTATCTGTCAGAAACAGCAGATATCTGCCTTGCATCACAGAGCACTGGTCCCTTGTTCCCCTCTGATTTGGTCTGGCTTCCATTAACTCCTTTAAAAGCGGCTGTGTTCTGGGGTCTGGTTCTTCAGTAGCAGATTGTTCGCCCGTCTCTTATATTTGCAGGAATGTTTCACTTAATGGTGTAAGTATAGTACTTCATTTTCTCCTCTAAATCCTTTTAGTGGTTTCTTTATGGCACTTGCAAAGCCTTTAGAGATCAAATGTAAGACGATCTTAATGTTTCATCCAGTGAAGTAGAAACCAAGATCTTAAAAACTTGTTTGGGGTCATTGTTTGCTACAGAATACATTTGAGGTTAATCATATACTGTCATGATGGTATTGCTGTCAGTATTTCAGAACACTATTACTCCTGACCAAATCTACAACTGCATTTGGAGAAATGGAACCTCCACCATGCTTAACGGTGGCCTGCAGACACCCATTATTGTACTGTTCCCCAGTTCTTTGCTAGACAAACTGGCTTCTGTTACAGCTCAACATTGCTGCCAGATTTCCGCCCCCTGTAATGTAGACATGTTATCATTGCAGCACAAAAAATATATATATTTCTTAATCCACAGACTCTGAACACTGACAAATCATCTCCAGCACCTTCCAAATCTTTCTGTAATTTATTTAATAGAGAGATGTCTACTGAGCTCCTGAGTGACCTTTGTCGAATGCCTCCCAAATCCAGTTTTAATCCGTCCAAATCCAGAAACACAATAAAGTGTATTCATATTGTTTGTACATGATGCTAAAAAGCCTTCGAAAACACAAACTAGGCATTTAGAAAATATAACAAAATATAAATCAAGACAGAGCACTATGCTTTCTATACACACTTCTGCAAAATGAACACAAATGTTTTTTTATTGTTTGTTGTGATTTGTTGTTGTCTTCATTTGCAGTCTTTAAATTATTCACAAATTGCATCCGTTTTTTTCCGATGGATTGAACAAATGTCAAACAAGCATATGCTTTGTCCCGCACAAGAGGCTCGGTATTAATGGAGACTGGCTTTGATCAGATTAACTATGTGGGTCAGCAAATATAATTTCCCCTTTAGGGAATAATAACTTGAATCAATCAGATCCTGGTTATGTCTCCGTTGGTTTTTACAAAACAAAGTTTGACTGAACATTTTAAAGGGAATGAGTGAAAAATTTGCACAGCACTCTTAACTGTAATAGTTTATTGTTCGTCAGCTGATAAAATACCAACATTATGTTTTTATGGGCCTTTTATGGTTTTTTTTCTCTGTTTCCAAATGGTACAATAATAAAAAATGAGTTATAGCACTCATGCGGTGCACACAACTGTATACAGAGGTTTGGAAGTTTACACAGGTGAGGTTTGAACTGTTGTGCTCGTGTCTTTTATTCTCTGAAAGTTTTAAGATTGTAAAGGCAAGAACGCCAGGATCTAGTTTGATTTGTTTTATAGCTTGTATCCTCCACCCACTAGGGGGCAGCACAAACATTTGTGCGCAGCTTGTTTCAGGAAAAGTTCATTGCTTGTTCTAGACCCTACTGGTCCTACACCATATATCCCACTATATAACTTCATATGCACTGTGACTTTTGTTAATGCCATATATCGGTACACCCCTAATTTTTAACGAGTCAAAGATATCGGAATTTGAAATGGGTGTACAATTAACAATTTTTACAACATGTAATATTTTAACAATGATATTATTTTAAGTTTCTGGTGCTTTGTATATGGGATGCCCATACTCTAGCCCCACCCACTTTTCATGTGAATACTGATCACCTTTTTATGTGCAATTATAAGTGAGACAAAACGTTAATAGCATGGAGTTTAAACCTGTATTTTTTTTACTTACTTGCATTTGAAGTCTACAGTTCTAAACACAATTGAACTGTGTATATTTTTAGAAAATGAACTGTTCTATTTTATCATTGCATGAAAGTCTGAGCTCATCCGAAGCTGATGGGAAAGAGAGGACTAGTGCTGCTTGTTTGCTAGAGTGGAACTCCAAGGCTTAATGTGATGGAGAAATCCCTGTGGAGAACTGATGGATGGAGCGAGATATTGAAGCTGAGGGGGAATTCAGGTCACCACATATAACCATTCGTTTACAAATAGTGTGAAAATCTTCTAATGTGTTGTTTTTTTAAGATATTTGTTGATTACTGATTTGGTTCCTGGGGTCACGTACCGTACAATATTTGCACGGTTGATAGCAGATGATGGGAAAGTGTGAGTTAATCACACAATTAATTCCCTTTAGACAGCACTACTCTGATTAAACGAGTCATCTCCCTAATGCAATGTCCCTCCATCCATTCCTTTCCCATATCAATGTGCTCAATATGCAGTGAGAGCTTGGTCAATGAACTGCTTTGTGCCATTAATCATCATTGGAAGCAAAGATTCATTTTCTGGAGATGGGGAACAATTCTACTTTTAATATGAAAAGAAAATCTTATACTTGTATTTGTTAGGTTTGTAAAAGATGGTTTCAGGATATTACAGTCAGTGTTTGTTTTCTGAAAATGTTCATTAATGGGATTAAGAAGCAAAAAGTGTTACAAACGGTTTCCTAAAATGTACAGGTTTGAAATTAAGTCTTATTTAAAATATAAAATCTTAATCTAAAAGTGTACTCAGAAGTCCTGGACACCAGAAATGAAATGAAAACAAATTCATTAATTTCACACACGCCTACCGCGCGCACACACAAAAAGCTAAATATTTAATAAAGGATAAACCACATTAAAGTTTAACATGTTTTTTTGTTAATAATTTTAAAATCGAAACACCAAGATTTTTACGGCATTTATGACTCTAGCTCCATTTCCTCTAACTCTGTAAACTCAGAATAAATATAAAAATATCATATTTAAACATTTTCGAAAGTACATCTAAATAGTTATCTTATTAAATAGTAGAAACGTATGTTAATAATACATTATATTACATTATAAACTACATCTTTTCTATTCCAGAACTCTGTTACCAAACTTTCTTTGGATTAAAAAAAACTACTTTAAACGTTTTGAACAATTTAAGACTTTAGAAATACAAGAAAGAACATTTAAAATGGTATTTGTTTTGTTACAAAAAGCATGTTGAGAGTTTTATCACTCACTATTAACTCTAGATATGATACGTACCTCGATATTATGATACAATATGCATCCTGATATTTTACTCCACTATTTTTAACCATCTATTGAAACTGTTATATAACAAACTGAAAAAAGTGATGTAGAGAGCAACTTTGGTCTTTCTCATTTAAAATGTGAGTAAATGATAATAGTATCCTAGTAAATATTACATACAACAAGAAAACAATGTAAAGAAGTTTCAGAAGTGACTAGAATCACAATCACACCAAGAAGCAATTACACTTCAGCACTTAGACGATATCTACCGGTAGTGGTTCCATGTTATACATACTGTGACAATTTTGCATTGTGATATTGCGCCATGAAACAGTATCACACCCTATCATCCACTGAACAACACAAGTTTGTCTTCCTTCTCTGATTTAGAAATCAAGAAGCAGTGCATAGACTTAATCTCTGATTAGATTTCTGTTCGAAACGAATTTACCAAGGAAAAAACATATGATGATCACTAACCAAAGTATAGAATTTGAAAGTCTTACTCTGTGGCTTGGGTTCCATAAATATGCTTTATTATAGATTTTAAGTTCTTTTATTCTTTACATTCAAGTAAATATTCCCAGAATTACTTTTTTTAGAAACATAGACATCATTAAAAAAGAGAGTGCTATATATGAGATATATCAAGCAATGTGAACTTAAATTATAATGTGATTTGAAATTCGCCAAACGAAAGAATTTTTAAGTAATTTCATCCAACTATACGGAACAGAATTTTTACATGTGCAAGACAACTGGATAGCAAAGAGTGTTTAACATTTGTGAATTTTTTTGTTTGGATACCAATAACAAAAATAATTCAGTTAATTTTGAAGTAGATTTAAAGTAATAAAAATATTCACCACTTGTGTATTTTGGGAGTTTGTTTGGTTCAAGACTACAATTAAACAAATTCTGAGCTCTCTTTTTCTACATGTGATAAAACTGTGTACAAGGGAACAAATAAACAATTAAAAAGATAAAACACAGAGACTGATAGAGATTTACTAGCTCACCGCAAGGTCTCTATTTAATGCTTTATAGTTTGTGTTGCAAAATATACAGCCTTCAAAATGAACAAACTATTGCTCTCTAATGCAGTTACTTCAATAAGAAAGAATATAATCAACACAGTTTCAATCCGTGTTGTATGAAAAATAGCAGAACTAATTGTCATCCACAAAGTTCCATCTTGAATTTTGTGCACTATTGAAGTGACGTTGTTATATTCTGGGGTGTAACTCCATTTTTGATGGTCTTAGTTCTTGGTAGCCAACTCTTCTTGGACCGGAGATGACCCCTCCATTAATTCCAAACCCTGTTCTGTCAAAGAGGAGGTGTCCGGTTGTGTCTTGTGGCTGGTGGTAGAGTCAGAACTGCCATAGACGCTTTGTTTAGATCTTGTGGCTCCGGGTGTTAATAAAGAACTAGTTGTTGACATATGGCTGAATTGTCCTGGTTCCTCCAAGTCCAGTGTTCCAGCTTGGCCAGTAGTCTTTATTGTTGTGCTACTGGGAAGAATGATGGTGGCAGTGGTTGTCACTGGTGTATTTTTCATTAAGTCAATATTTGAGGCATCACTTGTAATGTTATTTGTGTTTATAGACACTGGTGCTGGTACCACAACCTCTGAGCGTCCAGACACAGACGTTGGCTTCCAAATTAAACTGTAATAAATAGCCAGAATTATAGCAGCCAGGGACACTGACAAAACATAAGCGAACACGGTAGCCAGTCTCACCCATTTTTTATTGGTTTTAGCAGCCATTTTAGCTTTTTTGTCCCCGGTGTATGTCGCCGGTTTCCCCCGCTCCATGTTTGGCATGAAGTCCCGCTCCCTCATGTTGGCGCGAAATCTGCCTGCGTGCTTCTGAAAGCCGTCCGTCTTGAAAGATCGCTTTTGACAGTGAATTGAAGAAAAGTTGCGATTGTTTATTACACCCCGTGTTTGTTGAACAGCCAAGCCTCTGTTTTTTATTCGTTCGTCATTTCTTTAATCCATCAAACCGACCGTGTTTCCAGGATGACGGCTGCAATTGGCGTTTCATGGAAGAGAACAAGCATCTCCCTGGCGGGAAGATGAACGGATCCGCACAGAGCCGAGATATGATTCGTTTGATGGATGAACGCGATTATAACAGTCACAAAGACGCCTCGTGTGTTTTCCGCTGAATAAACCCATGGAGAATTACGGGAGGCTGGTCTCTCTTTTACGCTACCCTCCGCAAACGTCATCTACGTCCCTCGATTATCCCCGTGATCACCGGCGACTGTAGCAACTAGGGGAGCTAGAAAACTGTACAAGAGGTCGAATCGGTTCTATCACGACTTAAACATACGGATAATTTTTATATTTTGTCTCTTGAGAGCACATCACGTTTTGCGTTTTCTAAAGGGTCATCGAAAAGATCTTGGGTCTGTTCCCGCTGATCGCAATGAAAACAGAAAAAAACTTTACCACATCCAATTAGCCATGTTTTGTTTTCACACCACGAGCTGGAAGATTACAAAGTTTATTTTCTTTCTGTATCTTTTGAACGCTGAGTTATAAATATCCAATATAGAAATAATGATCCGATGCAAGCTCCTTTAAATCCACCTCAATTTCCTATTTTTCCAGCACAAATTCACCACTGGCAACATATACACAAACAAAATGGGTGTAAACAAAACTCTGGGCTCTCCCAATATCTTGCATTAAAATAAGAGAATGCCATACGCATTTATTCAGTATACTACACACAAATGATAAGAAAGACCCTTAAAAATTGCTAACTTTGTATTGCTGAAATACTTAAATAGAAAGAAATTCTTTTTAATAGTGAAAGGGACACGCAGTACCTCCAATTAATTTGACCCCTATGAATTTGTACTTTATTCCATATTGAGTTTGCATGTATTCCAACACACAGCAATAAACACACACCCGGAGCAGTGGGCAGTCATTGCGGTGCCCGGATAGTTGGTGACTGGCACAAAGCCACCTTTTGGCTGTCATAGGTGGGAAAGACCAAATAGTTCGAAAGTTGGCTCATTCTTAAAGCGGATTTTTATATTTATAAATATTTTACTTATTTTATTTTACTCCAAGAGCTAAAAGTAGAAAACTAAACATTGATTTAATAAATTGATTCATCACAGCTTTCAGAAGCGGTTATTCAGTGCCACCTGCTGGACAAACAAATGCTCTGTAACTGACATATTTTCTTCAGATCAAGATAAATTTATTTTGACAGATTAATAGTCATGTTTATTATCATCAGACCTATTATCAGGAGCCACAAAATTCACCATTTGGGCTATTATCTCAAATAAGGCTCCTGGGGAGGAGGGTAGAGCTGTTTCATTCAATATTTAATTGCAATCTTCTCATGATCAGTTCAGTCTGGAGCGTTATGCTGGACATAAAGAGCTGGACATGGTCCCCAACAATACTCAGGTCAGCTGTGGTGTTGAGACGATGCTCAATAAGTACTAATGGACACAAAGTGTGCCAAGAAATACCCCCACAACATTACACCACCACCACCAACCTGAACCTGTGATACAAGGTTGATGCCAAATCGAGGCTCATCACAGGCTTTTGTTTTTCGCATTTTTATTGTCCAATTTCAGCAAGTCACCAGGTGTGGTCTTCTGCTGGTGTTGACCATCCATTTCAAGGTTGCTTCAACAGATGCTTTTCTGCATACCTAGATTGTAACGAGTGGTTATTTGAATTATTGCGCCACACTGGATATATTCTCTTTTCCGGACCACTCTCTGTAAACCCTAGAGTTGGTTGTGTATGAAAATCCCTGCAGATCAGCAGTTTCTGAAATACTCAGACCAGCCCGTCGGCCATCAACAACCATGCGCTGTATTTAAGTAACTTAAATCCTTTCATCTCCATTCCATATATCCACATACCTAAATGCATTGAGTTGCTGCCTTGTGATTGGCTGATTGGAAATTTATGTTAATGAGCAGTGTGACAGGTGTACCTAAAAAAGTACAAATTCTTCTTTTCAGATTGATCCACAATCCATATGATTTTCATGCCCACGTGAGTCTAATATTGATTAATTAATAATCTCACATTTGCATCAAGTTTCATTTTGGTAAAGAGTCCCACTTTGGTTTTCTTCCTGATTTTAATTCACATGATTTTGGACATTTCATACCCGATATAATAGATAATATAACTTTTTTTTTATATTTCAGGGTCTTTATGTCCGATAAAACACCTCGATCGCTTTGAGGAGTTCACCTCTCGTCTCTTGCTGAGTGGTGGATTTGAAACACTGATGAGCCGTTGTGGCCTGCAACACCTTCCAGTGTTCTCTTTCCATCCTGTGCTTAATATGCTAATATGGAGCGCTGGCTCGGCTCCGGTAGTCTGCCACATGCTGAGCAAGTGTGTTTGGGCCGTGCTTGCATATGTTGGGGGTTTGAGGGCGGTCGTCAAGAGAGTCTTGGGGCCTTTTGTTCTTGAGCTTGGCCGTGATGTCAAGAGCAGGCCCTTCACACCTCTTGGGTCACCTCAAGCTGGGAGATTGTGTTTAAACATCACTTCATCTCATTGAAACCCCAGTACAAACCAGAGTTGCACAGAGATGAGGAAAAAGATGCCTGTTTCTTTTTTTTTTTTTTTTACAATGTCTTTGATTTATTAATGCAACTGTTGTACTTTTCCCCCCAATTTGTATGGAAAAACTAATAACACATTTGGTTTGGTTTGCTTCCTGAAATCATGCAACTCATGATTTGAAATGCAGCTTAGAATAATAAGAATTTATAGCAGTCGTTAAATGATCCACAAATAATTAATCTACTTAGCTCCGTATCAATTTCACATTGAGAGCCGAAAGAAAAAGTAAAAATGGGCAATAAATGGAATCATCTCCCAGAACAGTGGTAAAGACATTCTTGGTTTAAACAAGCCTACTGAACCTACTCTGGCTTGTATGTTGACTTTTTGTGCTTCTTTATTGTTGAAACTGCTGTATTGTCTTGTTTCTTCCTGTAATTTCTTTTTTTAGCAGTTATTTTCCTTTATTCTACGTATTATAATTGTAAAAATGATATAACTTCATGTTACTTTGAAATGGACAATGAATGGGTGCACCGTAGCACAGCCACTCACTGTAAACTAAAATATTTTGTTTAATGGAATGCTCCTCTTTTTTGAACATGGATGTTTCTTCAGATAATAAGTGGTGTATATCGGTTTTCAAAATGTTTTCAACCATGTTTCAGATCCATTGAAAGCTTAGCTTAGCATAGATCAGTGAATCCAATTAGACCAGTAGCATTTTACTTTAAAATCAAAGATGTTATATATTTATACTATAATGTTTCTATGTATAACTCAACACTTTTGGAGTTACATTGGTTTGTAAGACAAGCATTTGGTCTCACAGTATAATGTAAAGGTTTTTAATAGGGATATTGGTAGTAATGTGGAAACTGAGACCAAATGCTTGTCTTACAACTCAATGTAACTCTAAAATAATGTAAATATAAAAAATATAGTATAAATATATAAACTCTTTGAGCGCTTTATTCTGAAATCCCACCAGTCTGATTGGATTTTATGATCTATGCTAAGCTAAGCTAAAAGTGCTATTGTCAGAGCTGGAGAATGGCTAAAAAGTTTGAACACTTTTTATTATCTAAGGAGAGATGGAGAATGAGCCCATGGCAAAACAAGTATTCCTTTAAGTAACTAAACAAAGTAATAAATGCTGTTTTGTATTTCTGCCAATGCAGTAGTCTTATTTATATAATAATAAATGGAAGGGATTTCTCATATCTGATCAAAATGAATCAACACAGCAATGCCTTTTTTTTAAGCAAAACTGTATTAAACATTTTGTAAACTGAAAAAATTCACTTTTACAGAGATCACATACATTATACTGTAAGAAATTTGTCATTTTTAGTGGTCCGATGGTGTCAATAGCTTGTTGAAGATCTAACACTAGAAAGGTCATCAGTCAATCTCTGTACTTAATGGTAAACATATTACTTTGTTAGTTGGGATCGTATTCCAAAACAAAAAGAGACCAGTAGGACAGCCAACACAAATATAAAACTAGGAGTTTTTTGTAAAACGAACCCATGCAATTACAGTGGAACGTTTAGCGGAGTATGATACAAAAAAAGATGAAGAAAGCCAGATGACTGGTGTAAATCTTCTTGTTGGTTAAATCTTGCAACTAATGAACAGTTGTTCCACGCTTGCCCCCCTTTCTAAAAGATAAGATGCATAAATTGCTGGTGTGGGGTGCAGGAGTGGAAACAAAAGGTTTTGAAAAGCCTGCAAAAGGTGGACCAGGCAAGGTGTTAAAACTGATACCCTAGAGAAACAAGAGGCAGATATGCACCTTTCCAGACTTCTCTCTCCTTCTATCTAACTGCCATTTACACACACACTGTCTGGTCTAGGACACCCTCAATCCACAAAACACTGAGCTTGACCTTGTGAGGAGTGCTAATACAGAAACTTGTGTGCATACTGCTGGAATCACACAACCCCAAAAGAGAGGCACGAGTCATTCAAAGGTGAACTAAATGAGTTAAAAGACTCTAAGCATCCCCAGGTACACAGAAACAAGTTCTCTCCATCTGATTGAAACTGGAGCCCAGGCTTTAGTATGGAAAGAAAACACTTCAAAGCCATTGTTTGAGGGAGTACACTTTGAGCTATGGAAATGGAAATTTCCAGCATTCCTCAATGATAATTGGCTAACAGTAAAGCTGCACTGAGGCTTATCTGTAATTACTAAGGAAGCTACAGAACCTATTCAAACTTTGTTGTCTGTTTACAGTTCTCAGTTCCCACTCCTCAGTTTTGTGAATTAGTGCCTAAATTAAAGGCAAGCTTTTAATCGTTACATGGTTGAAACTGCAGCTCAATGATGGTTTTGAGCATTTTCTAAATAAACAAAAATGCACTTTACTGCAATCGCTTTAAAAAAATACAATCAGTGAATACTCAAAAATTGTGTAATGACTGTTGGATTCATTGTGGGCCTAAAATAAATAAACACAGCCGAACTGATACGACGAAATGTTCAAGGAACTGATTGGGAAGATGCCCAAACTCAAATTAGCATAATGCTTACAATAATATACTGCTGAAGTAAGGGAAAATGAAGAAAAATGTAGTTTCTGATAGTTTCTTTGGCCTATTCGAAGTTCTGTCATTGTTAACTTGACATCGACAGAGTCTTGGCTTTTCTCTCTACAAGCAATAAGCACAATAATCCTGCAAAAAGTCATAAATAAATTCGGAACAATCCACGGTAAACTGTATTTTCATATTTTTAAAGAGCAAGTGATAGCTTTTAGTGAAAGCTACATATAGGAACATTAAGAAGTTGATTAATTTAGATGTTTGAAAGATACCGGAGATTAAAAGCTTTCACCAAGTGGATTTCTGAACTATTAAGCAACTTTCTGTCTGTAAAGCAAATTTGTGTGCAGCACTGAGTTTATCTTTGGTTCATTTAGAATATAATAACTGCAAATCAATTAAGTTGAATGGAATTTTGAATACACCACAAGATGAATATTTGCTTATTTGTAAGCAAGCTGGTGTCCAATAGTTTGTTATGTACAAGTTTGGAACTTGTCATAAATCTCTTTTTGCCGTTGTTTATTGCCATAATTTAGTTTCTATGCTATTTCTATTAAATTATTGTATTGAGGATACTTTTTTATCAGTACTACAGTTTTCATGCAAACCCTTTTTTGGGAACCTTAATTTAACAGTTACGGGTATGTGGTGTTTTGGAGCCAAAATCTTAATAAAAATAGTATCTCAAATGAAATACACCTTGGCTTTTGTTTACAAGTATTATATCTGTGCATTAACTGAAGCCGTGGGTGTATAGTTTTATTTGATACAGACCTAGATAATATAATCTTCTGTTCTTCATTAAACCACGTTTGGAATTTGAAGTGATCCTCACCTGGGGACAAACAAATGATGTGAGTGTACTTTAATTTAACGCCCATTAACTGTTTTGTGGTGGATAATTTTAGGGTTGAGTCAATTATTATTATACGAAACATGTCTATTAGAAATCCTCTTTTTATTCAGGTGTGTGTTTGTGTGCGAGGGGTGTATAGAGGCTCAGTGATCGACCATTTCCTGGAGGGAGGTCTCTCACTCATCATGTGAAATCTTCACCGCTGTTCGACTCAGACCGTTCTCTCTCATCTGCCACGAACAAGCTGCTCACAATGGACTAAACTTGAGGTTGTTGTGAGACGGTCAGTTTCGCCTGTTCTCATCGCTTGAAACTGGAAACCACGTTGAGAACTTCGGGGTGGAAACATAAAGACAAAGTAAGTGAAGAACTACAATTGAATCGATGTTTATCTAACTTATATGCTATTGCAGTTTTGTCGTGCTTTTTAAGAGGTTAAATATTTTTTAAAAACAATTTTGCTAACTCAACTTTTGTTAACTCGAAGTAAAACTTCAAACTTGACCCAAAAACCTAACGTTACCATCGCGTAACTGAAGCGTTTTGAGTTCATTTCCAGTCATACAACATGCGTGACATCCGAATTAACTTTATATGCACTGATTTGTCGTTATCTTTCGAACCTTTGTTTAAGTTTTTTTTTGATAACGCTACCCTTATAAAATGTATTTTAAGCGCAATAGTTTGAATACTCACTGAACGCCAAATTAAATGCTAAGCGGAAGTAAAAACAATGCGCGAAATGAATTTTTAATCAACTTTAGAAAACAACACTGTAATAAAACATATTCATTTTTGCATATTGTGTCAAATTAACATTTTCAGATGGCAAATTCCAATTATTATAAAAATACAGCAGACGCGTTTGTGTCACGTGACCTTGTTAGCAACGCCTTCTACTTAGGTTTGCTTACGTCCAGGTAAAGTCGCGCACACGCTCCTGCTTCTTATTTTACCCTGTGAATTTAAATCTGATGTGATTTTTTTTTTTGCATTCAGCTTGTGACTAAGCTCATGAAAATGTAACGCACAAAGAGCTTATTATTGGCATGTTGGATGTCATCTGAGCAAACATAATAGAGGGTAATAACTTTCAGGATTTAGTGAAGCGTTACTATTAATAATGATTTTCAGAGCTAACATTTTATAGCCTTTTTCTGTTTATCTTTTTGGAATTATTAGGTTCATTTTGCGCTTAATTCTTTTTAAACTACATTACTGACTTTGAGATTTTGGCAAGGATTAAGAAAGGGTAAATGTGATTACATGTGCTTTAAGTAGTAAGCCAGTTAGCTTCTTTTGAGCTGTTATTAGACACAATGCTCCCAATTTGTATTGTGATAAAATGTAACATCAAAAGCCATCCTTCTGTCTCTCCACTTATTTTTAATAAGGGTCGCACACAGCTCTGCTGGTCACTCACCATTCATTTCCAAGTGAAATCTGGAGTTTTTGGTATCAGAATCACATCCACATATGAATGTTGTCAAAAAAACCTGCATCTATACTAGCACTTAAGGTGGCACTTGCAGCAGGTGGCTGTTGATTTGTGCCATTCTTTAAAATTAGTTTTCAGCATTGAGTTTGCAAAACACAGGTATTTCTGCTCTGTGATCAAATAGGATACATATGGATGTAATCCTATATATGCTTTAAGCCACAATAGCAGAGTAAACAGAAACACAGTCCTTGTTCATGACGATGGTCTTTGTAAACAAAAGAGTGATGCCAAGCTCGGTGCCTGATGACACTGATGCAAAATAACCGGAGTACAGGGTGTTTTCAGAATGACTCACCTAGGGCATCTTTTAAAAAAAATGCATGGTTGTATGAAAATTATGCGGGTATGTGGGGACTTAATAATTCACCTGAAGTATTATTTTAGATTTTGGGAATAACTAGAGTTCCCAGAATAAACCACACGCAAACTCCACTTAGGAAGACCCCCAGCTGGCACACCTGGAGGGGCAGCAAGCAGTACTAGAGACTTAGCTCCAATTCTTAAAGTGCAATGCTAATTATATAGTTTTAATTCTAAATACATTTTATTATAAGAAGATGTGACGTTAACTTTATTTACAAGGAGATTCTTATAGTACTTCTGTTTATTAATCTATTAACTGCAATCTTTTTATGCTGTTTTTGTGTCCCTGTAGACATGATTTCAAGGACAGAGGTGGTACTCTCTGTCTTGGGGGAGCTGCAGGAGGCCACCGAGTCCATGGGTCTTGATGCCCTTACAAAAGTTGCTGTGGAGGTGGAGCAAGTCCTGGCTCCATTCCATCTTCCTGCAGTTGTCTGCTCTGAGATCTCCTCATGGCAAGGCATAGATGCAGCGGCTCACACTCTGTACCCATCAGATGCACCAACAGGTTTGCTTCCTCTGGTCTGTAAAGGAGAAGGAAACCTTCTGTTTGATGCAGCGAGCATGCTTCTGGTGGGATCTACAAGTCTGAGCCTGGAGTTGCAGGTCAGGACCGTGGTGGAGATGCTGCTTTGGAAGAGGTACTACTTGTGTGGAATGATCGACTCAAAGGTGATGCTTCAGGCAGCCAGATTTTCCCTCTGTGCCGAAGAGTCCCAAGACATGCTCAACTTGCCAATTCAAGTCTTGGAGGCCATCTTTGATGCAGATGTCAAGGCCTCTTGCTTTCCTGGGTCGTTTGCAAACATGTGGCATATGTATGCGCTGGCATCTGTCTTGCAGTGCAACATTTATTCCATTTATCCCATGTACAATTTGAAGATCCGGTCCTATTTTAATCGACTCCTTCGCCCAAGAACAAGGTCACAAGATAAGGAGCCTTTTACCCTGCACATCATGTGGTCGGGTGACTTAGAGGCAGGTTCGGTTTTCAAACCTCACAACTTTGTGGCTTTGATTCATGCAAGCGACCTCAAAATCGGTAGTCCCAACAGCGAGCAGAGAACACCTATGGCCAAGTCCCCGAAACTTCAGAATCAGGATGCGCAGCTGTCTTACTCCAGTCTCAAAGACAAGTTCAACATCACCAAGAGCACCTTTTACCGCTGGAAGAGGCAAAGTATTGAGCATCACAAGAAATCACTTGCAAGGTACGAGGCTAAACATTTCTTCGTGACGTCATACAAGCAAGGAAAGCTCATCCCTCTCAACCTGTTCAAAGCATTTTTCCCAGAAATCCCAAGATCCACATACTATGCATGGAAGCAAGAACTGGTATCCTCTTGCAGCCTCTCAGGTGGCTCCACGGGGGAGTTGAGTCCTGGAGACAGCACAGAACAAGACTGCTGGTCCTCACCAGAAGTCAAGAAGGAGCCAAACCAAGGGAGCTTTGCTAGTATTTTGGCTGGGAAATGTGAGAAACTTGAGGGAGAGCGTGTCCAGAATGTGATTTTGATGCAGGAGGCGAAGAAGAGTCTGCAGAACTGCATTGTTGCAAACACCTCGTTCCCCTACAGAATTTTCAAAAGAAGATTTCCGGGCATATCGCGATCCACTTACTACAACTGGAGGAGGGAAGCCTTGCTGTTTTTGCCTTTTAAGGAGCTTTCAGCTAGCAGTGAGGAAGGTTTAGACGGCGAGAAAGCACAAAGTCCCACAGAACAAGTGTCCCCAACTAAGATTGACAGAGAGAAACTGTCACGAAGATTGAAGCTCTCCAGGCGCAAGCACAAAAGCCTGAGACTGGCATTCCACCAGATGAAAAAAAGAAGGGAAGAGGCCAAACTTCATGTCCAGAGGTCAAAGATGTCCTTTGCCAAGTTTAAACTAAACTTCCCCTTGGTTTCCTCCTTTTTCTATTGGTTCTGGAGATGCTCTTTCAAAGGAAGATCTAGAACACCTTCTATAATGTCTGAGGAATCCAAGAGCTTGAGTATTTCACAGAATGTTTTTGCAAACATAAAATCTCAAGCAATGTTTTCATTTGATGAGAATGTTGACTGCCTAAACAAACAGACAGACTTCCCAATGTCCAACTGCTCCCTGCCTAAACAGTCCAGCAATGAACAAATGTTTGTGATTGATGTCATGGCACTGGCCAACTTCAAGGCCAAAGCAAAGCTGTTTTTGCAAAAGCGCTTTGAAGAAAAGTCCTTTCCCACATTCAAAGAGTTTCGATCCTTCTTTCCCCTGACCCCCCGGTCTACATACTACATGTGGAAAAGAGCTCTCCACCATGGTGTGCCACTAATTCATGGCTGAATCCTCTGTATTATTCTTAACGCTGGTGGAGTTCAAGAATTGACTCCATTTCACAGTACAATGTGGTTTCCTCCAGAGTTGGTATTTTTTTCCTCATGCATCTTAATTATTTGTTCCCTATTCTTTATTTGACCAATTGGTTCTACCTCAAGGACATTTGCGTATGTGTGAAATCAGACAGTCTTTGTGTCCACCTACAGTGGCCCCAGGCAAAAGGCAGTTCAAAGACATTATCAGGTTTTCAAATGGCTCTCTTTGACCCTCACCCACCTAATATTTACAATGTAAATGAACCAAAGACATTTCGGTTTCTTCCCCGTTTTGGTTTCTTTTTACATTGTTTTTGGACTTTAAAATTTTGGTCAAACTTTATGAAATTACAAATATTTTTTTTGCTTGAGAGTGTAAAATATTTTAATGTGTACAATGTTCTTTTTCCTCTTTATTGTTTTTTTTTTCTATATATATATTTTTATACTGACAAGTGAATGTGACCTCTAATCAGGAAAGACTTATTTGACCAAATGGAAGTGAATTCCAAAACCTGAGTGTTACTAGGTAATTGTTTGCACAGTTTTTATCATGTTTCATCATCTTGCTGCTAAAGGTGTAGTCTAAATTGCACTCCTATTTCATACTGTTTATGTGTAATGGCATTTAACTACCTAGTTGATTTTGTCAGCTGTTTGAGACGTTTGCTTGAACAGGTCTTTGTTCTTTACATCTTGATGAGTATCTGAAGTATGAGGTCAACTGTTTGGTGCAATAAATCTGGTTTGTGCACACTGTTGTGTCTGTTTTTATGAAATATTAGACCAAAATATTGAAAAATGTTAGCCACCTATGGATAAATAATTTAGCTGAAAAAGCAATGACTTGAGTTTTGAAGAAAATAATAACAATAAAAGGAAAAAAATAAAACACGGTATAAAGGTAGAATTGAGGAGAATGCATAAAATATCTTGAAAATATATTTTAAGTTTTATGTTAGTTACATACAAAATCCCATTAAATGTATTTAATTTGTAATTAAACTAATACGTTTGTCTCTAGACCCCACATAGCCAATGAGAAACAAAAATGTTTTCTAGGAACGTTCACAAGATGGCAGTGGTGGATTGTTCTAAAAAGTAGCTTTTACGTATTGCAGTTTCAGGATTATCGACGAATTTCTTGTTTTAATCATCTTTTGCCGTTTTTATTTCATTATTTTAATTTCCCAGAACTTACTGGGACTTTTAATTTGCCTCAAGTTCGTCAAGGCGTGTGAACAGAATGATTGGAGTAAAATGAGCAGCTGGTGATTTTTGACACAACTAGAGGTAAAATACGTTATATTATACAAATATGCACATAATAATGCGTCTTAAACATGCTTTAGTATTTGAACTGGTGAAAATATTAGATGTGGGTAAAAATTAAATCGTTTAAGTCAACAATTTTATACAAAGAGAGCATATATTAAAATAATTATGTTTTTCAGAATGTGAATTTGAAATTTAATAATTTAATGTGGAGTATGAGACGTTTACTTCGCATGTCCTATTAAATCTAACCTGACTACCTGGAGTTTCATTAATATTAAACTTCCGGTTTCATTAAAACAGGAAGTTGTCCTTTTTTTCCTCAAAAATCATTTTAAGTAGGTTGCAATTTAGTTTTATATGACAACATATAAACAACATTCATCCAACCATTTTGTCTCATGCTGCTACTGAAAAGGGTAATTTCAAGAGATATTAAACCTTTACTATTTAATTATTCAAGAATTAAAAACAGGATGCTTTATAGAGTGAACATTAATTAAAATAGTGGTAATTACATTGATCATGATTGATTGTGTTAAGTTGGGTACCAATCAATTAAGCCTTGTAAATATTATTGTCTGTTACCCATGTGTTATTTAAACAATTATGTTCAGGTTTTAATTGTCCGTTTTCCTGATGCAGTTGCTATTTGGTTGTTTTTGCAGTTGTTTATCTTGTGTGGATGGTAGTAAATATCACAAATCCATTGGTTAATAGAAATAAGAACACATCCCTCAGCGAAAAAATGCTAATTATAGCTTTTCCCGACAATGCAATAAGTTGTCTTTGCAAGTTAGACCTGAGACTGAGAGAGAACCATTAGTACCATGGTAATGGTGCATGTCTTTCCTGTATTATGGCTTTCTCATTAGTAAACCCAACTCTCTCATTTAAGCTCACCCCTGATAATGACCAAATCTCTGCACAGTCCTCCTCACTAAGTTAGCTGTAATTCAGAGGGAAGCGGATCTTCAGACCCAGGTTATCTTTTGTGTGATGGCGAGGAGCTGGAAGAAAAGGATAATTATGCTTGGAATAATTACTAAAGAATCACAACAGGGTATGAAGAAAACCTCTCCTGCATAATTATGAATAGTGTATTTTAGAAAGAACAGTATTGCCTGCACTGGGAAATTTAATTTTAAAGCATGTTGATAGCATATAGTTTCAATCTGAGCATATAGATTATTCTTGTCTTTTTTTGAGTACAGAATTGTTTTGTTTACATTTAGTAGTGTGTTAATAAAAAGTGTGATATTTGTTGGAGATTATAAGGATTGTTTACCTAATGGAAAATATAAATGGGATGTTCCAACCACATCAATTAACCCACATCCTTATAAGCTGGTCCTATCATCCTGCCCTTTTACTCAGTCCAAACAAGCTTCTCACTCACACCTTCCTCCCTTTCATCCTGGGGGGGATCTTCTAGGATGGATCCAAGCAAGACAACTAGACTGTTCGTATCCACCACTCATTTTCACAAAGTTAAGATGAGATAAAAAAACCCCCCTGAAATTAGCATTTATGCATTTGGTAGTCACTTTTATCCAAAAAAAACATTACAATGATCACATTTGGTAGGTTCTTCCTTCCCTGGCCTTCAAATACCCAGCGGCATGTTCTACTGACAAAGCTGATGATCAATCAATTTGGTATTGGCCGCAGTACTGGTCAGTCAAAAATCTTTTCAGTTTTATTTATCTTTAGTTTTAAGTAATTTCCAATTAATTTCTTCCTCTAATGCAGTAAACCCGGTATGAATGCTCTAGTAAAGGGATTGGTTTATTGCTGCAGAGTTTTCAGATTGAATTTGAGGAGTTTATGAAGCAACAATTACATGGTGGAATCTTGTGCTGGAGTGATCTAATGAACTTTATTTGTCAGACTTTTTAATAATCAACTGAACAATGAAGAACATTTGAAATTGTTGTTTTAATATAACTAACAAAAAATGACCAATTATGTCAACTTATGTGACATGCCAATATAGTGATATGCAGTCTTCCCAGTGGTGACATCATTTGTCGACTAAATTAGATTTTTTTTATGTAGTAACAATTATAGTGGTTAGAGCTCTATTACGTAAATTAGCTGTGACTGATGTCCATTGTACTCCTTTCACCTCTGTTCTGTAATTCGCCTCAATTATACACATCAGTAGACTAATTTCACTAGCTGTTGAAAAGGTAATGGTCTCAAAGTAGGTTTTTTATAACATAGCAACTGAGAAAGTGTCTCATGAAGCCACATCAGTTACAATGGAAGCAGTGAATGAAGTCTCAAGTGTGCAATAGCTGCACGTGTATTGCGCCCTCTGCAACATTGTAGATCGCAGTGTACTGAACTGAACTAGATTGTTTGTCCAACATGAATCAGATGAATACCTTATCTACTTTTCAACTGGGATAATAGTAAACCGTGACATCTTTTTGATATTTGTCTATAGCTCATACACAGTACCAACAAAACCGTACCAAAGCAACAAAAAGTCCACAAAACCATTACTGAATTTTTCTGAAACTCTTCTGCTTTTTCTTTGTTTTTGTTTTTTTGATGAATTACAACTCTTATGTGCATATTGCCATCTACTGGTTACAGGTGTGACTCACAAGTTCACCACCAGGGCCTGCCCTATAGTAAGTGTGAGCACAAATGTACAAGGCAAGCTGTCTGGATACTCCCTCCATTGAGGAGACTGGGAGGAAGGTGGGGGAAGCCTGAACAATGTCAACTGGAGACAAGGTAAGGCTGCCTTAAATACAACTTTGGCTTATTAATTAATATTAACAGTTAACAGAAATGTCACAAAATGACAGAGCAGCACATAAATATATTTAAAAAAACTGGAAGCTATGACATTTTTCTGGTGTCAAAAAATTAGTGGAGAAAAGTTTTTTTTTGTCTAATTTAAATGCATTTGTTCCATTAGTATTAACAATTCTCTGTGTGTGTGAGAATAGAATGGTGAATAAACACCAACATGCACCATTCTCAAGTTTTGTCCAGGAACCTTGCTGCAAAGTAACTGCGCAACAACTTTAGTGAACTAGATTCTGGCAATGACTCATTTTTACAGTAAGCGATACACAAAATGTTAACAATATGTTATTTTTAGTGATTTACTTACTTTAAACATTATTTAGGACAAATGTATTGGCTGGTACATTTAATTGTGAGTAAAAGTGTGTAATTTTTGTCATTTGTTCACGATTTCTGACTTTCGGTCTGAAAAGAAAGTTCTCAGGAAGTGACGTGTCTTAATGACGCCTACCGGTAACTCTTGACACTTCCTGTAGTTTGGGTCTCAGAATGTCACAATTGTTTTTTTTTTCTTTGTGCAAAAGTACTGAGGGGATGCATGACTCTCCCAGAGATTAAGTCAAAGTTAAACTCTGGCTTTGCTCGGTTGTTTTGACATTTTCTTCGAGAACTGGAGAAAGGTGGACCTGACATTGCAAATGATCTCAGTTTGTGTTTGTTTGGTGATGCGGCTACAATTCAGGAGGACAATTCAGGCAGGTACATGTGCGTTTTGTTTTTATGTTATTTGTAATGGAAAGCACATGGAAACCAAAGCACACCAATACCCCAACCTATCCTGCGAAGCTGTACACACCCTTTTTTTGCATTTTTTTTTATTATCTCGGGCAGATGAGAACTGATCACGCGGGGCTCATGGCCTGAGTGTTAAACAAATCGCACCCCCAGGGGCACAGTTTTACTCACTTTGCAAACTCCGTTTAAACAGCACAGAGGGTGGCGTATATTCCTAACCATAGTTTTTTTGTTCCTCAAAAACAGTGATTGACAGCTTCCACGTGGGGAATAAATCCTTGATGACAGTCTCCACATGACGCTTTCTAAAAACTACCTTCGCTTGGTTTTAAAAAATGTTCCTGAAAAAATATATTCTTGATATAACAACTGGAACAAAACAACATTCTTTTCAGTACTTTAGCCAGAATGGTAGAAATTCAGTGCCAACTAAAACACCGGGACCTTGCGTGTATACCTCTGTACATGCTCAGGTGTTAATTCCTCTTCAGACTCTATCATAACCACTGACCATCGTTTCCATTGCTGGTTATTGTGAAGGGGCTCTGTTGGAGTTTATCAGCTTTCAATTTGCTGTGCTTGAGCTTGAGGGTTCACAGTGCAGTCACACTACTCTCCCTGGGTTTACAGCTTTTTAATCAACTTTTACAACTTCTGTCTCTCCTGCTGGCTCGAGGGGTAGGGATCTTCGAAGATTCAGAGCTCCATCAAGAAATGGTTCAGTTAAATGGCCTTGGTGATACTTTACAAAATTATTTTTTCTTGTAGTATTGTAGTCCTTTGCTGAAATGAAACTATGAGATGTTTCATAGTTATTTTTATTAAAAGAAAAAAGCTTTTAATTCCAATTAACATTCTCTTTTATGGACATTATTAGAATATTAAATCCCAGCAGGATATTTCCATGCAAACTACTGTACTGGTCTCTCTCATAAAGCAGGTAGAAACATGCCTAAAACTGGCCACTTGAAACTGACTGCAAGGAGTCAAACACATAGACTCCTAAAGTTAAAATTTCCAAGTATAGTGCTGTGGCAAACAAATGAACCTAAATAGACATGGGACATTAGATTTACCAAAAAAACATGGTTTTCATAACATGACAAAGTAACTTACATGCTGGCGTCCATCTTACCCCATTGTTTTGGTTACCTCATGACGTCACTTGGAATGGAGGACCATCCAACCCTCAATAGCCTCATAGCATTCGCCTACTTTTTGAAAAATATTTGGGACACCCATTCACCTCACCTGAACGGAGCGCCCTGTGCTAAGGAATAATAATGGAACCCAGCCTTTAAATACACCCCTCATGAGTGTTAGAAAAACTGACTATTTAAAATATATTTGTGGCCTTTTAGAGAAACTGTTGCCAGTTTGAGGCTCACTGGAGACATTCTTGGGTGGAGTTAGCATGCTCTAGCCGTCCTAGCGTAGTTTCCTCCAGGGACTCTAGTTTCTCCAAAATTGTGCTGCCCTGTTATGGACTGGCGACCTTTACAAGTTGTACCTCCGCCTTTTGCCCAAATTGCACTAGAGATGGGAAATAGCAACCCCCAAAGGGAACAATCCCGTATTTTTATACAAAGGGCATTCCACTATCAAGAGGCAGCAAATGAGAAATCTCTGTATCCCTTAGATTTTAACTTGATTCTAACCAACTAGTTAGTCCAAATCACAACAACCCTGGTGGATTTTAAGGGACTATATCAAGGAGTCCCTTAAAATCCACCAGGTGGATTTTAAACCCTTTTAAGGTTAAACGTTAGACATATTACTAGTATTTCAAGATTTGGAATGCTGAACAAGAAGCTAAAATACATTGATGGAATGAAATGTTTCAATGTATAAAGTTAAAGTTAAAATGCTCAGTGTTTACAGACCCAAATGTATTGTTATGGTACATTAAATGTTTAAGAGCCCTACACATCTCTCAACTCTCGGATCAATATGTGCTGTTCAAATTTCACAGTTGGTCGTGCTTGACTGTTTGACATTTGCTCCTTTAGCGCAGGGTTTCTATAAGTGTTGGGCAGGGCAGACTGAAGGGGTGGAGAGTTGCCAAAAGGGAGTTCACACTGACACCTATACTCAACTCCACTTGACATGCAGTCGACAGTGTCCTCTGAAGAGTATAACTGCAAATGAGTCCAGCCATCTCACAGTTCCCCAGGCAGAAGCATAACCCCTTTCTTCACCTTCTAGATACCCGCAGGCATTGATGTATAAACTTGAACATTTCCTGTCTCAGTTGCATTGGAAAGCGTTTGATTTAATGCATTATCCACACAAACCCCCTCTTCAACACACTTTAATTTTTATAGAGTGTGAGTGAAATGGAAGACTGTATTTGTGCTTTTGTGTGAGTTTAAAATTACAGATTCAGACTGTGAGCAATTACCGTCTTGTAATTTGCTAATTAGCCATAAAACACCTACATTCTGATTAGTTTTCAAACTATATTGTTCAAGCACAGAAGTCACACACATTTTTTTTCTCATGACACCTAAAGAACATACCAAGCTTTTAATGTTGGTTTGATGCTTTTCTGCATTTGTTTTGTTGTCTCAGCTGAAATTAACGTGTAAAGCTTAGTCATTTTAAATGAAAAATTCCCACTATTCTAGATCATTTCCATATTTCTGGTTATCTGGTAATAAAAGATAAAATGAGTAAGCTTTTACTCATTGGAACCTCCTTGCAGCATGCCATCTTGATAATTTGTCTCCAACGTGGCTCCGGCCCATTGGCTGTTTACACATGATTTTGCAAAAGTTGTACTGCAACACATTTATCAGCGAGGCAAGATGCTGTTTCCTCTGGGCAGTAAGCTTAAGATTTGGTGGATATTTCTAAGCTTCCAAAGTTGAACTTAATATAACTTATCCTTTGTCTCTTGCTTTGGCCTTAAGTCTTTTTCTGCCATTTGTTTGATATTGGAGCATATCTGTTTTCAGAATCAGAATCAGAATCGTTTTTATTGCCATGGTCAGTGAAACAAGTTTCAAGGACTACAAATTTTTTTTGGTGATGGTGCAAAACAAAGAACACGTACTAAATAATAAATAATAAAGTGAAGTATGCATAAGTAAAATAAAAGAAATAGAATACAATATATTTAAAAAAAGAGAAAAAAATACTATAAACAATAAAAACTATACAGTTAACTATACTATGTACATTGGGACAATGGTGGGGATTGTGCAGAAAATAGTGCGAATAGCAAGAGTTGTCCATGGGTTTGTGGTCATTTGATGTTCAAGAGTCTTATGGCGGAGGGGAAAAAGCTGTTCTTGTGAAGAACACGTTTGTCATGTTTGCATGTGGAAAAGAGATAGCTGCCAAGGATAGCATGGAACTATGAAAGATACACTCTCTGACCACTGAGATACACTCGCTGGTACACCTTGCTAGTACCGGGTTGGACAGCAGAAATTGAGACTTATCAAACCAGGCAACACCTGTCCAATTTTAATGAACCTGTGCAAATTGTTGCCTCAGTTTCCTGTTCTTAGCACCTGGTGTGGTCGTCTGCTACTGTGACACTCAAGGTTTGATGGGTTGTGTGTTCAGAGATGCTATCTCGAAGCCTCGATAATACCTCGAGTGGTTATTTCAGCTATTGTTGCTTTTCTATCAGCTGGAGCCAACCTGGCCATTCTCCTCTGACCTCTGGCACAACAAGTCATTTGTGGCCACAGAACTGCCACTCACTGGATATGTTCTCTTTATCATCGACAATACATTGTCAAAATTGTCAGGATAGTCATTTTGTAATGTAATCAGCGGGTCAGCCTTAACTTAAAAAAGAACCAACAGGGTCTTGCGGAGGTACTGGTAAGAATGGTTGAGGACTAGCCGATTAACCAGTTGTATATTATTAGCCTTATAATTTCCTCTATATATCAATCAACAAATCAACACTAACAATATTAATCAATGTGAACAGTTCATGATGTATTTCTAGAAATCTTAATTTTGGGACTTCCAGGTTCCCCAGCTTCACCTGATTATTTCACGTAATAATGTATTAATTGCTAGGCTAGTTGATTATGAAATAGTTGATAGCTGCACCAATAATTGTCATACATATCAACAACCAGAAAATATTGGGATATCTTGGAACTTGCCAAACGTATGATTCAGTACACTTACTTTCCTTTGTTAGAATTTAAATGTGTAATGAAAGTTAGACAAAAGTCAAATTGTTTGCCTTCTCTCCTCCTTGTGAGCCCATTTCTTTCTACACCCTGTGCCCAGAACGCAACAGGGCTCCAAGTCTGCCATGCCGAGATCAATAGAGAGGCGGGAGGAGAAAATTACTTCCCTCTCCTGCTGGAACCAAGATTGGCTTTTCACATCTTCATTTGTAGCTTTGCAGTTGGGTTTCAGTGGCTGGCAGGACTGGCAGGCAACACAGTGCCTGCTTCTTGGCAATGAATGGTGCATTTCAGCAGGGGTGATTGTCATGAGGAAGGGAGGGTAGCGACATTGTTGATTTAACTTGGGAATTGGTGGACCTGCTTCTTAGAATGTCTATACACTTTAGTTTAATATGCGGAGTTTCACCCTGAGTGCCTTGATTACTTGCTCTCTTAGTGCCTTGAGTAACACATCCATGAAGATGGGTTGGGTGTGATGTGTCTGAAACTACGCATTCTACCATTGAAACCATTTCCTGGATGGGTCTAGAGTCTATATGTTTGAAAATTACTGTGAGGCGTTGAAACACATTTCCTGTTTTAGTTCAAAGTAATGGCCCATTTGTTTGGTTTCTTTCATTTGATTGGGTAAAGTTCTAAGTCACAGAGAAATCCTTATAGATCGATCAAGGAGGAAGTAAGTGTTCATTACATTTGGAATGTTCAATTATTTTATGCGGAATTTTCCAACTTTGAGCTATTTAACAAGGTTGATGGTGTAGAACTGCTTCATAACCAAGTCAATTTCCCACCGATCTGTTTTGTAATGACACTGCTTGACTATGTATATTTTTGGGAGTTTTTCAACCATGTTCTGTACCCTTTAGAGGTACTTTTCTGTACCCATTTGAATGAGCTTTTAAAACCAGGCTAAGGTGACACTTTTCTGCGATTATCAAAGGGATGGGTGATTTTGGCCTAAAATCATAATCCTGATTAATTGAGCATTTTAACTTGATTACGAGATGATTATTTTGAGAGATTATTTTCCCCTTTATAATTCCCTGACAAGTTTTGTACAGTAAATATTGTCTAAGGGTGCATTGCTTAATTTTAAAATAATTATGCGGCCGGGTCCTGTGATTCTACACAGTAGTGTTGTTAAAGGGACAGTAATTGAAAAATTGACCTGGAAAAATTTTATTGGATCTGAATGCCAATTTCGAATACTTTTCAATGAATTGCCCAGCCCTATTGAAGCAAACATCCTGTTGATTGCTGATTGGTCAGTTGTTGAGCTCTCTGATTGGCCAGAAATACTCATCAAAACATGCGCCAATAGAGTTTGTGATAGAACAATGTGGAACAACCACATAGCTTCATAATAGCCAGCAATCGCACTGCTTTTTATAAGATAGAAAACTGAGCCATGGACAAACAAGGAGGTGCAGAACTCTATCTGATAACAGAAGACTGCATCCAGCAAGAGCTCAATGGTGCTACGAGAACTGAAAAGATTTATCAAGAGATAGCAAAACCAATGCATTCTATATGATGTCACCTAGCAGAACTAAAATGACGTAGAGGGATTGATGTGTCTTGAGTGACATGTCTAAAACAACCCTATCAGAGCCAATACTGAAAGTCAGTGTAAACACAAAGATAAAACTCGCAGAGTCATGCCAATCTACCCGATTGCCTTTTGGTAAGCATTCATACATATAAAATGTTTTCTTTTACTTCACAAGCTCTGACCTCAATTTCTGTAAGGCTCTGTGAGAAGTGGGGTAGAGTGTACCTTCTCAGATATATCCAGTTCTTGATAAACCCAATCACAACAAAAGAGAGGAACTGTTAAAAAAAGGGATAAGATAAGAAGATGCAACATAGAGTTATTTCCTTGATGGCAGAGCATAAAGAGCTGTTTGACAAACACCATAAACATCCAATGGTAGGGAGTGACCCATTGAAAAGCGCTGTTACTGAAAATATAATATTTTGATGTTAATATTGAAGACTCAAGAGAAATGATTGTAATGAAGAGCTGTTACAGCTGTTAATTCACAGGAGACTGCTTATATGCGGTCATCCCACAGGAAGCACGTCATTTTATGAGTCACAGCGACAGGCCAGCACATTCATATTTTTAGCGGAACCGAATAACATTATTATCATATTATATGCAATGTTTACAATTTTCTGTCACAACGCCCATGATTCAGGCATGTAAACCAACTGCTTTTAACCGGAAGGGGGAGGGCTGTTCTCTCTAGTCCTGTTCTCTGTTCCTGATTACAAAAGGGCGCGGTCAGATCTGGGTAAAAAAAATTCCAAAATTCATCTTGACTCCTGAAGTGTAGAAATTCTTTTTTGCCCTTAAAATAACAAATTCACACAAATCCCTCATGCTGTTGGCATTCTGGATGTAAACCTCCATAAACCTCCATCTCTTGATGTAGGACATACTAAGGATTTTGCCCTTCGCACAACTGATTGCTCCCCCAAGGGGGGTGTGTCAACCTCCAATCCTACTCTGAGATTGCAGCGGGTCTGTTGAGAATACGACAGCGCTGCAGTTAATCATAATTCATTGCCTACATAATAACATTTTAATGTTAGCCTTGTGCTAATTGTCCCCTGAGGTTTGGGGACTGGAATTCCTGATGAAACTACAGAAAATGATTAAGATGGAAATGGTTTTCATAACTCCATGCATCCTTTCTTTGTCGTGCTTCAGGACATACATAGCTTTTGCTGGTGTAAACAGTAATGCCTTTTGCCGTGGCAAGCATTCATACGCATAAAAAATGCTTTCTTTCACCTCACAAGCTCTGACCTCAATTTCTGTGAGGCTCAGTGATAAGTGGGGTAGAGTGTACCTTCTCAGATATATCCAGTTCTTGATAAACCCAATCTAATGAGACCCATGGGATCGTTTCCCTGCAGATTTCTTTCACGGAAACATGTTCCCTAAATGTGTTTTTGCTACCTGTCCCTTGTTCTAATTAAGACGAAAGTTCTGCATCTACTGCACGGTGGACCTACTATGAAACATGTAAATAGTGCATCTGATTTGTGTTCATTTCTTTATTTAGATTTTATTTTCACTTTTTCTTCATTTTTAGACCAGTGATCCCCAAGCAGTTGTGGGGGAGTTGAGTTTATATATAACAAGCCTTATTTGTTCTATCTGTTCTTGGTTGCAATGCCTGTTGCATATTTTTCCCAGAAGCAGACAATATTTGTTTGACATGTATGGTGTGTAAACCTTATGAATAATTAAACTCCACTCATGCCAATATTTGCAAAAATATTTCCCTTAAAGTCTCCTTAGTTTATTGCAATATTACAAGTTCTGGCTGATTAAAAAAACTGTCCCCTTTGTTTATTTGTCAAGCAGTTTGGAATTTCCTTGCTGCCCAAGCATAAAGAGTTGTATGGCAAACAACACAAACATAAAAAACATGAGTTCCTTGAGCGCCATCCAATGGCAGGGACTGACACTTGATCCCCCCCCCCCCCCCCACACACTTGATTTCCCCCTCACTTGATTTCTCTGAAATCCTACTCTCTTAGATAGAAATCCTGACATTTTTCTGATGTCTTGCATGTATTTTTATTCTTAGCTTCAGAGAATTGGCAGCATTATTTAGTCACTCTCTGGTGGTGTTCATTAAATGTAAGCTCTGCGAAACCAGAAAAAGCAGATTTCATATGCAAATCTTTAGAGTGGAACACTTATTTTGATGTTATTGTGGCATACAGAAGAAACGGGTCCACTCATAGAGAGAAACCATGCTGATTATCATTCATCCGATTTATTGTTCCACTTTAAATCAGCATCCTATTAAAAAATCTTTTGGTTAAGGGTTTTGTGGGTCGTGTCGCCATGGTTCATGTATGTTAACCTAGAGTTATAGCTTTAGACCTGTTTGCCTACCAAGCTTCTTTAACGTCCTTCCAGAATAAAGAACCGGGGCTATAAAAACAGCCAGCAGTTAAGGCACTTTACAGTGGCAGCTTGCAGGGCCTGTAAATCCAGAGGCAGTCATTATGTCTTAGAGCCTGCTGTGACTGCATCAAATGAGATTTATGCTGTGATAATGTCAACTTCAGCCTGAGAGTTTTAAATAGTTGATTTTATCCTACATAGATCCACTTAAGAGTTGGGCTGCTGGCAGGGCTCATTTAACAGGCTAAAATACATTCATGTCAGAACTGAGAGCTGGAAATGTTCATTTTATTAAGCTTTTCAAATTGAGACATAATGTCTTTTTTTTTGATCAAAGCCTATTTTACAAAAATGTGTAATTAAATGTGAAAGTTTAATTTGTGATTTGTGTTTGTGTATGCTTGAAGAGCACCTGTAGAAACATTCTTGAATTTACTGAATTTATTGCCATATGGTGCCTCATCTAAAATGTGTCTTAAGTTGTATTCAGAATCTTTTATGCGTGTTTGTGTAATCCTAAATTCCGTTTTGTGAGCTGAAACGGCTCTATGTTCCTAGCACCACCCATAGTTCTAGCTCCGCCCACTGAGTAATCAGATTAATCACTAGAACAGCTCATTTCTATGCATAGTGAACACGCTGTCTGAGCCGAAAGTGTAAAGTTGAAAACCAACGCTGAAGAGCAATGCTAGTTTACATAATAATACCATTGATTATAATGTAATACGCAGTTTTAATGCGTTGGTCTCCATAAATATATTTAAAAAAAATTACTGTATATGTCTAAAAATCACAAAAATAATCCATTAATCTTAGCTGAACAAATCTGTAAAAAGTGTACTGCCTTAATGTGTTACCATTGTAGCATCTAACGACCTAAACAAGAGTCACCTGTGCAGTTAATCAACACCTGCCAGCCAATCAGAATCCAGTATTTACACAGACTATGGCACAAGAAGTCTTTTTTAGGTTGGTAAAAACAAACAGAATGCCATTTTTCTTTCTCAGTAGAAGTGCATTTGGTGTGTTTGGTATGCAAATTGAGTGAGTGTCACAGTTGGATAAAACTGTGACCATTTTGAATGTGTTTTATGTTAATCTGTGAAGTGTTTGGTGTGCTATATGTTTGTGTTTATGTTCAGTTTAGAAACATACATTGAAATAAATACACTCACACAGTCATTTTGCACAACATTTAATGGAAAACACACTGCATTCACTTACCATTTTTCATTTTCAGAATCAAACCTGTTCATTTCAAAACCCGGTCTTTTTATACTCAATCTTTACCATGCCATACTGTTCCACCATCTTGGATAATGACATCATCAAGGTCACAAAAACATTTTTCTGCTAACTTGTTTGTTTTGCAATGTTTTGTCTAAATTGTGTTATGAATAAGTGTATTTTGAGTTTGTATGTGCTTTACTGTTTTTATTCATTTTTGCTCTGTTTGTGCTCATAGCAGTAAAATTTTTCCACCACATGAAATTATGAAATGGTATGATCCAGGGGCGGAGCCTGCAACATAAAAGGGCTCCCAGACTTCCATTTTGTGTGGGTTGTTGTAGGAGTATGGTGTGTTGGTGTCGTCAAATGCAAGTAGCTATAAATATTGTCGTGTCTTTCTCGTTTTGTTTTGGATGTTTTTTCTGGGGAGTTTTTGTTTTTCTGGGATTTTTGCACCAATAAAAAACTACATTTTTGTTACATCTGCAAAGTTTTTGTTGTTTTTGTCACTCGAGCCTCCCACCGTCAGGCTAACTCCCTAACATTTGGTGTCAGAAGTAATTTTTTTTGGGAGAGTGACATTAACTTAAAAGTTGGTGACAGAAGAACATATTTGAGTGGTTCCCAATATGCCACCCAGGAAGAAGGAACAGTTGCCAGCTGACCCTGATCTGGATACCCAAGGTGCAACGTGTGAAAGTCCAGGGCAACCTGAGGACATGCCTAACCCCACAGGTGATGCTGCAATTACAGCATTAGCAGGAATGTTTCAATCCTTCCTACATTATCAAAAGGACAGAGATGAGAGGCAAGAAAGAGAATCTGCTCGACGGGAACAACAATTTAAGGTCCTAACACATCAAGTCACACAGATGCAGTTGGACCTGGAACGTGCCCGGATAGGAGCTCTCCCTACTGAACGGTCAGCAAATCGCGTTTTCGACATGATTCCTCAATTACCAAGATTGCAAGACACTGACGATATTGAACATTTTCTTACCACTTTTGAGAGAATGGCGGAGGTGTACAAGTGGCCGAAGGAAGACTGGGCTGTTCATCTGGTTCCCCTTCTCACTGGCAACGCAAGAAGTGCTTTTGTTGCCATGTCACCTGCCTACATGTCTGACTACAAAAAAGTCAAGGAATCCATCCTCAAAAAGTATGAAATCAATGCAGAAACCTACAGGCTGAGATTTAGAACATTGAACACACCCGCTGAAGAGTCACCCATGGAATTGTATGTCCGTCTCAAGGATCTGTTCTGTAAGTGGGTGAAGTTTGAGGAAAGCAGCAAAAAGGACTTAATGGAGATTATTGTGTTGGAGCAGTATATGAGAGTGCTCTACCCTGAAGTTAAAACCTGGGTGAAGGAAAGAGATCCTAGCACGGCAGAAGAAGCAGCTAAACTGGTAGAAGCCTTTGTTGCAGCTCGTAAAGGATTCTCTGGTGTCTTCAGATATGCTGGCAGTCTACAAGCAAGAGGTAAGTCTGAGGGGTTGGGAGGAAGTTCGTACTCTCATAGTCAAGGTCAGATCTTACATCCCACCCACTCAAAGCCCATACCTCCAAAAGCTACAGCACCTGTAGACACACCTCACACGCCTACTACTGAGGTCATTTGTTACAACTGTGGTAAACCAGGTCACACTAGTCCTCAATGTCCGCTTAAAAAGCCTAAATCAGCTAGGTTGTGTTATGTACCCAGACCCAACCCTACAACTGGTAAGATCAGCAAAGAACCCACCATAACTGTTTTATTAAATGGAAAACCACTTAAAGCCCTAGTAGACACAGGTTGTGCAAGAACCCTAGTACAGGCACAGTACGTAGCAAGGGATTCTTGGTGTGAAGATACTGTAACAGTGTGTTGTGTCCATGGGGACAAGGCAGAGTTACCCACTGCTGAAGTTTACATTGAAATAAATGACCAGCCTTATTTGATGAATGTTGGTGTTGCTACTAATTTGCCGTATCCAGTGTTGCTCGGTACTGATATGCCAGTTTTAGCAGATCTGGTAAAGGAAATAACCTGGTGTGGTGTGGTTACTAGAGCTCAAGCCCAAAAGGTAACCCCTGCATCCAATAATTCTGTGCAGAGTACACTTGGTGAACTGCCATTCTTCAATGAAGAGAGTATAAGTGAAGCACAGGTCTCAAAGGAAGACAAACTTATGAGACGAAGGAATTGGGCTGCAGATCTGATTGAGAGTTCAGAGCAGCCACAGTTTGAGCCTGAAATAAAAGAAACCGAAGTAGGCATTTCCAACGATCTAGAGAAACAACAGAGAGAGGATCAAACATTGTCTGAGTGCTTTCAAAAAGCCAGCAATGGTTCAGTGTTGAGTTCCTTGTGTGGTGAGATGTTTTTGATTAAAAACAATCTCCTGTATAGACAAACTGAGGAGGATGGAACACAGCTGTTGGTACCAAAGGAATACCGTAAAAAAATTATGGAATTAGGACATTCAATTCCATGGGCAGGCCATTTAGGGTTCATGAAAACTCTAATGAGGATATCTAAGAGGTTTTATTGGCCAGGCATGTATACAGAGGTCAAGGATTATTGTAAATCTTGCCCAGAATGTCAGCTCACATTAGGCAGAGCACCTGCTATTGCACCTCTAGTACCTATTCCTGCTGTAGAGACACCTTTTGAAAGAATAGGGGTGGATATTGTGGGTCCGGTTGAAAGAAGCCAGAGAGGTAACAGATTTATACTAGTAATCTGTGATTATGCAACCAGGTACCCTGAGGCATACCCTCTGAGAGAAGTTACTGCCAAACAGATTGCAGCAGCATTAGTACATTTTTTCTCACATGTAGGCATTCCTAGAGAGGTGTTGACCGATCAAGGTACAAATTTCATGAGTCGCACATTGCAACATGTGTATCAGTTACTAGGCATCAAGAGAGTACGAACAACTCCCTATCACCCCCAGACTGATGGACTGGTAGAACGTTTCAATCAAACCTTGAAAAGCATGCTAAAGAAGTTTGTTTCAGAATCTGGCAAAGACTGGGACAAGTGGCTACCTTACCTGTTGTTTGCTTATCGTGAAGTTCCTCAGGCGGCTACAGGGTTTTCACCATTTGAGCTGATTTTTTCACATCATGTCAGAGGCCCCTTGGATGTGTTGAGAGACAGCTGGGAAGCTAACGACAAGCCACGGAAGCAAAACCTCCTCTCTTATGTCCTGAAGATGAGAGAACAGCTACAGCAAGTTTCAGCTTTGGCCCATAAGAACATCTCAGATTCACAACTCAAGCAGAAAGTATGGTATGACCAGAAAGCCAGAGAAAGATCGTTCAAACCAGGAGACCAGGTTCTCTTACTGTTACCCACATCAGAGAACAAACTGTTGGCAAAATGGCAAGGTCCCTATCAGGTGAAAAGGAAACTCAGTCCAGTCACCTATGAGATTGAGATACCATCCAGGCAAAACCCTCTTCAGACCTTCCATATCAACATGCTGAAACAGTGGCATGATCGAATCGCTCAGCCAAATTCATCACATGATCTCGTGAAAGAACTCTTGCTCAGACAAGTGGAAGAAGAGGAGGAAACCGAAGAGCAGTACTTACCTGTTCATCAAAGAGACTGCCACTTGGACCTTCAACATCTGTCACCTGAACAACAGCAACAGCTACTAAACTGCATCCCTGAGAAACTGTTCCTAGACACACCCGGAAGAACAAACCTTGTCCAACACCACATCCATTTGAAAGACTCTACACCGATTCGGCAACCAGTCTACAGAGTGCCGGAAAGACTGTTACAAGTCATGAAACAGGAGTTGAACATAATGCAGGAACTGGAAGTTATAGAGCCATCATCCAGTGAGTGGAACAACCCCATCGTTCTTGTACCAAAAAAGGATGGATCCCTCAGATTCTGCCTGGATTTCAGAAAACTCAACTCTGTGAGTAAATTTGATCCATACCCCATGCCTAGAGTTGATGAACTTGTGGAAAAACTAAGTAAAGCAAAGTTCCTTACAACCCTGGATCTCTGCAAAGGGTACTGGCAAGTCCCTTTATCCCAAGATAGTAAAGAACTGACCGCATTTAAAACTCCATTTGGGCACTACCACTTCTGTATGCTTCCTTTTGGTCTCCATGGGGCACCTGCCACTTTCCAGAGGATGATTAATCAGATCCTGCATGGGACAGAGGCATTCGCTGCAGCATATCTGGATGACATAATCATCTTCAGCACATCCTGGCAGGACCACCTGAAGCATCTTGAGGAGGTACTATCAAGGATAAAGTCCGCTGGACTTACCATCCGTCCAGACAAGTGTGCAATGGCCAAAGAGGAGACTTCTTACCTAGGGTATGTACTGGGACATGGTGTCATCCGTCCACAAGTAGGGAAAATCGAAGCCATCAGACAAGCAGAACGTCCAACTACCAAGAAGCAGGTACGAGCGTTTCTTGGTTTGGTAGGCTGGTATAGAAGGTTTATCCCCAACTTTTCAAAAAGAGCTTTGGCTCTAACTGAGTTGACCAAGAAAACAAAGCCTAATGCCATTAAGTGGTCAAATGATTGTGAAAGTGCCTTCATAGACTTAAGAGACGCTTTATGCAATGAGACAGTGTTGCAAAGCCCAGACTTTGATAAACTTTTCACAGTGCAGACTGATGCATCAGAACGTGGTCTCGGAGCTGTACTGTTGCAAGGGGAACAAGGGCAACTTAAACCCATCGCTTTTATTAGTAGGAAGCTTCTTCCCCGAGAAACACGGTATTCAACAGTGGAGAAAGAGTGCCTGGCAGTTAAATGGGCCTTGGACTCTTTTAAATACTACCTTTTAGGTAGAAAATTTGACTTAGAAACTGATCATAGAGCCTTGATATGGTTAAATCAGATGAAGGACACAAATGCCCGAATTACACGGTGGTTTTTGGCCCTCCAACCATTTCAGTTTAAGGTGTCCTATAGGAGTGGCCCTGAGAACTCTGCAGCTGATTTCCTCTCTAGGACACCACAGAGGGTGTCTCGGGAAGGGGGAGGAAATGTCACAGTTGGATAAAACTGTGACCATTTTGAATGTTTTATGTTAATCTGTGAAGTGTTTGGTGTGCTATATGTTTGTGTTTATGTTTAGTTTAGAAACATACACTGAAATAAATACACTCACACAGTCATTTTGCACAACATTTAATGAAAAACACACTGCATTCACTTACCATTTTTCATTTTCAGAATCAAACCTGTTCATTTCAAAACCCGGTCTTTTTATACTCAATCTTTACCATGCCATACTGTTCCACCATCTTGGATGATGACATCATCAAGGTCACAAAAACATTTTTCTGTTAACTTGTTTGTTTTGCAATGTTTTGTCTAAATTGTGTTATGAATAAGTGTATTTTGAGTTTGTATGTGCTTTACTGTTTTTATTAATTTTTGCTGTTTGTGCTCATAGCAGTAAAATTTTTCCACCACATGAAATTATGAAATGGTATGATCCAGGGGCGGAGCCTGCAACATAAAAGGGCTCCCAGACTTCCATTTTGTGTGGGTTGTTGTAGGAGTATGGTGTGTCGGTGTCGTCAAATGCAAGTAGCTATAAATATTGTCGTGTCTTTCTCGTTTTGTTTTGTTCTGGATGTTTTTTCTGGGGAGTTTTTGTTTTTTCTGGGATTTTTGCACCAATAAAAAACTACATTTTTGTTACATCTGCAAAGTTTTTGTTGTTTTTGTCACTCGAGCCTCCCACCGTCAGGCTAACTCCCTAACAGTGAGATTTATTTGAATTTTGTGATAAGATGTTCAAACACTTCTGCTTGAGACGGCTTGGGGCCAGGATGAGAGGATTACGAAAAACAAAGTCAATCAAAGTAAAAACAAAGTGAATGTAATTGAGGTTGTAGAAACAAACACACTTTGCTGAAGATATGCTTCTCGAAAATTTTCTCATTTTTCAGAAGTTTATCTTTCCATAACAGAGTGTCTTTCAAAAGAACCGAAAAAGATGAGGGTATGACCACCTCCATCTATCTCGTGGCCTGACTAATTACTTCGAAGCTATCCTTGAAAGCAAGACAATGATAAGAAAAGGAACAAATAACAGCCAATTATAACTCTTCCAATCAGTGTAAAAAAGACTTAAAGCTAGGAAAAGCTTAATCCATTGTGCTGCCTGAGAGGGTTGAAATAGTCCTTTTTTTTCTTTTGTTACAAGAGCACTCCAATACAAAATCAGCATAATATTAAATCCATCACTGTCACCGATCGCACATCTATAATAGCACAAGCTGAAAAAGAAACTGAACACAATTGTATCATTCATCGACCAGTGAAGGACAAGAGGTCTTCCGATTGTGTAGATTATTTATATTTGACTGGCGTAAAAACATATAAGACTTTTATATAACTCAGTCTCTCTCGACTTCTGTTGTCCCAGCATCCTCTTCCGACCTCACGGAAAGTCATTTTCTATAAATAACCTGACAGCTGGCTGGTGCACTCTAATTAAGAATTGATCAGGCTCTGAATACCTCAAAGGGCTCTTTAGATCCCCACCTGAGCTGCTTTATCGGTCCTTAGCTGCACTGAGAACTTAAGTAAATGGGAAATGGTCATTCATCACTCCAAAAACATTATGCGTCGCTCTGATTATCTTCTGTCTTTGAAAAGTAATGTACCAAAATCCTGTAACTGTTCTTTTGCTTTGACCAGATGGTCAATATTTGACCCTAGACTGTATCCCTTCCACTGAAGGTATGTAGAGTATTATATAGAAGGTACAGAGTATCATTGTTTTGTGAAAATGTACGTATGATTTGTGCTCAAAAAGTGGGTGTGGCAAAATGGCTTTTTAGCACCTCCTAACGCATTTCAGCTTAAGGTCCGCTAATAGTTTGTCCTAGGCGAATGAAATTTGACACATATGTAGGGTACCAAAACTTAAATATAAGTAATATTGGTTGTACTTCCGAAATCGACAGGAAGTTGGCTATTTTGCAAAAAAGGCTAGTTGCTGTAGTGTTGTGTTTTAACAAATTCCTCCTAGAGATTGTATCTCTGTAACTCCAAATTTCATCAGTCTTATCTAAAGGCATAACCGATGTTAAATTGCAAAGCTTTTTTGACTCTGGTAATCTATGTATGCACGGGAGCCATCAAAAGTCAACATTTTTCCATAAACAGGAAGTTGTATGTATGGAGCCATACAATGACTGATTGGTCCCAATCGACAAGAAGTCAGCTGTTTTGCAAAAACCTCTGAAATGACCAAAGGTGTCAGAATTTGGAAATCTCTTGGAGGAATTTATTAAAATACATCAGTCTTATATAAATGCATATGTGACATTATATTGCAAAACTTTTTTAACTTTGATGAGCTATGTTTGCAAGGCGGCTGTCGAAAGTGTTATAACTTAGCGTTCAATGATTGATCGGTCCCAAATCTACCAAATATGTTAAGTCAATATCTAAACACTTTTTAAAATGTAGACTCATGGCTATAGTGCTACCAGGTGGTCACAGATAACATTTATAAGGCACTTACAAGATTACAAATCAGATCACTTTATGATGTGCTTTTCAATTGTTTACTTGCCTGTGTTCTGTTAATAAACAATTCTCGTTTTAAATAAAGATTGGCTGTATGGCATAGCGCAACAAACAAGGGCGATGGCTCCACAGGTGCTCAAGTCCTTGCAAATAAATAAAGCTTGCAGCTTTAATTGGGTTTAGTTAATCCTTTTCAGATTTCTTAGAAAGACTTTCCTGTGAGGTTGAATGGTTTGGAGTGGACGAACCATACCCTACTTCTTTACAGTTGTAGAAGGCTTTCAGTATACTCGGCTCACCATTAAACTTTGGTGTCACAGTGGTAATTGACTGTCAAATGGAAACTCAAGCATTCAAGAAAAGTCAATGGGGTGGATGATATGAATCTGTCCCAGTCTGCTCTTGCTATTTGGGTCAGTAGCACAATGTGAGGAACTCACTACTCAGAAGAAATGTTTTGCTTTGATTCAGACACTTTTTGAAATGTAATTATTTGGCATGTTTATTGACCTTTGTTAATCAAGAGAGTGACCCAAACAAATGGCCAGTATTCTTTAAAGATCTCTTAGATCTGCTAGTTATAGGTCCTACATTCATGCTCCATTAAACCCTTAATATTATTACAATGAGAAATAGAAAAACTTAGAAAGTATATCGATATTTGTTGGATTTAATTGATGTATCTTGCATCTGGTTCACTAATCTCTTTGGCCAACCACTCTACCAACGATCTAAACATTGGATTCACAAAAGTTCATTCTTTAAGAAACATCCAGGAGTTTTGTTTAAGGCAGTTATTGGATTCAAAAAGAGATGTTTTGATCAGTTGATGTGGTGACATTCCCATAGCGCGAAATGAAATGCGATTGGTTCTTTGACAAGTCAGACTTATGTGCAGGTCTTCACCATGAAAACCTGCAATTAATGCCAGACCCAAGACTCCAGCTCTGTGATTGGACATAGATAACGCAGCTAAAACAAATGCTATCATAGGCTGGATATGCATATATGTGACGCACAGCTTTAGAAAATAGTTTAGAAATGATTTTGTTGTTATTGAATATATATTCAGAAGCCATTACAGAAGACTATGGAAGCAAGGTTCAAGAAGATTTAACAGAAAACTATTTACTTAACTTAAAACATGGGAGATGCTATCAGCTAAACACAATGCTGTATCAAGGAAAGAGAGTGAGACGAAGGAGCTGGGGGAGGGTGAATTGAGGGGCAAGTGCAAATGTCTCTCAGAATTTACCTGTAATTTTGACAATAGTTTTAGATTGTAAAATATCATTTCTGTTATATTGTATGAATTCATACATTGATTCTCTAATTACTGTAAAATTAAGTATTTCATACCATTAAAAATACATACGAAATAGGTATGAAAAGGGTAAAGGTATAAAAATAGGTACTTGCATAGAAAAGGAGAAAGAGGAGCAGAGGCTCATTAGAGAGACCAGGAAGCTGCTTCTCAATTGTGACACCAGGAAGGCTATAGGTGAGAATGCTGCCTTTAATAACCAGAGTCTGTGGTTTTACCTGAAGATGAGGTTAGGGTGCTGGAAAGCTATTAGTTTGGAAACTGAGAGGAAAGCGATCTCTTTGATCAGAATTTGTGCGCAGGAATCAAGTTAATCCGGTTTTTGCAGGTGTAACCAGTGAAGTATAAAGGATTTGCTTGGCACAGAATTACCTGCAGTTCTTTTATTTGTGATTTTTTTTGCTTTAGAATTATTCTCAATACAATGCTAGATTTCTGTATTTTTGCAGCTCCTATGATGTCTTATAAAAGGTAAGGGGTAATGGTTATGTAAAGGTCGTTCTCAGGGCTTAAGCTTTATTATCCCAGGTTTCATTTCCATAAAGTGTCATTTTGCATTCTTGTCATCTTGTAAAAATGCTCTCGTGTACAAGATCTGATGTAATGCTCTCAATCTTGCAGTTTTGCTTTTCCTTTTTGAAAAGATCTAAAGTCAACACACAATCCTCATGGATACAGCACAGCCACAGTGCAGGCTTTAGGAGATATAAATCTGTCTCTCTCAGGAAATGTGCATACCACAGTGAAGAAAAGAGGTGTGAGAACAAAGCTTTTCCCTCCGCTTTACTTATTTATTTCTTTATTTTTTCCCCTCTGTTGGGGTAAACAGTTGAGGCTTTGCAGTCACTTGACTGGCATTTTCTATTATGTTATTCTTATGCTTTCAATTTGATCTTTGGTTGCATTTTTTATATATTCAATGCTAAAAAAATGGCTTCAAAATTTAGATTTTGTAGTTAATTTCTCTCTAATTTCTCTAAATTCACTCTAAATGAATCAATGGCATGACGGATTAAAGCAGTTCCTGGTGTACCTAATAAAGTGGCCAGTGAGTGTACAGCATTTTAATGATGTATCTTAAGAACAGAGTAATCATGTTCACAATAATTGGAATGTTCAATGTAATGGTGGAGGCCCATCAGGTTTGAACATAAATGTGAAAGGAGCCATTTCATGTGACCTCATTTAAGAAGGTCTTCTCCCCAGCATCATGTAGGGAACGTAAGGATCTGTTACACACAAGAATTTAATTACATTTATAATTATAACTTTGGAGGTCTATGGGAACTCTAAACTGTTGGGGTTGCACGGGCTGGCCATGAAAAAGCAGACACTTAGAGCAGCAATCCGGATGGAGCTGTCAGTCACAGATAAGCAGCTCACCCATCTAGGTCTCTTCACATTCTCAAGGGACTGGCACTGTTTAACCGGACCATTTAATGTTTCACCCATGACAACAGTGCTCACTGATTTCCATAGGCAATCCCTGATTAGAATTTCATGAGGAATTGCAGCACACAAACCCAGTCTGAGATGTGCAGCTTCACAGAAAAAAAAGCACCTGCTTTAAGCACAAACTCAAACTTGCAGTTATTATTCCACAACAGAAGCTGAAAACAAATGTTAGTGCAAATAAAACCAATATATGCACATAATCAGAAGAGGAATTTCTCTGAAACTGGTGCTTCAGGGAAGTGCAAACAGTGATTTGCATAGTTTTATCATGAGCAGATGATTGCAGGATATTGACCTGAGTGGGAGTGGAAGAGTTACTCTCCTGAACCTACTCTCCACATCTTTGGGATCCCCCTCCAATCGTATTTAACCGTTTTGAGAGGAGCCCCTAAGGTGTCTGGCAGAATGGAATCTAGCTTTTCTTAATGCACAGACTCAATTAACCACATTTTAAGTTGCAAACCTATGCGAAAAGGCAAATTAATACTTGGAAATTTTGGGACATATTAGATGCCCAGAAATAAAAGGTTGGTGATAGAAGGACTACAATCTTTAGCAATACATTGTTACTCATCCAGTGACAAGAAATGTCATTTAATTTCTATTTAGATACACTTTAAGTCTATTTACCACCTGAGATGGCAGAATCTTCCCTGTTTTTTCACCTCATCACCAAAGTTTTGAATTCTCTCTACTGGCTACTGGATGAATTAACCACATTTTCAATGAGTTTATGGAAATCCGTAAACTTAATACACTTTTTTTACTCTCTGCTAATCAGTTGTTTAGATTACCCAAGGCGGTTTGGGCATGCAAGCTTTTAATCCATAGCAGTGTTGGTACCTTTTCCATTAGATTCTTTAACCTGAACTCGTGCTATTTTCTGATTGGCCAGAATTTGGCTGAAATTTAAATCTGCATGCTTTTTAACCAGTTTCGGGATGAGCTTAGCCACAGCACCACTCCATCTAATTATTGTTTCCATATATAAACCCAATTCAACGAGATTACCATTAACGTTTGTCCAAGATACTCCACCTACCTCGCATAGTATGTTTCTTATATACTCACCAAACGTGCTTGTGATTCAACGCTGGTCCATGTTAGTGAACGTGTGTAGCAGTATTGATTATGGAAAGAGCCTTTGAAAAGCAACACTAAACAAAATAGCTATTCTACTTTGGTCAAACGAGGAGGTACAGACCGTATCCATCATGATCAAAGTGGAAGGGGTTGAAACTATAGTGATATTGTTTTTGAAAACAAAGGGTCTCTATTAAAGTGACACTAAAATCAAGTGAACTGAACTGAACTGAACTGAACTCTTATGTGTAGTACTGTGGGAAAGTGCTAATAGTGTTACAGAGGGTGGGACTCTGCCTCTAGAGATCAAAAAAACTTGCCTGGAATTCATAATAAAAACTTACTATGAAAAGCTGCGCACTCACAAACCAATTTTTGACGTGTGAAACTTTGAGGATCTGATGCATATTCAGATGGGTATGAGCGCACATCTCCCAGATTTATATGCATTTTAATGTCAATGACCACACTTTCAAGAGTATTATGAAAAATTAAGTGACCTGGGATTGAGAACCCCAACTGTTTGTCATTTTTCTGTCCTTCCTTCTCTTCATCCTTTTCATTTCCTGTATATCTAATCAAAAAGTTCATAAAAATCCATTCCAACAAAAATACTTTTTTTTTATTATCATTTCAAAAGTCTCAATCACATGCTGAATGGCTTGTTGGTTAGGCTGCATGTTCTCAGTGATTTTGTCAATTTATTGACAAAAATGAAAGAAATTTGCATCCAATTTTGGGGGACCAATATTCTTGTGTTTATTTTACTGCTTATAAATCTGACCATTATTTGCACAGCACTGATGGCAAATTTTTCACAGCTTGCTGTAAAAAAATCTAAACTATGACATTTTTGTTTATATTCATGCATTTGACAGATGCTTTCATCCAGACCAACTGCAATGAATGAAAGCATTTGATCAGTTCCTGCTTTTTAAGGGATCCGAAGCCACGACCTTGCCGCTGCACTACTATGCTGTACTGGCTGAGCCTTTGTGTGATTATTAATGTTCAGTGCCTTGGTCAACTCTGCTACTTTTATGATTTTCAGCGACCCAAGAAGTGATTTTTCAATGACCCTGATCCTATATTAAAAAAAAAATCTCTATTTTTGCAATAGATTCAAGCTCCACTGGATTGAATGTAGTATTTACAATCGAGCTCCAAGTCTCTATTTGTCTACTGTGCATACAGATGAGGCATGTAGCAGGGAAGATACTTCTTGTAATCTACGGCAATCTTATCCTGTTCTTGAAAACCATTTACCACAAAGTCTGGCACAAATAGAAGCCAACAAATGCTTTCAACACAAATATCAGCATTAAAAAGCACAAAGTGACAACTCCAGAATAAGTGGCTCCCTGTTATCGGTGGTGCATTGATAATCAGAAATGTAATTATAAAGCTCATTTTCACTCTTGGCTGTTTCCTATATTTGAAAAGATTCACAGTACCATGATGTATACACAAATTAATCTTATTCAGATCATTCATCAAAGTGCAAACTGGCTGGAAAACATGTCAGCGGTATTTCCTTTTTGAGGGATGGGGACGCCAGTTTTGGGAAATAATGATATGGATCAATAACATTATAGTGAGCTTTGAACATTTGAAACGAAAAATGTTACAAAGCTTTCCATTGAAAAATAGTTTTCCCCCAATTACAGTTAAATCACGAATGCATGAAATCCTTCGCAGAGCAGTTGGCTGAGTGCATTCGTAATCAAACATTGAAATGCTTCCTTGCTCGTAGTTTGTAGTCAATACGACCCTTGAGGCCTCAGATTCTTTTTATAATCAATTCATCCGTCTGAATGCTGCTCTGTTGCCTTTCAGAATCATGAGTGTTTCAAGAAACAGATTGGTTCTCTGTAAACAGACATTAAAAAGAAGGCCATGTTAGGGCTGGGCGATATGGACCAAAAGTCATATCCCGATATATTTAGGCTGAATATCGATATACGATATATATCCCGATATTTTTATCAAAAAGTGAGAGCAATTGTTTAGTCACAGTCAAACCCAAATATGACATTTCACAAGTAGTTTTATTTAAACTGGCCGGATGAAACAATACTCAGCTGTTCCCTTGTTTTTGGGAATAAAATATAAATATATTTGAATACGCAAATAAAATATAAAAATCTAAAGTTTGTATAATGCTGTACATTCATAAATTATTAAAATATTCAATGCTGTAAGCAACTTAGGCGATTGCATTCTTTTAAACTTTTTAAACAATATTTATAGTTTTACAATGTGTTACAAGTAAATTTGACATCTACGCGGCATATAAGCAAAATAAAAATTAAAACTTTTTCACGAGTAAACATTTTATGTGAACTCTCATTGGCTTAGTCTGTGTAATCACGTGATTGAATGCGCGTTCACGCAAGAGGGGAGTCGGAATCTGCCGGGGAGTCGAAATATGGCACAACAACGGTACACCGCGGGAAAATGAAGCTTAAAGGGAGCTTTGTGTCGGGGCTGGAGCTTTTGCGGGTTGCGGTTGGCTTGCAGCTGGGGCCTCGGCAGCGCGCAGTTTCACACACTCTTCATACTGCAGTTTGTGCCACTGTTTTAGATGGTGAAAAAGACTTGTAGTGCTTCCACCCCTGGCTGTAACTTCTTTATGGCACTCCCTACATATGACATGGTTTTGTTTCTCATCAGAAACTTTGAATCCGAACCATCTCCATATTACTGAGCCGCTACTTTTTTGTTTACCAACTAATTTCTCCGCATGCTCAGCAGATGTTGTTGCTTCCTCCATGTTTGTTGAAGAGTGCCGGCGGATTGTCTGCTCCAGAGTCCAGCCCCTCCCCTCTCTGTGCCTGAAAGAGGAGGGGCGTGGCCAGGGGCACGCAAAGTAGTGCTGAGAGCTCCGGGTTAAAGCAGTTTGCTGGAGCAAGGCTCACAGCGCAGTTTGAACTACGCAGCCTATATCGATATATGCGATATGGTCAAATTTCATATCTCGTTTAAAAATATATCGATATATTTTTAATATCGATATATCGCCCAGCCCTAGGCCATGTCATCTATCTGAAAGACTGTGGTGTTTTAAGTCTCTGCATGAAAACATGTTCAAATTTTTTTATTGTTAGAAAGACTTGACAAAAGTCTGTTCCTAATCTTTTGGTTTATTTGAAAGACTAAGTCTTGTGAAACTCTCTCCTTGTACTTTGAGGCAAATTTCCTGGATGTTAGTATAGCAAAAACTGTCCAATCTATTAGATAAGTATTAGTAAAGGTCAATAAGAGGATATTTTCACTGTTACCTGGCTCATTGCACAAAGTTCGTAACAAAAAAAACATCATTCTAAATATACTTTCTCACTTTCGGGTGTTCCCCATGGTTCTGTTCTAGGTCCAATCCTCTTTATTGTCTTTATCCTTCCTGTTGGCTCAATTTTCAAAAGTTTTTTACTTTCATTGTAATGTAGTCCAGTGTTCCTCCGTCTGCGGACCAGTTTAGTCCTGGACCGGTTTAACGATATGTTTCATTAGAGAGCCGGCTGCCGCATATTGTGAAGAGCTGAGTGGAAAAGAGTTCAAAAAAATTATGTGACAACATGTTCCAATACCACAGGGCTGGTCAAAGCTTGCAATAATTATGGGCAGGCACCAGCTCATTAAACAAGGGGTAGTTGATCACTGATATAGATAACACATCCCCATAGGTCCTCACACTTTCCCTCACGCACTAAGTGCGTTTTGAACACATTGTATTCAAGTAAACAATTAAATCTAAATCAAGGTTGTTGGTGACTATTTTTGCGCTCATTGAGTACGGTCTCTTCCTTGTAAACCTGTAGAACATAGGTCTTGGGGTCATCCTTGATCAGCATTTTATTATTCAAACATATATTTCTCTGTACCAAGGCATCTGCAATCCTAATAAAAACATTGGTAACTCCATGGCTTGACATTTGCAATATTTCCAGAAGACCACAGCTAAAATAATTTCGCAAAGTTTATGTTTGGAGCGCATCGCTGCGGATCTTCAGCATCTCAATTGGGCCCTTGTCGATTTCCATTCCGAGTACAAAATCCTGCTCCTGACCTTCAAGGCACTCAATGCCATTCCACCCTGGTACCTTAGGGATCTCATCACTGCAGTCTTTCATGCACCCTTTGCTCTAAGCTACTTGCACTGCCCTCTCCTGTGAGATTAGCGCCAGGGTCACTCTATCACCTCCTCGTGGAAATCTAAAACTATGTGAATTAACAAGTTTTAAAATAGCAGAATCCCAGGCTCCTTACTCGGACAGCTAGCCAAGCACGCTTACCTTGACTTCCCAGCCATGCTTGCGATACTAGGCTGGTCCGTGTAAGTGATCTCATGAAATTGTGTTGCCGTTATATGATTAACTAAGAGGAATGTGTAAAGCTCACACCTCCTACATAGCTCCACTGAGCTTCAGCGTGACTCACCCCTCACTCGAAATTCGGTTCTGATTCACACATGATCACTACTCTGTCTCTGGTTTTAAAGGAAAATGCGTTAATTAAGCTATGTGTTAATTAAGTATGCATTCAAAAACTAAACATCAAACAATTTATTTAACTACTGCACCTTGACCTTTTAGCAAAAATTACATTAGCATCAAACGAGCAGATTCTAGCATGAATGAGTGAAATAAGATGAAAATGATTCTCATTTCAGTTGTTGCATTTGGTAAAATGCACTTTTTATCTCAACATGCTGCACATGTCATTTAATCTGGAATTAAATCAAATAGTCTGAAAAAGTCTTAGGAACAGGACCAAAACTGACAACAATGAAATTTGTTTATGATGTGGATGATGATGCAAACACATGAAACAATCTATATTTACTTACCTTCTTCTAGGTGGAAAGTGTATGTGATGCGCTCAATGATTGGTATCATTAATATAAAAATATCTAGAGTTCTATTTGTATTAGTGGTTTTGTCTATTCCTGCCTGGCCTTGAGACTTTGGACGCTTCTTTGGAAAAGCCATAATAGGGAGCTAATTGGAAGTCCTAAATGTCAGGTATGACTAATGCATGACCTGTGCTGAGAGATTGTGAACAGAGTCCCGTGTTGGTTTGGAGGCAGTTTGAAATAAAGCAAGTGTGTATTCTGTGTTTTATTGGCCAATTGTTACATGGTTTGTAGATGATTTGTTAGATTAGGATGCGAAAATAAAACAGATTAGGATGCGACTAAACAATGAGAGTACTGTAAAACTAAACAAGAGAAATCCAAATTAATGTTCATATACTATGCTTGTTTGGTTGATTTTCTTGTTCTTTTGTCGTTGTTGTTATTTTTTTGTGCAAGTTTTCTTAAAACTGGTAACTGGTTAGGTACAGTGACACAGCATAAATGCAAATAAGAACGTTAACCAGGAATGTGATTACAGATAACCCAGGATTCCATTTATCCAGGATTTAGGGATTACCCAGGGTTAACAATTTCAAGCCCTAATGATTTCATGTGTGGCCCACTACCAATTGGTTCATGGACCGATACTGGTTGGGCATTGGGGACCACGGACATGACATGACTGGTGCATTAACAGTGTTCGAAATTCCCTGCAAACCATTTAAAGGTTCAGAAGTGTAAGAAGATTTGGGATTTATTTTAGTTAACGGTTACGTTTTTGGCAAAGTTACGAACTTAGAATTCTAAAATCTAAAAATAATTAGTCGAATTAAACCTGCGCCCAAAAAAAGTCACAAACGGTCATCTTTTTGTTTTCTGGTAAACCAGAGTTCATTGTTTTCCCCACATCTCCTACCGCAGAACTCCTATTGGACCATAAACGTCCTCTGAATGAGTAAAGTTTTCCCTTTTGACAACAATAGCTTTAAAAATTGGGAATTCAAACACAGTACTTGGATTTATTGAATCGTCCAAATAACCATAGAAAACTATTTTAATCTTACTTGAAAGCATGTCCACCTGAGTTCATCCATGCAAGCTCTCCATCTTAAAAATTCAAATAAAGGCCGGAATCATGACCTCGAAGGCATCGATGTCATGTTTTGCGGATGACTACTCCAGTTTCAGTCTTCATTCTTGTTGAAGTAGACCAGTCGACCTTTATCTTGACATCCCCTGTGTGTTCCCTCTCATGCCTGTGAGCTTACAGACATTGTGTATACATTATTAATCGATTCAATCTGAGACCCTTTCACCTGCAAACAAAACCTGGCTTTTTGTTCAAATATCCATCTATGGATTTGTGTGTGTTTTTTTTTTGACCATCTGTCACAAATTTCAGAAACTCTTCATTTTTCATTCCTTTACTTGTGAAAGACAATAAATGATGTATTTGGGGAGTAAAAGGACACATCACCATGTGCACAATCATTGCATTTCTATTCAGCTCAGACGTATGGAAGGGAAATAAAAAGGATTAAAGTCAAGCAAACCTTCACCTGGACAAAACAAACACTGGTTTTCCTTGAGTATTTTTCTTCTAACTTCACAGAAACCTATCTTGAATGAAGATCTGGACTCCGGGGAAAGCAAAGGTGAAGATTTTACAGTTTAAAGCAGAGTCTAGGAATGACAAAGAGAGTGTGCGACTTGAGATGAATTTCAACAGTTCTACATCAGTTCATTGTCTGCGATTCGTAAGAAGGTCATAAACATTTACGTTGGTGAAGAAACTCCACGTATTATTTTCATAACACATAAAGCTGTGCTAGTTTTTAATAAAAGGATTGGAAAACCCATCCTTTTTTGAAAGAGACAGTCTGTGTATTCACCGGTGCTGGTTCAATTGTCCCTAATCTGTGCATGTAGGGTTCCGCGAGAGAGAAACAGAGAGTCCTTGGTTTCAGGGTGAGAAAAAAGCAAAGAAAATAAAAGAAATCCAAGGGCACACTGTCTATATTTGATGCCCTCACTGGTAACATCCCTTTGTGGCTTTCAATTGGAATGCAGATTTGACATTGTCCACCCGAGCTGTTCTCAGGCTTAAGTTTCATTTCGTTTCCAGTGTACTGTGACACAAGATGATGCTTACATGTACATCACAGATGACTGAAAAAATCAATTTGGCAGCTTTATTAGTTCATCATCTTCTGGCTCATCTCTTCTTCTGTTCTTGGTGCTTAAGCTGTCCATGGAAAGGGATGAGAATGACACATCTCGAAAAAGATGTTGCACAGTTCTGTACTCCTCTCTGTCTTTCTTTTGCTAAATGTGGCCTGGTTTGGAAAGGTATGCAATGAGAGCCACCACAACCCCCACGTAGACACCTGTCCCAATGGTAATGGAAAGAGCAGCCAGGAACAAGGCTCGTCTAGATGCGATGCTAGCCAAAGGGAAGTCTCCTTTAGTGACCGCCTTGCTGGTCTGGTGAAAAAAAGAGAGAAGTATTGGTAAACAACTATCAAGATCCAACAATGCAATGGCCTGGGGCCTCATTTATAAAGGTTGAAGTAGGTACAAAACTGGCCCGAAAGGTGCATACTCTTCTTTTCTTTCCGCAACGTTTTAGATTTATAAAAACACAATGTGACGTCAAAGCTTGGTTATCTTTATGTAGAATATGAACTGTGCGTACGTAAACTTCTTTGGCGTACTGTAGATATTTGAGGTATTAGTGACATCTAGTGGAAACCTTGACCATTTCACCCTAATTTAAAAATCAGCCATATTTGTTTAAAAAGATGTGTCTAACATACCTTATGAATTATAAAACCCACCTTATATCAAACCAATTTTGAAAAATACATTTAAAAATGCACAAGGAACTAAAAAGTGAAACAAAAAATACGAATGGGGAAAAATACAATGAACATAATATTTTGGGTGAGATAAGGCAAGACTAGGTGTTAAGAATGATTGTGATTGCTAAACCTATAATGACTGCCTTGACCTTTGTGCCTAAGAGTTACAAGATGGCACTGTTGCCGTTACTGTTTTATGCCAAGTACACATATATAAGATATTTTACATGCAGATCCAAACTGTATTTCATGACCATAATGATTTCTTGGCTAATGATGATGTGCGGCTGATCAGCCGATTTAGACTCCCAAGAGTGGTTCTCTTGGTTTTCTGCTTTTTCCTCTTTTTTTCAAACTCCGCCATTACTCACAACTTCCAAACACGAGCAGGGAATGCTTGTTTAACTATACATGAATATTCATGAGCTGCTTTGCATTGCCTATATATGGTGTGGATGAGGCGTGTTTGGGGCAGAAACCCTTACACACTGAAGTGCGCACACTTGTGTCCCATCTGTGATTTATAAAAGTAATATTGCTTGCAGACGTGCGTACGAACGGTTTTATAAATCTGATTTAGTTACAATGTAAGCGCATCTTAGTGCAACCCTCCAGGGTTTTCTTTATGCGATATTCCAAATTGTGCATAAAAATAGAAGTATGGAAAAACTATTGAGAAACGTGAAATAACTTCAATAACCTTTTTTGCCGCATTCTTACTACACTCTGTTTCTCACTGAAGCAAACCCAATTTAACTGAGCCCCAAAGCAATGCTTATTATAGTGAGAAAGTAAATCTGCCAGAAATGTTAATTGATTCTAAAATGCAGCAAAAAACATAAACCATGAACGGAGCAGACGTTTTGCTAAAAAATGTTTTACACGTGTCCATTTTTATATCACAGTATTTATTTAGTGCGTTAGACGATTTGTAAAATCAGCATGCATAGCTGATGTAGTCGACAATCTAAAATCTTTGCTTAAATATAGCATTTTTTTCATATACTTGTTAAATATACCCTTTTTTATGGCTTTATACTGATTTGTTTCAAAAGTGGTGTGAATTTTTCCCATGAGCTCAATTTATATGTACTTCAATTTGGAAATATTCTGAGAAACACTAGTTTCAGTCACGATCAGTGATGCAATACGAACCGCAGTGAAAACAGTAACCAGCGTTCTGCTCAACAAAAAACTTTACACCGTTTCTCTTGTATTTCAGGCTGGTATCAGGAGGGATGAGCCAAACGCGGTACAGAGATCAGAAAATACATTTCGCACTGATGTAGCTGTTGCAATACTCCTGACACAGTGCAACAATTCCTTTGTAGAGTAAAACATTCCATTTTTGTACCATTATCTACAGATGGTGGATGGTGAAATGGCAATAAATGGCCTGATCTAATATTTGATTTTCTATTCAGTCCCATGCTGAAAGTATGCTTTAGTGAGAGCTATTCAATTAAAAAGGGAACATCACACTGCTTTAATTTCTTTAATGGCAAAGCCTATGGAGCTCTACACAATAGTTTCATCAATCCATTTCCCAGTTCAAATGAATAATTAAATCTTACTATAAATTCTTATGCATTTACAAAGAACATAGCTCAAGGGCTGCATGAATTTATCACGATGAGTTTTAGTAGAAATATGAAGACGGCTTAAACTGCACGATTTTACGCAGCATCCTGTTTGTCTTGGGCTTAAAAACATGCCTTGAACAGTCGTTCAAATTGGTTTTTAAATGTTCAAGGGAGATTGGAAAGGGTTGCCAGTCATCCACGGCTGCTTGTGAGGCATGTGTCATGCTTTCTTTGTCACTGGATCTGACCCCATGGTCTTGGGAAAACACTATTGATTTTCACTCCTACGCTTTGCGACAGTCAATAATGAGCTGCTTGGAGTCGTCAGTCCTTATATTCGAGCTCAGATGCAGTGCTAACATTGTTAAAATACATCTCCCAATGTAAATCATATGTATGAGGTGCCATCCATCCAACCAATTATTCTAAAAAAATAATAATATTTGAATATAGATTAAAAAATAAGGATGTACACAAGCTAGAAGTCTTTACTTATATCTTATAATTATTAGGTTTTTTTTATTAGTTTTATTAGTATTGGATTATGACATTTAAATTGGAGGACATTGCATTGATATGGGGCAAATGACTGGACAACAACGCAGAGAAACTTTCAGTTTGCTCCACAAGCGAATGATGTCTGAGAGTTCCACCAATCTGAAGCAACTAAACTAATAGAAATGGGTGATGGTACATTTAGAAAGCCGTTCCCATGTCAATTTCTGATGTCCCCCCACAACACATTATTTAACATAATGAAAATCTTAATAAGGTATGATAAAGAAGGAATATGATGGGTGATACATTTGGAAAATATTACTTTTGTGGTTGTTTTCAACATTTAATTGTGCTTGAAAACTGCTTGTACAAGGTCAAAAAGGAATGCTCCAAAAGACTATACTGTGAAGAAGCTGCTAGAGGCTCTATGGCTTCTTCTTTTCTTATTTGCATTATTTTTTTGCATTATTACACAGAGAGATTGTGACTTCAACATGTGACCCCAGATCAGATATTACAAAAAATCAGGATAAATACACTTACAGCTTCCACTGTTTCCTCACTTTATGCAGAATGACATTCATATGAGAAAGTTGAATGAAAGGGATTTTAATAGTATATAGTTGGTTTTATTAGAGAGAAATCTTCATCTTTGTGATTGAAAATGCAGCACCCATGGCAGCATTAAGCAGAGCTGTGTTGGCAAAAGTTACGTCATCTTATCATTCTTCCTTATTGGTTCTAGGAATATAGAGGCGTTTGCTGGAAAGAGGAAGTAAAGTTTGCCCTGTGGTTGACTGGGGGTTATACCCCACCTTTTCTCAATATGGGTAGCAAAACCCATATTGACCCATTGAGTGATCGAGTGGAACTAGATGCTTTTGACAACAAACCCATTTTTTACACTAGTCATAAAAGGCAACAAGTGGAGAACACTGTTTTTCATGACATTAATTGGTTTAGCACCTGAATCTTTCACATGTATGTGAGTATTGGTACGTAGGCTGTATTGTCATGTAGGCTCTAGCATATCACCAATAGATTAACGGATACCATATACATCACATCGTCTTTGAACTTTTCCCAGTGAATTGAGATTGAGACAAAATCTTCCATTCCAGAAAAGTTAGACTGAAATGGATGTTGAAGGGGTCAAGGCAAATAGCTTGCCACTGTCCTCATGCACATTCAAGCTTTGCCTAAGGGAAGATGAGGCAATGCGTCCAGGATGTTCTCAAAGGAATATTCCAGACAGTAGACTGGGCATAAACACTAGCTTCCTGACACCGTTTCAGAGTTTTGTGAGATGCTGGTTTCTGAAGGGCACTGGGAGACCACCTTTGCTACCATTATTATAGTGGGAGAATAATGATAAGGAGATAATTGAACCTGGTCATTGAAGTCTGCTACAAACTAAAATTACTTGAGTATCAGAAAAATGTGTTCTGAGCCTCAACTGGTTGAAAACTGGTTTGTGGATTGATGGATTAAAAACTAGTCTTTGTTTTGCTGTTTGAAGGACTGCCCACAGTTTACCACACCAGCAAGTGAGAATTGAATATGAATGAATATTAGAAGAACCCAAATCAATGGGTTCTCAAGGCTTTAAATGATCCTCAACTAAAACGATACACAATAATATTTACTTCCGATTACTATTAAAAGTTCTTTCAACCACAAAGAAGACGGCTGCATTTAGCATTGAGTTTTTTTGAGTAAAACACAAGTCTTGTTTAGCATAAGTTACAAGCAGATATTATATTTTTAAGTAAAGTGCACATAAAGTAAAAATGACAGACGTTTATTTACGATTAGCCAAATACTGCTTTAGGTGAAAGTCAGATGTACACGACACAAACTGGGGATCACAAATCCAGCTTTCAGCTCCTGCATTCCAGTTATTTCTTTGAACTGCAGCAATCAATTTGCTTCTCCTTTGTTTGGATTTCAGCAGTCTTTAGAATAGTGTCCCTGAAGTCTTTCAATATAGGTTCAAGCAGTCAATCTCACAAATGCTTTTCCTTTTTACACTGGTTCAAACTCACATTCTACCGCATAAATAGACTTTTGGCCACTCACTCTGCAAACCTACAGGTACGGTGACATCCTGTGCTCTGTCCAACTGTTTTCATATTAAACCTTTCAGGTGTCATGAAAGGTTTAAGTTTTGATGTCCTACTCCAGATAGTCAAGGAAAAGAAGATAAAGAGACTAAAGTATTGTTCTACATGAGCCACAGGACTCTTAAAAATTTCCGATAAGACAACATAAGATTAAGAATCACTCCTTCTAAGGTTGTAAATGATAAACTTATGCAACTGGATACAAAAAATGTGAAAGAGACAGCTTCATCGATTCAGTCTCTTGAGTTAGCCATTCATTTCTAGATGAGCCGGTTGAGGAGTCGTTGATCGAGTATCGTGAGACTTTGATTCCCTGGGCTATTGTTGTTTTTGTGTTTTAGTTTTCATCTACTTTTCTTCAAGTGCCTAATGTGAGTGAGATGATTGAATTAGAATGAATGATGTAGTTTGCCGAATCAATCACGTCGCTTTGTGGTCAGGCTACAAAGAGAGGCACAACTCCCTCTCTCTCTTCTCCAAAATCAAACAATTATTCCCCAATCCCAATCATAAACGTTTAGCTAACCAAAGATAAAGCCATACATCCCCTAGCTGCTTCTTCTGGGTATAGTTTCTTGTCTTTTGGAGCATTCTTTTCATTACCTAGTACCTCATACAAGCAGCTCTCAAGCACACACATTGATATGAGATTTCATAATTGTTATATTTTCCACATTTAACATTCGACCATCATATTCCCCCTTTTTTTTGAAGATTTGAATTATGTCATCTATAGAACTAAGATCATTACAGAGCAAGCCTGCCAAAGCTGTGAGGGTGACGTCCAAGAGTTAATTAATCCAGGCATGTCTCTCATGCAACTCGCTGACTCGCATATACCTCTTCACCACTCTGTAACTTTCAGCTTGGAAGCACATGTGAGCACTTTAAAATACTATGCTCAGTTTTCGTTTTTCCATCTTCTAATGTTCAACATTATGATCAGGCTAAAATATAGTGCATTTAAACCAGTGGTTCTCAAAGTGGGGGGCGTGCCCGTAAAGGGGGGGCGCACAGGCACTGCAGGGGGGGCGCAGATCATCAGCAGAAAAAGAAAAGAACAAAAAATAAACAGCCAAAAGATGTAGAGTAAAAGATGCATCCATTTGTAAAGGGGAAGAGAAAAGCCACTGAAGTCGCACAGACCCAGGCAGGTCATTCAAAAGCTAACGTGATTGAAAGCAGAAAATATGACGAAGCATATCTTGCTCTCGGCTTCACTGTTAATGTCGTTGGAGAGGAGGAAAGGCCGATGTGTGCCCTATGCCAAAAAACGCTGGCAGCGGACAGCATGAAACCTGGTTCAGGGAGCTTCGTGAGTGATGGGGGGGGATAAGGGATGGGGGGTAAGGGTGGGGAGGGTGATGAGGGGGCCCAGATTCTTTTAATAGTTTAAAGGGGGGCTCGACCAAAAAAGTTTGAGAACCACTGATTTAAACTAACAAATTTAAAAAACTTGATACCTAGCTACAGTTGATACCTGTTACATTTTGGAGCTGTACCGATTCATCCAGACACTATTTTTGGGTTAAAAAATTAATTTTTTAAGTATTTGAAGAATAAAATATTACATTTTTAAGAATAAAATATCTTATTAATATTAGTCTTCAAGAAATCAAATCGATTCTGAATGAAAGTTACCAGAATTGAAACCTATGTATCCAGATGCAAATTGAATCGTTTATCCCTGACAGATCCGCAACCCTAGTACCTTCACACACAAGAGTGTGAACAAGATCCCTTTCAAAAGTGTAAACAAGAAACTGCCATCCTTGTAGAATAAGAAGCTGGTAGGTGGGTAGGTGAAAAAAGACATTTATAGATGTATCGGTCCATCCGCTCTTATTCGATCTAGCACTTTTCAGGAGAAAGCTACATGCTTCTGCAGCTAGAACTTTGCAGAGCCATTAGCCTGTGAGATTAAGATAATAATAAGGCACTCATTCTGCATTATTCAGAGCTGATAGAGATCACACACTATATCTCTTGGGGACTTACAGGAGGGCATGCTTCTTATATTTTGCAGAATTTATCTGGCCTCTCGTGTCCCTTGGCAAACTGTGTAAGTTATATTAGAGCTTTAATTATTAAGTTGTGGAGATTGTGAATGGGCTCTGGACTCACCCCTTGAGAAAAGTAGAAAGCAGCAATACCCAGAGGCCAGAAGCAGCAGAGCATGGAAAAAATAGCCAGACCCAGATGGTCACGAGGAGGGATGACGATGAAGTTGTCCTCACTCTCGCTGTCACTGGAGCAATCCGTCTGGAGGGGGATATAGATTCACAATTTGTGGAGATTGGTTAATTCAGCCTCTTTGATAGAGTTACTACTGCTCAGAAGTTACAGAGTTGAAAAGTTCTTGCTATTCTCCCTAAGGCTGCATGTATTTATTCACATAAATTGTTAAATATTAATGATATTTAAAATAATGCAATGTATTCAATGTTTAAACATGTATTTATTCTAAAAGCTGGATTTTTTTCAGGACTCATTAGGTTTCAAATGATCCTTCAGAATATGAATTCTAGTATGATTTATTTAGCACAATATTTTGCAGAGAAGATTTATATTTTTGAGGATTTTTGGGCTCCAAAAGCTGATTTAGATACTTTAAAGTACACTTTAAAATACAAATCATTCTATTTTATTTCTGACGTGTAGGCAAACCGTATATGTTTGAGTGAATTGCTGGCCCACTTTTTTAGATGAAATGTAGGAATAATTAATTTTTTTCAGGAACAAACTAAACAACATGTTCATCTAAGCTTGGCTTTGGAGAAACATTTACTTAAATGGCTGCGCTTCCAGAACAGCTTGTGAATATTGCATTGTTTATCCTTCTCTCCTTTGATTCTGGTGATTCAGTGAAGTAACTAAAAATACCAGCCCGGTTAAGAGTGTGCCAAGCTGTTAGGAAAATATTTCTGTGATGATTCACAGCAAAAAAGCTGCAATCATCAGCGATGGAGGAAAGATGGCTTTAGCACCTGGGCTTTGTCCTTGCAAATAATAGGCCGTCATGTTAATATTACATTTTCATGTGGATAATAATCTTGTAGATTTCTTGACCAAAAGAGGGTTTACCCGTCTTTCTAAGTGCAAAAAGAGGTTAGAAATTCACATCTTGTAAAATGCTGCCATTTCTTTAGGGACTACAGTTTAGTAAAGAGAGAATTGCAAAACAGAAGAATGAATAACACTCAGTCTGAAGTGTTTCCCCTACCATTAAATAGGAAGGAGTTTCAGAAAGAGAAAAGTAACATTTAAAGTTTGTCAAGAGATTTGGCATCTCAGCGATCTAGTTTATAACCAAGATATTTCTAAAATAAACTACTTTAATGCGCAAGGCAATGCTAACAGCACTTGCATTGGGCCAGTATATATAGTTAGCATTAGATTCATGTCTTTCCTAACTCAAGTGAATCACATTAAGATTTGAAGGTGAAGACAGTTCTATGATAATCCCAAACCACTTTGATGACAGACTTTGTCTAAAGAACTTGAATCTCGACAGAAAAATGACATTGCATTGGGATTTATTTGGTAAATGCTAAATTTACATTGTAGTTTATGTAATTGGATAAAAAAATTATCCCACTCATTGTTTTCCATCCAGGGTTTTTATTCCATGTAATATTGCAAAATGCACATATAAATAGAGGGATGGATTTTACATTTGACACTCCGCTATGAGATTTGCCAAGCATCTAGTATAATTTTTTGAATTGTTGGAATTGACAAGTCAGTGATGGAAAGCACAATTTCAAACAAGATTTGCTCTATAAGGGTTAAAGTATTCAAGATATTTCTTTATATACTAACACAATAAAATAAGCACAAACTTAAAATTCCAGTGACAGCTGACCAATCATTAATGGCCTTAGAATGAAAGATTACATTCTTGTTGATCTCAGTGACTTTAAATGAACTTTGTGGACTACCACACAACTCCCAAAGCAGACTTAAAACTCCACCTTCTTTTTGTTTTTGACTAAAATAAACTACATTAAATATCTGCTAGCACTATTTATCTTTTTAAAACTTAGATCAGACTCAGGTGGACCCAATGGATCTTTATAAAACATATGCATCCTTTTTTGTAAATGCCATAAAATAATCAACTGTGATTGGTTGAACCTTTTTGAGGCTGTACTAAGTGATTTATCAATGCAATTTTCCTGTTATGTTTGGTCATCTTACTAATGTTGTTATTTTGTGGCTATTTAGTGGTATGTTAGTTTATCATGTTCTAAAAGCAATGTATCATCATTTAAATCATCAATAGCATTCTGATTAAATTTACATTACTTTCATAAGATTTAAAATGGTAGAAATCCCAATTTGATGACAAACATCTACCCTTCTCTGAAAAATCTCATTATCCCTGCATTCAGCTTAAAAGTATGAATTTTGTGCATTAGGCTTCTGCCGGTCGATGAGTAATCACCACTGGTGTCAACTGGTTAAGCCCCAGAGGTAGAGTGCTCTGATAAGCCCACCTCCAGGCCTGCTTCAGCCTCTCAGGTGGCTCTTCTGAATAAGGATGGGAGGGGGGTTGGTGATGTCGGCAGATGCTGTCACTGCCTGCCAGTTTCCTGATGGGTAATGACAGATTAATGGATGGTTTTATCCTTTCAGGGTGGCAGGAGGCACAGGAAGGAAAGCGTGTAATTTATGTTACCAAAATGCCTCCTTCAGCATGAGCACGCTGAGCCCTGTCCTTCTCTGCTTCTCTCTTTTCTGTTATTTTGCGATCCATTGCTTGGCTAATAGAACTTCTTCTCAATTTCAAGGTGATCGATGTAAACGCTTTCAAACTTATTATGTATGTGTCATGTGTGATGGCTCTGGATGAGTGTCCTCCTGTGGCGAAGAGGAAATTGAATCCATACACATTTGTAATTAGCTGCTTAATCATATCTGTCCACACTGTGTTCTGTTACGTTGCTTCATGCCCAACTGAAATCAGCCCTGAAGGCATTATCCAGAGTCCTTAAGTTTAGTAACTGTCCAACTGATTCAGATCCAAAAACACTAGACGGGATTCATTTTATCTGAATGGGTATCTGCAATAAACTCTCTAATATGCAATTTCTATTCAAATTTCTATTGTTTTTAATATCCTCAAATACAAGTCTGTCAGGAACTCTTAGTTCAAAGAGATCCCAACTTGGAAGCATGTTTTAAAATACCTGTGCTTTTCCTGAGCTCAAGTAAAGGGTAACACATGGAATATAGCAGTAGATTCAAGGGACCCTATTATTTTAAGGATGGGATGCAACGAAAGTTATAAAGACTGAGCAAGAAGCAGTTTGGTTTAGCAAAATAGAGAAGAGATAACCCATCAGTGAATTGAGGAAGGAGAAAATAGGAGACTTTTGACATACTTTTGGGTCTTCGATATTAAATCAGCAGCTTCAGTGGCGAGCTGGTTCAAGTATGGATATAAGTACTTGGGGTGTAACGATGTACATTTTCAAATTGAACCAAAATGAACCGTATACCAGAGTCATAGATTTTGTGGGATAACAATCATGTTTATGAGTAACTGATTATAAGAGACAGGTGTTAGTGGACATCAATGTCACACATGTGTTGAAAATGGGTGAGGAAAAGCCAAACTGGTAACAAGACAAGAATGAGCACACAAACATTTCAAAGCAGGCTTTCAAGATGTGCTGTTCAAGCTTTTTTAAATAAGCACAATGATTTGGGCAATTGTGAGGATCTTAGTTGTCGTGGTCACTTTAAAATGGAAAATGTCCAGCAGTGCCATCAGCCTAGAACTTGCAGAAACCAGCAGGAGCCAGGTACTATGGTAAGAAATGGGCTCTCATTGGAATAGTATTGGAATAGCCAATAAGTCATACCTCTGAAGTGGGATCAAAGTCAAGTGACTGACGTTGGCATGAATATATGAGGAACTGGAGTTCAGAAAAAATGGCACCAGGTTCTCTGGACTGATGAGTTAATATTTGGCATCTTAGCAGAAGGCAGTAAAATAATGAGTCTTTGCAGGCCACATTGAAGCATTGTGGAGGTTACTGACATGTTTGGGCTGCATTTCAGCAAATGAAGTTGAAGATTTGGTCAGCAATAATGTTCTCAATGCTGAGAAATACAGGCAGATATTATATATTATGCAATACAATCAAGAAGTTGTATTATTGGCAGCAGGATGAGCCCGAACATAGAGCCAAAGTTTCTAACAGAATAAAAAAAAACATGAAGTAATGGAAGAGATTTGCATGGCTCCCATGGAACCCTGACACGTGTGATAGGAATGTGAGAAAGCCTACATCCACAGTAGATCTTTGGTTAATTCATATACAAAAATAATGCTGTTTTGGAGGCAAAGAATGGACCAAATATTGATTTGTTTTTCTCTCACTGCATTTGTTAATTGATGAAAATAAATGAGTAATATATGCATTTTGGAAAGCATTCTTTGTTTACAGCATTTTTAACACCTTCCCAAAAGTTTTGCTTTTAGATTTTTGCCATATTTCTTTCATTTTATGCCGTTGCTTTGTCAATTATTGCCATACTGTTCTCAGTTGACGCTATCGATTTTGTCGATTTTGCCATTTTGTTCTCATTCGATGCTTTAATACATTTTTAATGGCGGCACATATTGATGTTCTATTTAAATAGTAATAAATTGTAATTAATAGTAGAAGTTGACGATGTTAGACCTGCAGGACTATTTTGGTCCATCTAAACTTTTTACATTAAACTCGACTTTTCTTGACTGTATTTGCTCAGAACTTTATTATTTAGACAACACTAAATAGAAATATTTTCCTGTTGCAATAGGTTGTTATAGTGCCAACCCAAAGACCTAAAAAGTTTTACTAACTAGCTTTCTATGTTTTTTAACATAGAAATTTACATTTTTTAGCTCCAATATCACAAATTATCCGAACAAATGGGTTGGTCAGTTTAACTTTTGTCAGTGGTGTTTTTTCAAAAGCAACCGATTTGTGTTGACCCTGCATTAACATACAGTGGACCAAGACAAGTCAAATAACCTTAATACCAGTGAGAGCTGGTTTTTGTAAAAGATAAATCTAAACTGGTCATGTAGCACTAGGCTTACCCTAGCTTCATTTACAGTCTCTCTACATGTTGCACACACTGCTGTCCAAAAATATGTGTATTGTCTTATTCAAACCTAGTGGATAAATATCGAAAACAAAGCATTTTTGGTCCAAGAAGATAAAACTTGAATAAGAACTTCATCTCTTTCAACACTAAACTGACATTAGTTTAACTGGAAGAGTCAAATGGTCTAGTCTTTGCCTTTTCATGAACAAAGTAAACAGCATTTGAGCTTGGGCAGGGGCAGGTTTTCTAAATTCTTGTTGTGTCGTAGCCTTCCTCCACATCTGTCTGACTTTGAGCAGCCTGAAGCGAGAACCATACAAATGGAAATTGATGTTGAGGATGGAAAGCGAATGAGGCGATCTAAACAACAACTGGTAAACTGATGGAAGGCTGTGGGGGATGAAAAGGGGATGAGGAGGGTCACGGAATAAAAGAGCTGTCGGTGAAAAGCTCTCAGAGGCCATTACATTCCTACAAAGGGCAGAGCAACTGCATCAGCCGAGTCTCCGTCCCGGCAGGTGTCATAGCGTCACTGAAAACAGCCACATACATTTTTAATGCGAGTCATCAGAGACTATAAGCGCTCTGCTCATGGCACAATGTGCTTAAGTTGTGTCATGCCAGATGCTGGCGGCATTCCAGGAGCCAGTCACAAGGAAATAATTTATCCGCAGCTTTGATTAATGCCTTACGCACATCAGATAAATAAATAATACAGACACACCGAGCTCTTAATAAGCCAGACTGATTTATCGGGGACCATGTTTGTATGGCGTGACCTGTGTTCAAGGACCACTGTGGGATTCTCAATCACAAGGAACTAATCTGGATGACACAGGCACAAAAGGAGTCAAAATAATTCACAATAATGGGGTCTTCTACAAGTGGTGAGTCCCCAGAACAGAATGCTGCAGCCAGGCTTTTAACCAGAACAAAAGTTTGAAGGGTGGACCTCACGCTGGTTGTGACCTCACTCCACTGGCTCCCAGAAGTCAGATTTTTAGACTGAGTACCACTTCTACCCCTTTGCCCTTCCCCTCCATTTTGCGCTTTCACACAAGGCGAATGGGTGTCCCAATTCTCTTTTGACTGACAGTGAAGGGTTACAACAAAGGGTTACCCTAGATGGTTCCTAGGGATGTTTGATCATGCACTTCAAACTTCTGGACATACACTTCAGGCTAAGATGGCCCTTCCTCTTCAAGGGCTAAAAAGTAGGAGTTGGTAAAGTGTTATGGGCTAGGGGTAGAACTGGAACTCAGCCTTGATGATGGTTTATAAGGTTCCCAATGGGCTACTTCCAGTCTTCTTTTCCGAACTCCATTCCCAAATCAAATTCTTCCATCAACAGACCCTCTGAGAAATCCTTGCCCTTGAGTGGGTTACTCCTGGAGTTACACCAATCCTACATCTCTTTTTACTGAGATGTCTCTTTTAAGCCACACCCACTGAACATGGACCCCGCCTACTAGTCCTTTAATTAGTTGTACTCTCAAACCCTAAGCATAACCCTGTTTAGCATGAAATCGGTCACGATTTGACATCAAGGGGGTGGGGCTTATCCCGTTTACATGAGTATTTTTTTTTTGCTTAAAAAAAGTATTTCACAAGTTCACCAACAGGGACTGCCTTGTAGTTGAGCATAGAGTGGGGAGGACTGGGCGTGAGCATTTTCTATTTAGTGTTTTTAGTTCTCAGCTAGTCAATGATGTCTGTCAGCATATTCCCATTTCTGTTTGATTGTGTTTTTGTAAATAAAACCCATTAACCCTTTAATTCCCGGCTCCTCTGTGCCGGGTGTGACATCTAATTGGTCTAAATCAAACTGATTTAATTCATTTAACACGGAGTGGGTAAATGTAAAAATGACTTAATATACTATTCCTTTACATTTATTTGATTCCTATTCAAGAAACTTTAAAGAGAACAATTTTATATCATCAATATGGGCTATATAGAGTTTCATTTTTAACATTTATTTCTGCTGGTTTTTTTAAATGAGAAAAGTGTGATTTGAAAAACTGAGAGAAAATATATTTTTTAACCTTAATTTTTTTTTCAAGGCCTAGATTCAGTGATTAAAGGTTAGCCCTATTTGAATATACAGGTTCCTAGATATTTTTGATTCCTTAGTATTCTAAACCATACTTTAGTTTTCATCTGTGAATGCATTGATATTTAAGAGGGAAATTGTAAATGGAATATTGATCTGGTATAGGGGTGTTGAATAATGTCTTCTAATTTTTTACAGAGACACGTTAGTGTAGTAATAGATTTTGTTATGTTTGTTCTTGCTAACATTCAATCAGCAGTTACGAAAAATTAATTTTCTGTCGAATACACAGTGAGCTCATTTGTCTCCTGTCTAGGTAAATAGCCTTTGATCACCTGGGATCCTGCCGTAGCCTCTCGCCTACAATGTAGCAGTAATGAGATTAAGAATGGGTTACTGTTGGGTTAGTGTTGACAGAGTTGTGTGGCTCTTAATAATTCAGAGACTAATTAATTGCTTGGTGCCAGGGCTTTTCATTTAGACTGCAGAGCAATGGCACATTCAGTGAGCTCAGTGAGACTTCTGCTGCCGTGGAAACATGAGGACAAATTGCTAAAGCACGTTTTAATGGTGAGAAGATGTCTGACAGAGCATTGGTTAAACCATAGACCATAAAACATGTGACCATGGGTCACTGCCTCCTGCCGCTGGGTCATTTGAAAGCAAAATGATTGGGGTTAGTGAGCTAATATAACAGAATGAAGAAAGCTACACACTTCTGGAGAGGAGATGGGGTCGACAGAGCTTCAACCTTTGACTCCACCGAATGACACACCTTCTCCTTGTCACATGGATCGGTTAGTCTCATTTTGATAGAATAAACAAGCATTGGGGGAAGATTTTGTTGGGTTTGACACTTGACGGCACTAATTCTCATGTAATGGCATAATGACACCAGACAGTCAGCTCAGTACAGTTTAGCTGTCAATCATAGCCCTCATTATTTGGGGGATAAAGGAGCCTTACGAAAATGGCCTCAAAATCAAAATTTGTTGAACATTGTCCTATAATCAAAACCAATATTTTAATTAAAACAACTTAAGAAGATACCCAGCAAACATGGTTACAACATCAATAGAAATTACACGTCCAGATATGAACAGAAACCGGTCGGTCAGGCCGGGTCAAAATTAGCCAAAACTGCTTCAGAAAATGCAAGTGGAATTGTACAAAAATATGAATGTCTGGGGTTGCACGTATAACTGTTATTCTACAGTTTGGGTTCATCGGTTGTCAATTTTTCGAGTATGTTGACTACAAGTCAAGAATTAAAATCATATACACGTCAAAAATAGTCCTTAATATACCTAATAAGTCAAAATGTGCACCTAATGTGAGCCAAAATTAATTTTGTATCACAGGCATTTAATTAGTCATTGCTAAATTTTAAAAAAGAAGATTAATTGGTTGTGATAGGGCATACTATACTTTAAGAAGCAATTTTTTAATCATGAAAAATGTTGTCTTGCTCGCAATGTGAGCATGAAATGCATTGTGGGTAAATTCTTTACATGTTATTACAAAGAATACATGTTTCTGGGTTGTTGCATTTATGCTATTTGTATTTTTGTAGATCTCTTTTCACGGCAGAAATGATGAATTTTGTGAAACAAATCTTTTTGAAAAGCACGTTATTTGAAATGGGTGTTACTTAATATTACAACTCTCAACACACTACTTTATCGTATATACATGCACGAGGTTCCACATTTTGTAAGGCCGAATTGGTTTATTGCTTCAAATGAATTGGTTTGAAGCTTATTCAAATAAGTGTATTTGATATCGGAGAATTCTGTACATGATATTTTTCAAATTTCATTTAACGATTCTACAATATGATTATCTAAGGTTTACATTTTAAAGTGGCATCCAGAAATGTTCAGAAAAGCTCCATTGAAAGCATGAAAAGGAAGTAAAAAGTGTCATTAGGATTCCCATTCTACAATATTTTTGGATCCTGACTCAATGCAAAATAATGAGCTTTGGACGTCAAAATGTTGCTGGTTATAAATGTTAATTTTTTTTTTTTTTTTTTTCTATTCACTTACGTGGTAAAACAGAGTTCATTTTTTTATGTACACCAAGCACTTTTTCTTTCAATAGGCTGTGTCTAATAAAGTAGGCTTCAAATGAAAAAAACAATGTTTATGAATTTACTCAATTTTATTGCGTAAATAGGTTCAACTTGATTAGAATGTGAAAAACATTTAGAATGCTGATTCAATCTAAAATCCTACCAACTTTCTGGTCCTTTGGAAAAGAAGTACACAACAAAATCAAGTACATTTGATGAATTCCCTTTTTTCTGCATACATTTGTACATCTCTCCCTCAACTCCAGTCTAAAAATACTCTGTGAACTGTCAATAGTTTTTTTTTTATTAATTTTTTTACCTTTATTTAAATGATTTAGGAAGTTTCATTGATTGGCACCATCTGCAGATCTCGTATTTGGGATGTTGAATGGTGACATTTTCAAGGATCCATTGCTTTACATGAAGCCTTTTATGAGCTGCCTGTACATAAAGAAAATAATTGGCTGATGTTTTGACGTGGCCTTGTTAATCATCTTGAGACAGGCGTCTTGCGCATTGGTACTGCAGGAGGAATGCTTCAGAGAGATGTGTTTGGAGACTGAAAATCTTTTTGTATTCCTTCTGTCAGATAAGCCCACTTTTAAAATGGGGGGACTTATATGCAAGGTAGAATTAATTCAACTGAAGGCAAGTGATCACAGAAACAAATTTAATTTCCTAAATGTTTGCTTTGATTAACTGTTTGTGGAGGTTTCAAATTATTAAATTTGAGCAATTCTGTTCATATTTAAAACTATACTGATAGTAGATTATTTTAGATAGAACACATATGCCATCTATAGAACTAATTACATTATTGAGTGTTATATATGTTCATTCAACATGGATTGCCAGTCAATAAGCTCCTCCCACTTGTTTCTTTAATATTAAATACCTCAGTACAAACCACCATCCTCATATACAAATATTTACTTGGAATTTACCTCCTTCCTATTCACTTCTAGTCTGTCATCAAAAAAAAAAAACTTGTAGAATTGTTGGTAATGCTGTGTATTTGTGGATCCTAGGTCAGTGTGACCATCTGAACAAGTTGTTTGCAGCTTTGCTTAATTTTTTAAAAGCACAAAAATTACCTGATATAAACTTGAAATGACAATTATCACATCCATTTCAGTTTTTATACTGTAAGCATGACTAAACTACTTTTAGTTACCATAAGTAGTACTGATACGTGAGGCCTCTGGTTACTTTTTAAATAAACATAGTTGAAATAAAGGCACATTATGAAGGAAATGTATCCTGCATATATTTTATTAGGCTTTAATGCTTGGTAATCTAGAAAGACTAGATAAAGGTTTCTAGCACTCTTTTATTAAGGTTATTAAAAGGAACTAAAAAAATAATCAAGGCACTTATAATTATAGCTTCATTAAAAGTAAACTCTTTAGAGGTTTGTAATTGATCCACTCCTAATTAAGGTGGTTAAACACTGTCTCACTCAAGGCCAGGCAGCAGTTTCTCATTTATTCCATTTCAGATACGTTCTCTGCTTTTAAACAGACAGTTCAGTCCCAGAGTGGAAGAAAATAAATGAAGCTAGCAAGTTTTAATTTAAGTAAATAAAAAGCTGCTTTCAAAATAACGCATCTCCATTAGTGTTTTTTTCCTCTGGAAGTGATCAGCTAAATGAGAGCTTTCATCAAGATCTTTTACTCTATCTGTTGTAGTAACTTAGCACTTTTCTGATCTACACAAGATCTATTTCACAACTAGAGAACAAGAGAACTTCCTCTAGAGCCAGACACGCATGTGTTCAGCTGATCGTTCCCAGAGAGGAAGCCAAAGCTGTTGAATATAAATGAGAAACAAAAGGCTCAATGTCTAAGGGATATTCACAAATTTCAGATATAACAGTGATTTGTTAGCCTCTCTAATGAGTAATTGTTTACTAAACACTTTAAGTTGGGTCAATGAAGTCCAGGTGGAATTTGTAGATTACATACACTCACTACTTCATTTAGTTCTTATTTATTTAGTATTTAAGAAGATCCTGCACACAAATAAAGAAGTGACAAGTCCATAAACGTAATGACTGGGATGCATTTAAAACAAGGTCTTGTCTGATCTGCACTGATTCCAGGAAATTTGCACACATTTCAGAAAGGACTCCTCTTGGTAGATCTCAAAACTCTATCAATTTTATCTTAAGGTCTGTCTGATGCTAAATTGCGAAGGTTGTTTGTCTTCGTTTAACGCTGTACACACAGGTGCTGTCGAAAATCGTGATTCCGCCATAAAGAGGAAGTTGTTTGAACGCACCGATACAATGTCTGATCCGTCCCAAATTTACCAACTATGTTAACAGTCCATGTCTGAACACAACTACAATGTACTCTCTCAGTTATAGCGCCACCAGGTGCTCACAAGAAATACATTTAAAAATCATACATACTTCTATTGTTGACATATTTGACAAGAATAATGGCTAAAACATTACTAGAAAATATAAATATTCAGACTCTGGTGGTGACTTTGAGGTGTACTTTTTGTTGTTTAAATGACCTGTTTTGTTCATTAATTTTAACAATTTTTGCATGAAATTCTGTACACAAACACAATGACTGAGATAAATTTAAAACAAAGGTTTTGTCTGATTTGCACAGATTCCACTCATTTGATCCCTTTACAAAATGTGGTTATCACAGAGCCAACAATTGTTTCTGTAATTGGCCACTGGATTGCCACACATTTCAGAAAGGACTCACATTAGTAGATGCCCTCTCTATAAGTCATTAATATTTAGTGTGAAAACTCAAACTTTCAGCATCCTCCATAGATTTTCTATGGGATTCTATTGAGACACTTCTTCGTTGTTCTTGGCTGTGTGTTTTGGATTATTTTTATAAAAGAATACAGATCTAGTATCCACTTTCAAAGCTCTTGGCAGAGGGAAGGAGGGTCACTCCAAAGATTTGACAATACATTGCTCCTTTGATGCTGTGCAGTTGCCCTGTTCCCCTGAATCATAATCTTTCCACCACCATATTTAACGGTTGATATTTATGTTTTTATGGTCCAAACCGCTCTAATTTGAGTTAAATACAGATGTGACATACATGAAAGTAGTCTCTGTGTAAAAAGTAATCCTACCGTACAATTGTTAGATTGATTGTTACTGGTTTAAGCTTTGGGCTGTGGGGTAAGATGTCTCTTACTCACTGTAAATAAAAATGTAGGAATTAAAACTATGGTTACAAATATCAAATATATAAGCAAGTTAATCCTATAAATTAACTATAATGCAAAATTTACCCTGTTTTTCAGTGCGATAAAAATACAGAATATTTAAAGACAAAATGAAAAATTTCCACATGAATTTTGTTGCAGTGGTCTGGATTTTTGAATGCATATAATGGGTTTATATCACCAGACATGCTCAGTGAATGCTACTGCTGCTCAGAATGGCGTTACGTCCTGGTTGAGACTGTAGGGGCCAGAGTACATGGACATGACCTGAATGCTGAACAGTCCTCTCACATTGCTCACGGGTGATCCTGCACCAGTACATCTTATCAGTTGGAGTGAACATTGTTCAGCCCCTCTCATTAGCTGAAAAATTAAACTGTATATTATCCGCGGAGAGAGTTATACAGCTTCCAAAGAATAAGTTAGACACTTGGAGGACAGTGTTTCGAAAGTTTTCTTTGTTCCACACAGGGTCTTCTATTCTTGTGTATGCTGTAAGTAGAAGCTGTTGTCCCTGAGGAGATCTGAGTTGTGATGCTTTAAGGCCACCCGTCAAGGACCTGATGAATGAATTCAGCCGTTCCAAACAACACACATTGTTTAGCATCTGAGATTTTAATGCACTGGCACAGTGTGGTGCAAGACGCATGCACTGATTAGAAACTGATGAGCAGCATTTGTGGTTTGCTAAATGTACATTAATTAAGGGCCATAAGCCATTGATAGTTAGATATCGAGCAGTTTCAACATCAGTTAACTTTTTTTGGTGGTGCATTGGAATTAAATAATCAAACACACAATCAATCATATAAGAAAAGCCAGTGTTCATATAAAACCCAAGTAAACACTGTGTTTATAGCCCTATTTCCTTTATTTTTCTGTCAAAAATTAAAGAATGTCGCCAAACTCAACAGCTTGAATGAAATTGAAGCTAAAGCCCCCCTTTAAGCCTTGAAAAGAATCTGGGAACCCCCAGATGTAAAATAATAATTATTTAATAATTCATTAATAATTATTTGAATGTAAAATAAATATAACTACTCCTTAATGTTAAATAACTCATTATTTATAGCTTATTTAAGTGACAATTCGGTTGCAGGGTGTCAAGATATGATCCTTATGCGCTCTTACCTGGTTCATTACGGTAGGAACACTACCCAATTGCAGAGCACGTTACTTATGTTTGTTATCCAGTATGTACATGTGTGAGATGTACCGTTGAGAGATGATTTGAGTTTGAGTTTATTAGTTTATTAAAGAAGAGTGTCAGTCATTGAGAGCGTTTTGTTTTCCTCACGCGAGCAAGAGAGAGAGAGAGAGAGAGAGAAAGAGAGAGAGAGAGCGCTCATCTGTGCACCTGACGTCAAAACACATGCGGAAAAAAACCCCTCACAGACTGAAGACGATGCAGATCGATCATCATCTTATCATCAGGCTCAAGAAACAGATCGCAGATAAACTATGAGCTGTGCCCATTTCACATCTTAAAATGTATTTTAGCGTGAGAAATTGGGTTCGTAGCGTGAGAGATCACTCAAATGCGAGAGTCAAAAGCAGTTTCACTCGTGAGTATGGATGCGGAAGCACCGCTGCGGCTACCGTAGCCAAAGGCATTGTGGGAAATGTAGTTTTTATTTTCGTTTTTGTTACGGCCGTGCTATGGCAGAGATGGGCGATGACGTCAGCGCGCAGCGCTGGGTGTACAAATATGGCCGCGGCTTCGGCCTAGCTCCGGAGCTCTTACACCTCTCATACGGGCGTGACTGGAATTCGCGGCGCTCTGCATTCGCTCGATAAGACGCACCAACTTTTCCCCCTCAGTTTTGGGGAAGAAAAAGTGCGTCTTATGAGCCGAAAAATACGGTATATAAAATTGTCTTTTTATTCTACTGCAACATAGAGGGAAAAGTAGGTCATTTTGAAACAACTTTATCAAATCAAACCTAAATTATTTGCAGTAATATGAAGTAATAAACACAGAAAAATGGTGACAGGCAAGAAAATAGCACAAAAAATGATAAATGGTATAAATAAAAAGAAACACAAATAAGTCCAATCAACCAACTACAATCAAAGTAGTGCTCTCTTAATATTCTTAAAAGTGAAAAGAACTGAAGAAATTCTTCTTGAGCATGAAAAAGAGTTGTATAGGTCATGAACTATACACGGTCTAAGATGTAGTCATGGTTTTTTTTAAGAATGTAAACATGGTCACATTATATGGCAGCAATTGTGACCACTGGGCGGTAAATATGCCTCCTGCAGAAATCCCAGATTGTCCACCACAGAAAACTTTCTCTTACCAGCTGCAATGTAAACACTGATGTATTTTCTTATTACTGTGGCTCTTGCACTTGATGATGGAAGTTTAGCTGCAAAGCATTTTTTGCCCTTTCACGACAAACTGAATTACTTTCCGTTCTCTTAAGAGGCATGAGCTTTAATAAAGAGTTTAGGTTGTTTTTCAAATGCTTTTGCATAGTGGTTATGTTAGCAGAGGTAAAACGTATTAAATAAAGCATAGGAAAGAATATATTTTTGAGTGTGTTTCAATCTTTGCAAGTGAATAAAAGCTCATTAAAGGATATAATTTATTGAATTTGATTGATAGAATTTTGACAGTTGATGAATATGATTAATAACATTTTAGTATAGTATTAGTCTCTCAAAAGACTACCACACAACAACACTGCCACGCTTACATACAGACAGAATGAGCTCAAATGAACAGTTATTGTAATTGGTCATCTGTGTAAGGGGTCAAAGATGGCGGTTGGAGTGTGAATTCATCACATGGTCTGCCTCAATTGATCAAATTGGCACTCACGTAAACCATTTTATCATATATCAGATCTCTAAAACAAAAACAAAAAAACACCTACATTTTATTTTGACTAGGGAGAACATTGAACATAGTGTGCATAGCTGTCAAGATTAATTTGCATTTTATTGATTTGATCATTAACACCTGCATTTGGGATAGCCTGGTTAGCTGATATAAGGCAAAGGATAGGTTTAAAGTGGAACGTGTACCTTACCTCATATTCGACATATTCCTCCTCTTCCACTTCATAAGACACTGTCTGGATTTTCACATCATTTTCACCCAGTAGTTTAGCCTGTGGGTCATCCGTACTGGGGGTCTCCACTACAAGATCCTTATCTTTCTTCTCCATGAAGGTAGTCTCGCAGCACTCGTTTTTGTAATCCTTGCCCTTGCCGTTCACATCGTCTTTGTAAAGGATGAAGTTAGGCTTATAAAATGCCTCCACTGCTAGGTGAAGTGAGGTGGCGTCCAGAAGCTGGGATTTGGCCTTGCCATTTCCTGATGACACCGCAACCCCTCCACCATCTCCTCCTCCGCCACCACCAGTCACAAAGTAATTTATAATGTTCTCCTGATACTGGCTGCTGTGGAAGTCACCTCCATAGCCATAGTCAGCCATCACCATATGCTTGCTGTTTTTATCCAGGAGAGGGTTCTGCAGTTCACTAAGACTCTCCATTGTGGCTCAACACCTGGATGGAGAATCAGGGGATGGAGCGATAACCTTGGCTGAACTGATGTGACAGGTGATAATGTGTTCAATAGGCCGTGAGCTGTAGGAGGAATGAAAGTAGAGAGAAGTGATGGAGCATCAGGTAAAAGACATAGAGTACAGAGCGCATGCAGAAGAAAGTTTAGCAAGACTGAGCTGCCAGAATGAAAAACCGGTGGGCAGTAGGAAAGGAAAGTGGCAGTAGGTCTTAACACCTTGACTTCTGTGACTCTGCAACTCGCTTGGGCTGTGAGGCATTCTATTAGATTCTTAAATAATGAGGAGTTAGGAGCTTAGTTATCAGATATTTTCTCTCTGGCTAAGCAATATTCTTTCTGGTTTCATACACACCGAAGACCATCCTGTCTCATTGTACTTCATTCGCATGATAAAATGTCGTCCTCAGACAGATTTCAATTAACTTCATTCTGTTTTGTCATGAATCTCGTAGATAAAGCAGCAGCATTTGAAGGGAAAGTGTCTTGTTGCTACTGCTTGCTCATATCTTTTATATGGAATGGCACATCACATACATATTGAATGTGTCTGTTTTAGCTCAATTAAATATTAGCCAGGTGTATTATTCACTTTCTATTCTTTGAAGTTACTGTCCTGAAAAATGGATCGCTGTGAAAAAAAAATAATTGGATGTCAATCTTTGAGAACAATTTTACTTTATTTTAATTATTTTGAGGAACAACATCACAGAAAAAAAGTGTTAATTTTCTGAATGTTTTTTAATCATTCTTATTAAATTGTTAGTCTTGCCTGACAGAACTGAGGAATGTTGATGGGTTGTTTTTGCCCTAATTTTAAAGGAGGCTTCTGGAACTCTTTGATAAGGTTTATGTGCAATAAACATATGATATCTTTTAATTCTAGTCAATCAAATAAATGCAAATGTTTGTTATTTTCAGTGTTTTGTATGATTGGTTTATAAGTGTGTGGTCCTTCGAGCCGGATTATGAGAGTGCTTTCACCATCTGTTCACAGTGGTACTACTCACATTTGCACCAAAATGTATTTTTATTCCATCAAAAAATGATGTGTGGGAAAATTCTAATCAATTACAGTTGGATGATTGATGTAGATTCAGGTAAACTATCTGTAAATGGCCTAATATGTATGCTTCCAAAATGCAACCCATTAGAAAAAAAAAAAATATCAGTCACACTCTCTTTTAATTCTATTTTAGATTTGCTGCCTTTTGACTGACGAGTTTATGACAGTCAAACTCTGGTTCTTCTCTTAATCAACTTCATGACGACATCTGAAATGCTTTTTACTTCACATGGTTTATTGGTGGAATTTTTGTCAGTTTTGTTCTGAGGAAATCATGTTGGTAGATAGCTGAAGCCATATTTAACAACAAATTAAATTGATATTATGAAATGAAGCATTCAGATAATACATCTCGGATTACATAAAAGTAAAAAAAAAACATATTTTTTAGTGTAGTGAAATAGAGGTCTATTTTTCTCTGGCTGATGCCGATAAATTGATCTATCAGTGCATTTGTAGAACTTAAAACTGAATATCATATAATATACATTAAGCAGTAAATATGTAATTCAACAAATAAACAAAAATATAATTCTGTAAAAAACTTCTTACACAAACAATACAAAAAAATTGTAGTGACAAAGTACAAAAAAATAAACAAGGCAAGGCAAGATCGTTGACGAGACACCATATCTAAGGCATAACTAAGTGCCCATCAATCTTCCCCATTTACACCACCCTGTGGTTACACTCCCTGTGGTTGTGGTTGTAAAAGTGCAATAAAATAGCAGCACAAATCTGCATGCTGTATAAGCAGCCTAAAATTTTCATTCAAACAGCCGATACCACATTTTTTTTTTTTTTTTTTAAAAAGAAAACGTGAGATATTTTGGTCTAGCCAATTAAGCCGTCTTCCTTTTACTTGCTGTAGAACTGAACATTCAAAACCCCAAAAGAATGATCACCTGATGTCCTTGTGTTTTCTGAAGCAGTGCACTGCATTTTAGTGCTTTGCCAAAGGCCAAGGCTGGGATTACTGTGCCTTTACATGATTTACAATTAGCTTGCTGGTCTTTCAGATTTTGCTCTTCAAACACGCAGATTAATCACAGTGAGATCTAATCCTAACAGAACCGTCTTTTGATGCAGAGAAAATGATGTGTGGCCACAGTGCCCTCATTAATCTGTGTTTGAAACAGCTACACAATTAGATAGAAAGCAGATTATTTCAGAGGTTTTGATTGGATTGTGATTATGTAGGATCATGCGTTCTTCACAGATTTCCCAATTCTCAATATACTTATCAATACAATTAGCATATACTAAACATTTCAATAATTTTACACCTTCAGATCTAAATAATGAAAAGAGCCGCTAGTCTCTCGAGATCAAATTATGAATCAGGGAATAGATTGATGTGTAATTATTCAAGGCACCTTCCCACTCGTCAATCTCTCCCTGTGTCTCTCTCTCGCCACATTGATTCCTAGACCGATTCGATCACCGTCTGCTGTAGATCCATTCCTCACTTTCTCTGGCTTCCGCTCTCAGACCAGTCATCATTTCTTGATCTACCAAAATAGAGCAAGGTCTGTTTCTGCTAGAGGCTAGTCGGCTTTTGTGTCTGGAACCATTTCACTATGGCTTTCATTTGGTAAATGACATAAATAGAGTTTACTGAACTCATTCAATCTTGTTTTAATGCTTTCTCCATAATTAAAATGAGAGTTTGGTCATTTTTTTTAAACAGGCCATGTTATAGTAAACCTAATTTCTATTTTATCCTGGTAACTGTGGGGAAAAAGGAAGTCATCGGTTTCAAGTGATATTGGGAAACTGCTAATGTAAGATTTTACAGAAAAACAGATGGATCAATGAAACAGGATGAAAGATACAAAACAGATATTTTTTTATTGTTTATTGAATTGCATTCAAGGTGAGTACAATGAAGCTACAAACACTATTCATAGTTGATCCAATACAAGACTCAATCGTTCATTTAACCAAAATATTTAAATTAGTTTGCTAAACTAAACAAATTTTGTAGAAGATTTCTAAGAAATGTGTGAGAAATTTACTCTGAGACAAATGACTAATATATATTATTATATGCCTAGATATGTATACATAGATACCCTATAAGGGCCTGTCTCGTCCAACGTTGACATTAGAGCAAGAAAACAAACATGTTTTTTATAAATTATCAGCCATTTGTTAATTTTTCATTGTATGTAATTGTGCTAAGTAGAGAAAGTTAGATTTTATTATTTTTACATAAATAAATACATTTCATATTATTCATCAAATATTTTTCCATATTACTATCAGCAGTGTCCTTATGAATTGTAACCTTGTAGATGATATTCAGTATATCTATGCATGTGTGTTGGCTTAAGTTTGTGTAAATAAAATATTGAAATAATGTTGTACAATAAAGCCACTATAACTCATTAATTTTCGAACAGTTTTCAAGATTTTTAATATAAATGTCTGAAATTTTTTAATCACCTCCATTGACCAGTACAGTAAGGAGACGTTGCTTAACCCCAACAAAGATGGATCCACTTCAGGACAGACAAAACACTGAATTAAATTAAGGTTGAACATGAAAAGATTAAGCAGAATGATTACAATTTTGTTCTCATAGGGGTCAATAACTTAGTTGAGGTCTACTTATAAGGTTCTTCCAAACAATTTTGCCGTTTATAAGACAATAACTATAAACTTTAGTCAACATGCTGCAGTTTGTCCATGAAGCCATCTTTAGAAGCAGTTTTATGTCAGATTGACTGTGTTCTGGCAATTTGTCACAAAGGTAATTACAGAACAATGAAACAAGGGGTCTGTCACTAATGAACACTTTTAAACTCATGCATTTGTGAGCTGGCCCATAAACCAATTCAGTTTGCTTAACACAATTGATAATAATGTAAAGTATTACAGTATATAGTCTGTTATACCTTTTCTATATTCTTTATTTGAGCATATGCAATGGAGTTCCTATGAGCTACACGCATTTCAAGTAAACAACACAATGACCATTGCTAGGGCTATGCTTTATTGACTAAGCTTTGATGCAATATTTAATATATGAACATCATTTTCTTTGTTTAAATCCAAGTAATACAGGATATCGATTCGGAAAGGTACAAATATTCAAATATTTTATTATACCAGTAATACTGCTGGGTGTGAGATAACAGGCAGATGAGAATGTAGGTCTGAATAGTATTGATATATGCTAAAATAAACGATGTGGAAGACAAAAGGTTTATCTTTTACAAAGAAATGATGCTGCAACAGCCGAATCCAGCCATACTGCTCAGATTCACAGTTCTCAGTCAAAACATTTCATCAGAGCAACATACTGAAATAGACCCTGTCAAAACAGTAAAAATGAGCCATTAAAACATAGTTTTTCAGCAGACCAAACTCACAAGAACATTCACAACAAAGCGCTTTCTCAGAGTAATTAAAATGAATATGCTCATATTTTATGCAAAACAAATGCATAAGGGTCCTGTGACTCATTCTAGTGCCAGGGTGATGTAGAACAAGCATCCACATCATCACGGTTATCCTTGAATCAATCTCTGTTGTAGAAAGATTAGCTCCTAGCAGCTTTAGATGAGTAAATGGTATCTCCCTCTCCATCTCAACAACTCTGAGCCATCCAAAACACTCTAATTCCTCTATGACTGTAGTACTGTGCTCCTTGAGCTAAAGGTGCAATCAAACCCTGATGGCATTGTCTTAGTCAATTAAGTCTTATGAGCCTCACCCCTCATGAATTCTAATAGAGAGAGATGGAGGCAGAAAACAGTGTAGGAGTTTAGTAAAATGGTTAATGAAAACTTTAATACTCCAGTGGATAATAGTGGTATAAGAAACACAGGAAATTAAACAGTGACTACTTGAAAATTAAGAGGCACCTTGTAGTTCTAAAATTATTTGGATGTTTACATACATGCACCCCAGGAAGTGGAAGGATAGAAAAGGTTTAGGTTTCGGAGTGAAATTTCAATTGGTGACAATGTTAATAACAGATCAATCCAGCTTGAGTCTAATGTATTAAAACATATTCAACTGGTTAACCTTTAATTTGAGTCCAAAACTTTTTATGTACAGTGTGTATACCGCTTACAGTGTAGAAATATTGGTAGGTTTTTGATTTAAACATGTTGTAAAGAAATAGCTATTTAGGAAATCCAGAGCTGTGTCAATAATCAGTTTTTGAGCCTCGTTATGTTCTGTTGACGGTCTTACCTTGCGACCCAGCTATCCAAGTGTCCGACTCGTCGGTTTGCGTCAATGTCGACTGGTTTTCCGCACAAATGAATCGCCGACTCCGTCTCGCATCCCAGAAGCCCGCGAGACGCCGGTAAACTCGATAAACAACTGGTATTTGTGAGAACGAACAACCTGCTCAACGCACGTCACTGAAGCTGTTCTCGAGCAACAGATTCCGTCTAAAAGCAGACAATAATGAAAAGCGGGTAAAGTCATCGAGGTGAACGCGGAAAAGCTTTAAAACAATCGTAATGTACGATGCGCCTCATGTTTGAACGAGTCTCCGCGAGTCTTCCTTAGCACCGCGCGAACTTTCAGAGTCCGAATCCCAGTAATACCCCGCAGTTCCTCTGGCTTTAACTCTTGCTTTCATTGAGTCACATTACTTCGACTAATAAAGTGTGAAGCTGCACATTCGTCCTCCCTGTAAGTCAATCCGTTTCTTTGAGAGAGAACACGGTGAAAGGCTTTCAGTGACGGAATGAAGGGCTGTGCGTGGTTTCCATGATTCTCTCGGTAGAAGAGTCTCTCGTGCGTCGAAACGTTTCCTTTGCCTCTCCTCTAGTCCATATAAAACCTTTGTGTGGGACGCTGATCGCACAGCTCCGGAGCACATCGCCTAGATATCTCTGAAGCTGCACTGAGAGTGTTGGAGCTTTATATTGGGCTATACGGACATTTATTTATATGACATTTCATACACATCGTGAAATCAAGCTCTTATAAGCTAATCAAATATTCGATTTTTCTTACACTCGCAAAAAGTGAATTACTCAATGCATAATCGTCTTCAATGTTTAACCACAGAAATGTATTGATTTAAATGTAGCTAAAGTGTTAGCACTCCTACTCTTTTCTGGAAGCTGATTCCAATTGTGGGCAGCATAGTAGCTGAAAGTGGATTCTTCGTAGTGATGTGTTCATGACTACGAATAAATCTTTATAGACTCTTGAAGAACTATTCTTCCTAGTGAATGATTCATTCATGGCATCTCTTTTATACGCATTGCTTTCCCACCCAGAGCCTGATATGGAAAGGAGCAGTTTTTCTGAATCGTTCCCTCATTCTCAACACTTCCCAATGCTCCCACATCTGGATATAGAAAAGAGCTTCTATTGAGTCACTCTTCAACTCGTTTATATCATTCACAATTCTCGTCAATGGGCACCTAACCTGGATGTTTAAATGAGAAGTTAACCTAAAGTGCTTAAATTGCTCGATTGGTATTTCATACAGTATTGTGGTAACATTTTTCATGTTTTGCCCAAAAAATAATGGATTTTGGCATGTAATGGATTTTGTAATGCTATTTTTTTTGTGACACATACACAAACAACAGAATGTCTTGATGTCACTAGCAGCCATCTGAGGATTGGTGAGATATGTTCACACTTTCTAATTCTTTTCAGGGTCTGGGCAGCTGTGGACTGAACTTTGAAGCTGTGGATTAGTCCTTTTTTTAAGTTTTGACTGGGAACAAGCCAATTTTTCTGAGATTACAATCAGATTTAGTCATTGCTCACAAGTGCCCATTGAAACTAAGATCTAAGGAGGGGTATGTTGGGAAAAAGCTATTTGTGTCTAGAACTTCAGCAGGAACTAATGGATTTATTTTGATGATATAAATGGTTCGTAGTCACCTCACCACCCCAACCATTTATGAAATGTCTAAACATTAATTTTATACTAAGAGTATTGCCAGATGAATCTGCATGCCCTAATAAATAATGACTGCTACTTTTAGTCCTTAGTACTGGTTAATTGTATCCAGAAAATTGTAAAACTTTTTAATGTTACATTTAGCCTTATTTCAAAATGCATTCATTTAATTTTCTTTGTCAGATAATTTTAAACAATTAGGCAACTTGCCTGGAGTTCACCAACAGGTACTAGAAGGGACTGTCAAACACCCTGTCACCAATACCATCACTGCAGTGACGCATGATGGTGGCAGCATCATGCTATAGGAATGTTTAGGAATGTAGTAACAGCGACTAGTTAATGAAGGGTTAATGAACCAGTGTAGATATGCACTAGGTGAAAATCTGTTAAAGAGTGCTTTGGCTGAGTTGGGTAAATAAGTACGGTATCTTTCTGCCGGACAATGGCACATTTTTATAACAAGTAGCCCATCCAGAGACCTGTTTGCCATCTTTGAAGATATCTAAATTGCTGTTCATCCATTCTGATTTAAAAAAATGATGTGCCATGCTTGTGACATATAATTGTGACACTGAATTATGCTTTATTTGCTGCCAAAGACTTGTGATATCTCAGGTTAAATGCTAAATCAAAGATTCTTCATCCCGTTTAAACTGAGGGTTGTAGCATAAAAATGGGTGCACGCGAAATCATAGCTTAAAAATGAGGCTGTGATTCTATAAAAAGTAAGAATCCCATAGGGATACAGCAGAAGGGAAATTCAGAGATTTGTGTTTGAGCACAAAAGTGATGTGCCTCAAAACCCTCTTTCATGTTCTCAGTGAGATCATAGTTAATATATTCTTGTTAAAATTGCATAGGGTGGAAAACCAGTGACACAGAGATACCCAGCAGAAGTGTGAGGGTAAACATCAGAACATGGGGGATGAATGTGCATTATGCAGGGGATTGTAATTAGGCATGCAAGCCGGAATGTGTCTCTTTGTACTATAAAACCTGACTGTTCGAATTCTGTGCTTCTCAGCCCTGGGTGAAAGCATTGGCATTTGATAGACTGCTGGTTTTTGTGGTGGCATGTGTCCACGCGTTGCTTTTCTCTTCACAAACAGGCTCAGAGCAAACAGCTGCTCCCTACATGCTTCAAAACGAAATCAATCCCAGCGCCTGGCTACCACAACACATTTGACATGCACAAAGTGAGAAAGAGCTCTGCCACTGTTTTTGTTATCATTAAATTCACTTTTCTGCTTGTGTGTGGATTGCAAAGAAAGAGTAAAGCAGTTGTACCTGCAGGCTTAACTTAAGCCTCTGTTGAGCTCGAGATTCAATTTATTTTGGCTGAAATTACTTGAGTCCTTTTTATCTGCGAATATTAGAACTCCAAATGAAGAACTTTTCGGGTTCGTCTGGAAACGGCTATAAGGCAAATCGTAAGCTGGTGAGAGTGCCGCAGATTTGGTATCGCAGGCATCTAATCATTAAAGTAGCCTTTTAGAGACCAGGACTGAACTGGACTTGCATATTGCTGAAGGGGCAGACGATGTCGAATGGCTAGCCTTGAGTGTAGAAATAGATGAAAGTGAAAGATTTGCTGAAACCCCAAACAGATAGTGTATGGTACAGTGCACCACGGTTGTTCTGTGCAAAAAATAATCAATTGTTGCATCAGAAATTCACAAGTGCTACGGGAAAAGCAGTTTTGAAGCATGGTTTATCTATTGGCCTTGAAAGGTGATGTATAGTACACTTACTGTCAAGTACAACAAAAAATCTTTGAATTATTTACGTTCAAAGAGGGAAAGAATGGAATGGAATTGAAAATCTTTTCATTTAGACGCACGAAAATCTTGCAGAAAGCTGTTGCATTCGGTTGTAGTTAAGCAGAAAAATGCATTTTATTTTTTTCAGCTTTTATTTGAAAGGTGAACCACAAAAAATTGAATAAAAAGAAATGCACTGGAAGAACTGGAAGCGCAGCAAATATCCTAAACTACAATCCCAGGATTGCTTTTTTTTTGAAGCTGGCATGTGAAAAAACAGCGCATGTGCTCATGGTTTAAATCAGAGTAGTTTGAGGTTGTCACACCGGAGTCTTTTGCTTCCTATCTCCAATTCCCAGCTGTGACCAAACTGTTCTTGGTCCACCAGTGGCCTCATGGTGCAGAATTTTTTTTTAAATGTGCATTTTTGACGTTTGAAAAAAAGTGACTATGTTAGAACCGGCTCAGCTTCGGCTTTGGAAAACAAACAATTATTAGAAAAAAAAACTTTTTTAAGCCTGAAACAAATGATTTATATTACAATTATTTAATAAAAATTAAATGATTAAAAAATTAATTATTAATTATTTTAAAAAACGTATTTTTTATTTACTAAACAAAATAAATATTTGGTGGTACTTATTTAGTCATTTATTTTTATGCATTTATTTTTACATTTATTATTACATTTATTATTTTAATATCCTCAAAATTCTAAAAGTTGCATATGGCTTAAACTATTAAAATGTATTTACAAAATGTTCCAGTTAAACAGCAGAAATACCAGTAATATCTCTTGTACTTACCTCTCATCCGGCTCAGATTGTGCTCAAATCTGGAAGTGGAGTTTTTTGTGGGGAGCTTTTCAGGTGAACCCAAACGATGGAGGGTGTCTAAGCATTGTGACAATTCCTCTTAAAAACAGAGGTGTTCTTGAGGTCGATTAGAAGTTCTTTTCTGTAGATGCAGTGATGGACAGCACCAGCTCAAAGGCCAGTTTCTGCCTGACACATTTGAGTGCTCCCACATGGGGAAGAAGGTCCTGTTCCTCCTTGCGTAACTGCTTTAGGGGCTACACTTGTGATAAAGTATAATGGTTTCTGAAACAATCATTTTTCATTGTGTCTACTGACATAAATAGTTGTAAAGATTGGTTTTAAAGCTAAAAGTTAAAGACCTAGAACATTTGGAGCTGGCCATGGTTCTGAAACATGCACCGCTTCAGTGCTTCCAACTGTTCTGTCTTTTGTGCTGGTTTAGTCATTTAATCTGGGGCTTTTTTTAAGTAAAAAGTCTCTGTGCATTCCCCCTTCTGTGAAATGTTATTTTTTCCCTTTAAAATGTTTATTAAACCATTGTCTTTGATAAATATATCCTTCTGTGATTGGATTTTTGGTTTTTGGTTTAATTTCTGCTGGTGTTGAATATAACATTCTGAGATTTTAATGGAATCTGTATTTTTGGAACTGTCCATTTTTTTTTTTTACAAATCTGATTCAAAAGAGCAGTGCATGATATATTTAGGTTTAGATTGAGCTCTTTGTTTAACATGCTCTGCATATTTCTGCACAGATTCCAACTTGTCGCCATTATTGTGATTTGTCCTGGGTGTAGGGATTGTGACGGTCCTGTCCAAAGACTGTTCATGGTGAACAAACTAATGAGATTCCCTCCATCCTGATTTTGCTCATGTAGCTCTGCTGAGGGAGATGAGTTTGACTATAGGGTGGATCTGCTTGCTTCTTAGACTATAGGTTTACTGTTAACTAAATTCAAAATATGAGGCTCGGGAAAGTTAAATATTGGAATGCTTGATGCTGCTTTATTTTAGTACATCTTATTCAAACATTTTTTTCTATATAAGATTTCCAAAACTATGCCCATATATTTTTCCTCTTGCTTAGATGTTCGGTGTAAACTAAAACTTTATATACTTAAGTTTAATAGCCCTGATTACGGTTTAATCCATTTTAGTTTTTCTTAATAAGAATTTACATGGTCTGGCATTGTGATGATATGTTGGCATTAAATAACTTTTTTGATGTCCATAACTGAGTTAAGTTGCCTTTTAGAAAGAATATTTATTTCAATGAACCGACATAAATTTTTGGATTTTATTCAAGCAGCATAACACTCATGAATTTATTTTAATCTATTTAGTTTTTTAAGTTAAATAATTATAATATTCATATTATGTATGTTTATCTAATGGGGGAAAATTTCACTTACATAGTTTTTATTCAATAACATTTTTTCAGTGTTGTAAATGTCTTGTAGCCAAGGTAACGGGAACCCATTTTGACCCAGGAGATGATTGCTGGTGTGGAGGTGAGTAGTTGGAGTGGTGTACCTTGATGGGGAGATGGTTGAACCCAGTAGAGACCTAGAGCAAAGACGGAGATCCACGAAGACTAGGAGCAATCATGGAGAGTCAGGGTTTGTAAACCGTAGATCTGACAACTTGGATTGTGGGAGTGTTCTGACTGGATGACTTTATGCGGATTCAGGGAAGTTCTCTTGATTGCTTGTTGTGTCTTTTCTAGTGAAACTATATAAAATATACGCCTAAAGCTCATCATTTTTACGTCCTAATGTGGCAGCTTCCTCTGCGTGTTCAAGACAGAACATTTTGTATTATGATAAATATGTTAATTGCAACAAAGCGAAGTGAATTAATACTTTTAAAAAAATATAGCATTTTTTTTTATTCAATCATACGCAAAGTATAAACAGTTTAAAACATCCCACGTAATCCTTGAATAATTCACTGTGTAACACAATTACCCACAATGCCTTGTGCACTAACAGTAATTTTAATTAAATGTATATATTGAACCTTTTTTGTAGCTATTTCAACACAACTCTTAATTTTAATGCAACAAAAACGATGTGAACATGATTACGTTATTTAACCAATAACGACCAGATTTGAAATACTTTACAGTAGTCCAGAATGTGATGAAATAAAAGCATGCATTAGCTTAAGTAACTTTAAAAGATACCAGTTTTTAAAAAGAGACCTAAATGGTAAAACAATGATTAATTAAACTTTAGGACTTAAAGGTCTTTCGAAGGCAGCCGAACCAAATGACCCCAGTCCTGAATTAATGTACAAAGCAACCTTGTTCCATAAGTTACAGCACAAGAAGTTTTACAGGACTGGCTTATCTGGCTGTACATGTGCGAACGCGTGAAGTCCATGGTTGTGATAAAAAATTTTTAAAAAAAGTTCAAATCAAATGCTAATGTCTAGAACAAAGTGTTTTATTATAATTGTGTTTCTTTTACGGTCGTCTCCTTCAAAGATATTACTGTGCCTGCAGCATTAACTCTACGCATCCATGAAAGGAATTAGACTTGAATGCCAGCTCACACCCACTGAGCTTTATCAAACCAAAACACAAATGTTCTTCTGTTGTGTTTTTTTTTCTTCTCAAAAGTGAGCTTCAGCAGTACATTTGAAATGAAACAAGTCAATTTACAACACTGCGTCGTTCTTTTCTTGTGATGACTAGAGCTTCAGGCTGTAATCACTTCAAGTTTATTTTGCACATTCTAACTAATTAATATTGCATGGAGTAAACATCCAGTTTCATGAAGTAATGAGACTCTATGTGAATGGGATTCTGTTTGTGGTCATTATCCTGCTGCATAATAAATTGGGAGCCAATTATTTACCTCCCTGGTGGTTTTGCATGATGGATTAGTATCAACCAGTACTAATCCATCAACCAATCCATCAACCAATCTCTCAGTATTGAGACACTATTACTCCTGACCAAATCTCCAACTCCATGTACAGAAACAGCTTCACTGTTGCTTGCAGATTCTTATTATTGTACCACTCTCCTTACCGTCTAATTTCTGCTGCAATCAAATACTTAACGTTTGCCATTTTTATCTGCATATTGTCTTGCATAGTTAAGTTTCTTGGCCTTGTTCCCTTATCAAAGGTTCAACGCTCCAACCCTTCTGTCTAGAGTTCTCCAAAAAAGATATAGATGTTGGTGGGTCCCACTGGCATTATTATTATTTTTTTTTTTATTATCATCATCATCATCATCATCATCATCATCAAAATGTTGATGGCAAAAGTTAGCAGCACCTATTTTTTTTCTGAAAGCAATCTTTGTTTATTGTATTTTTACAAACCTGCATTACAGACGTTACATTTTTGCACAGGACTGTAAATATTTTTTGGCAAGGTTGTTTTTTTGTTACTGTCTCACACTTGAAGTTAAAGCTTTAATGTTGAGGTCAACTGTGCAGTTATGAAGAGTCTGCTTTCTCTCTTCTTATGAGAAAGAAGAAATCAAGGCCAGCAGCAACAGACTGGAGCAATAAACTGGAGTGTGTGGATGTCGGGACATCAGACATGGGTTGCTGCCAAGTGCTAAGGTCAGCTGGAAAGCAATGTGCAGCTTTTGCCACTAAACGTTGAACTTCCTATTTAAACCCATTGTTTGGTTGACACGACAAACACATCAAGGCCAAATGTGCATACATCTCATAACAATAATATTATTTGCCATCCACTCTATTGACTCAATCATTTGTTCTGTTAACTTACTCTTTAACCCTTATCCTGTAACACTGCATGGCTTTGTAGCTCCATTTCACAATGGGTACAATGCAGGGCGCACCCCAATAGTCAAAATACATTTGTTTACTCTTCACACAGCTATTCCTTCTCATGGTGATTTTTGAGAAATCCTCCCTCAGTTTACTCCGGTGAGAAAGTGTCATATCATGAATGTTAAAATAAAAAAACAAGACACAGCGTACGGAATTCAAATGACATATTTTGCCATATATCTTTATTACAACTTATATTAACGATATTTTCAGTATAAAAATGCTCTCACTCCTTTCTTTTGAAGATGAATTTGAACCTGTTCTACACTGAATGAAAAAAAGGTTTTTGTAGTGCCTTAAGGCTTCAAACCAGAGGGAGAAGGTCTTTATCTGTTGTCTCCTCTCTATTGTTTTTTTTTCTACAGTGTTTTTTCAAGAAACCTATGTTTAAAATAGTGCTGTTGTTGTGGAACCATGCGGATAAGTCCCAATATCAACCGCCATACAGTTCCTGCTATTTGAAGAAAAAATAGATATCTGTTAGATAGTTGAGCAGTATTGTCATCTGGTGAATCCCTTGTTGACCTTGTAATCCAATACCTCATACAAAGCTCTCAGACTGATCTTGTTCAAACTGAACGAAACCACATCAAAATGAGATGTTTTTGTCAATATTCATTGTTTTTAATTTTCAAATCCGTAATATACTCCAACAAACCATACATCCATTTATCAGCCTAATTGTCTAGGGCAGGGGTCACCAACCTTTTTGAAACCGAGAGCTACTTACTGGGTACTGATTAATGCAAAGGGCTACCACTTTGATACCTCTTCTAAATCTATTAATAATTAAGAATATTCATCTCTGCAAAGACACTGATCATGTGAATTATTTCTCACACTGAATATGAATTACACAAATAAATATTTATATGCCACACTTTATATTTATGATTTGTCTTAGTGCAAGTGTTATTTAAATTGAAAAAAATATATATACAAGTTCAAAACACTTCAAAATGGTCACTTCTACAAGAGCCTAAGGAAATCACAATGTCCAATGTACAAATAATAAATCATATAAATACAAAAAGTGAGCTAATATAATTTTTTTCATTGTTAACATTTTACATACAATTTTTACATTTTACAAATGCATTGAACTAAACATGAACTTGAAACCAAATCTGGTATCGGTTTCTTTCAGTTATTGGGAAGCCTGGCATTGCGTGCGGTTTACCAGTATGTTGTACTCTGAGTGAGTTTTAAGATGGTGTCGTGAAATGTTTCTCCACGTTGTGCCGCTTGGCCACCACCGCCACAGTCGTCGCGCAAATGAGATAAACATATGCTCCTTCCACAGACGTAAAGATAAAACCATTACCTCGCATTCGTCACGAAAATTAAATGATCTTTCTATGAGTCAGTCGTCTCATTTTCGCTGCGCTGCTTAATTGTTTCGTCGTAGCGTCATACTGATCTTTCAACTTCCCCGGTCGTAGTTCATATTTATATTAATTTCTTTAAATTTATATACGGTCACATCAAGCTTACGTGCAAGTGTCAATTAAACAAGAATAGCGATCATATTAAAATAGATTCAGCTCACTGGAAAGTGGCGCTATTTGAGCTATTTTTAGAACAGGTGGCGGGCGACTCATGTGGTCTTCGCGGGCGACAAGATGCCCGCGGGCACCGGGTTGGAGACCCCTGGTCTAAGGGTTTGAAAGCACATTCTTCTAATGTGTTGATGTGTCTGAAAATAAAAGTCTGATTTGTTTTTAAAGGACCTATTGTGACTAAATAAGAAGTTTTGTATCAAACAGTAACTTGTATTTGTGACCTGGACTTTCTGCATCTCTGCTAACACCGTAATACCTGTTTAATTATCGAGGAGTTTATTTGCCCAGACACTGATAGAGTTGTCTGAGGTCTCACTTCGTTGATCAAGATGAAAAATACAAGAGAGGACAATGCCTTATATTATTATTCATCTAATGTCACAATAAAAGGTTGCTTTGCTGTCGAATGGAGTAGTATGCACACTAGTCCGGTCGAAATCAATAGTCATTTCCTTTATATTACACAGCCTACTCTCTGGGATTCTAGTAACTCCAGAGTAGCTGGGAATTATAGATTTCTGCCCCATGGATTCATCCTGCATTGATGAGTTTGGTGGTTGCCTCATTACAACTGTCAAAGCGTACTGTTTGCACATACCTTTCAGCTTCGGAAAATCTCACGGTGTATTTTCTGTTGAGGAAACGATGCTTCAGCTCATGTCCCGAGTGCTGGCTGATTGCCCATGAGGGTGAAACCTTCTCTCATCAGCGTTATCTGAGCACAGTTCTGTTAAAAAACCAGTAGAGCTTTGTTTGGGGCTCAGAAATAATCAACTAATTTCTATTATAAATGTATTGTGTGATCGGATATGAGTTTATATCTTTATCTAATCTCGTAACGTTCCTGCATACTGCCAGTGAGATGGCTAAAGTTGTAAGCTTGTAGGTTGTCTAGGTAGAATTGTTGGTTGCCATGGAGGAGTCAGAGACACCATACAAAGTTCCCATGTCATTATGAGTGATTTATACCAACCCCAACGTCTACAGTATTTTTTTGCATTGCTGAGAAAGTGATATGACAAGTTGGTTGCTATGGTGAAATGCCATAATAGTGTTGTCAGTGACATGGTATAATGTTGCAATTGTTATTATAAGTTTTATACATAAACCAACCCCCATATTTTTATCATTTAACAAAGCTGAGATTGAGTTCAGAAATGTTGCTAGGGTATAGAGTTTGGTTGCTAGGGAGCTGTCAGTCATTCATTCATCTTCTGTAACTACTTATTCACTTTCGAAGGGGATCTGCTGGTCTCCAGCTCACCCTGGGCGAGAGGTGGGGGTACACCCTGGACTGATCGCCCGTCCATCCAAGAGGGATCTGTCGATGATGTCATATTTTATTATTATGATTAACATAAACAAACCCCTCATGTTCCTTCTTTCTTCACATGTCAATGGTAAATATTTACCCCCTTCTTGAGCCTTTCAAACATTTTTGCACAGCGGTTGGTATGTCCTTGCGCAGACTGGTAACCCCACAACAGTGGTCTGTTTTACCCCATGCTAAGTCAATGAAAAATATCCCAGCATTCCCATAGTGGAACCAGTCTCAAAACATATAACAGACCGCTTTAGATTTTAATCCAAAGTTTGGTGTCTGTAGTTGAAACGGTTTAAGAGGAGATGTGCTTAGAATTTTTTTTGTCTGAAGCAAAAGACGAGTATTTCAAATATTATTTTACTCCATAATTTAAGCGCAGTTTAGAATACACCTAAAATACAGTATGATTCACAAAAACGACTTTCACTTTCTCTATATAATATCCTTTGCATTTATTTAGTTTTTTTATGTAATGCAATATGACATTTTTTTCAATATGATTCAATTTTAGTCCAAATGGACCTCTTAATCTTAGCATGTAGTTTGACCTTTTGAGAAGATGATCTTTTGTGTTTTTTGAGTACAAATGAAATGGACAGAAATAATGAAGCAAATATCCTTTGTTCCACAAGTCTGTTTGCAAGTGTGACATTTAGAAAGTACAAAAGCCTCTCTTAATAGTTAATCAAAGGGAACAGCTGCCTGACTGATATATGCTGCTCTCTAACATTAGGATGCTCTTTTTTTTCCTAGTGCTGGTTGTCATGGTGGTCTCAGTGATCCTGCGTATTTGCTACTAAGCTGTTAATGCTGTTTTTCTCTCCGTCTCTCAGTCTGTTAACAGCTCTATATTGATCTCTTTATTTAATCCATTCTGAGAAGCAGCAAACACAAAGAGATTAAGGCTTTGACCACAGCCCACTGCATCATAGTGGTGAGGGATATACACTAGATGTGTTTCCATAAGGCCAGAAAGAAAGTACAGATACTTCAATATTTTTATCGGCTAACTAAATCCTAGATAAACAATGTCACAATCAGTTTTTTTATGAAATCCAAACAGAAAGGTTTATAAATGGGATCATATTGCATCCGTGAAGCAACATCCACCACCTGTTGAGATTATTAAATCATACGCAGACTCGCTTGTGTATTCTATATTAGACCCTCAGTCAATTATGCAAATGAAATATAGGACAAGCAGTTCATAAACCACGTCAGCTTGTGTTCCATGCTGAAGGTGGAGTGGTGTTTTTTTATATTGCTCATCTTTACTCGATGCACAGCATGTTTATCTGAGCCTGCAACAACCCTTAACTCGGTTTAGGATTAAACATTCCAGCTTTGTAAATATTACAATTGTAAATTGTGCTCATAGGTTTTAATATCCTTGCAATTTTTTTATTTCTTGGTCATTTTTTAGAAAATATGAATGATTTTTTCTCTCTTATAGTATGCTTCGGTGAAGCTATTTATTGTCAATCAATGGTGTTTACTCTTTTTAAAATCATAATGACAACAGAAACTTTACAAATTACCCCGATCAAACCCGACTCTTAATATTTTGTTTCCGCCCCTTTAACATCAATGACAGCCTGAAGTCTCTTGAGGTAGTTGTCGATGAGCTTCTTTATCTTTTCTTCTTGGCAAAAAGCCCAAACTCTTGTAAATTCTTCCATGAACTGCATGTTTTAGTAAGGAGACTGAGATGGCCGCTCCAGAACCGGGCCATCTCACTGGTCTGGTGTAACCAATGACAAGTAGACTTGGCCTTGTGTTTTGGAGCATTGGCTCATGCACAATTGGCCAAATTTTCCTGCAAAATTTTCTTCCAGTATCCTTTTATAACATGCTGCATTGATCTTCCCCTCCATTTTGGCCAAGTTTCCTTTGACATTGGAGCCCACACATCCCCAAATCATCACTGATCCGCCCCGTGCTTCACAGTGGGGATGGAGTTCTATTCATCATAGGCCTTGATGACTCCTTTCCAAATGTAGCATTTATAGTTGTCCAAAAAGTTACATTTTGGTGTCATTACTCTAAAATAAATTTGTTCCAGATGTTTGGAGGCTTGTCTCTGAGCTATTTGGCGTATTGTAAACAGGCTACTTTGTGACATTTTTCTAGTAATGGCTTTCTTCTGGCAACTCGACAATGCATACCTTTTTTCTTCAAACATGCCCCTTGAAACACCCACACTGATGTATTTCCATCCCATAGCATTTTTCTGGCAGTTGTAGCAGAAATTCTACATGGCTGTGGTTAGGTTTTAACAGAAACCCTCATTTCTCTTCTCAAAGTCTGAACACTGCTGATTGGCTTTTTCAGTTCCTTTCGTGTTATTTAAAGTTCAACTACCTTTCCTGGAAGTCCCTTTAATGGCTCTTTTTAGAAATGTATATATATATATATATATATATATATATATATATATATATATATATATATATATATATATATATATATATATATATATATATATATATATATATATACCAACACAATCTTTAGACAAACAAGCAAACATTATATAGCATTAACTTTAATAATAAGACTAAATATAATGAATTAAAAAATAAATTATCACACAGGAGAATTGTGCCTTTTCACTCTTCATCTTCATGAGGAAGCAACCTGAAGCCAAGCTGGAAAATGTGTGATCTTGTATGTCAGTTTAAATGAGGTGTCCACTGTTCCACTTTATTTTGTATTTTAGAGGTTGAGAGTAGACGGGAAAATGAAGGGCTTGCAGCAGGAACAGAGCGCTTTAACCATCATTTTAGCAGATGGGAGTGAGTGACCTTCCGCCTGGACCCAGGGCACACATGTGGCTCCCCAACTCTAAGCTGAAATGAGTTTGAGCCATGTCTCATGTGTCACCAAGGGCTACATTTTGATAGTTCCACCTGCTGCTGATGTTTATAGACAGGGAGCTTTGGAAAGATGACAAGCCCTTATTTGGTAAACACTTTGGCACAGATCGCTGGCTCTGTTACTTGATTTCCTCTCTAGTTTGACAATTCAATGTGTCTTTTAAGTTTTAATATTGCCGCCCTGCCATAAATGGAATCTTTCAGTGGTGTTTCAAACACTGGTACTATGCGTTTATGCATATTACCATTCCCACCATGTCCTTGAATAGCTTAATTGCACTGTAAATCATGTTCAGAAACCATATTAACTTAATTATTTTAATCCAGCAAGTATTAATCACCAGAAGTGTTTATGGCAGCATGCTATCAGAAACAAATCATTCATTTCTTTCTTAAAAGCACAAGACTGGAACATACATTTGAATTTAATTCAATTCAAATGAATCAAAAGCACCTATTCAATAATTGAAATTTTTGTTTATATAAAATGTAAATGAATAATATTCTTAAATACGCATATTCGTTCTTTTGGATTACATGATTAGACCGCACATTGTAATCACTTTACTCTGGTTCTACAGCGCTTTCATTGCTTATAAAGCTCTCCATGACACTGCTCTTCTTTATTTACATTTTTATATTTTAAGGATATACCCTAGAACATATATACCTAGGTTCATTGGAATTGCTGCAAACTAAGTATCATAGATTTTCCTTTGAGCTTAAAAAGATAATGTGGGAAAATAAATCACAATGAACACCTAAAAAGTAAATATACAAAATTGTTATTTCACATTTGTAGCTGAGTTTGACTGATCCTCACCCACTTTTCAGCCTCCTACACAGCTGTTTCTGTTTCAGTTCATAACTGGGTTTCAGAATGCACCTGTTTGGTTTTAATTAGCTGATTATACACCTTTTATAATCCTACAAAATCCCAGACTATGCAAGTGTACTTGGCAGAATTTATGCTGATTTGAAGGAAAAGGGAAGCAACACCAAGTATTGATTTTTGAAACAATAAACATTCAAAATGTTGCACCCGATGCGACCAAGATGTGAAAATAATGTAAGAAAACAAATCACCATAAACATTTAAAACATAGACATTCAAAGGTATTATTTCACCTTTTTTAGCTGAGTTTGACTGATCCCCACCCACATTAAAGCCTCCTCCACAGCAGTTGCTGTTTCAGTTCATAACTGGGTTTAAAAAAAATTAATAATAATTAGCACCTGTTTAGTGTAATTGGTTGATCATGCACTGTTGCATAATTCATGCTCTTATAGATCACAAATTGCGTATATTCTTTGACCACATTGTGATTTTCTAAATCCTATTTTTTTGTACATGAAGATGCAGTAATTGTGTGGTATTTTCTGTGCACACACTATTTATGAATGAAACCCCAGATTTCATGTACATAAATCAGAATTCCGCCAGCCAAATACACTAATGTTGGGGAGCGCCCCCTAAGAAACTGTTAAACGAACGAGTCTGTCTTTATATTCTGAAATGGCTAAATAGTAGTTTAATCTTAAGTGTCTCCCTTAAATTGGAAACTTTATGAATGAGAGAATTATTCTGTTTCTCTTATCGGGAACATCTTCAGTTTGGCTACATCATCCCAAATGTTCTCTATGCTATCAGAGCCAAGATACTTGACTTGGACCACAAATCATTTTTAATAAATCCCAGTGCTCCTCTTCCCAATGCTTCGAACCGTTGCGTTTCTGTACTCTGCCTTGTGTTCAACAAACTATTTTTGGTCACAGGGAAATAATATTCCAGGGAAGCCGTCTCGAAGGAAAGATGCTTATTTTGAGAAGTGATCTGCAAATGGGAAATGTGTCACCTTATCAGTTTGTTGGAAGCCACTCATAAGTCTCTCCAAATGAATTGTTATATGGTAAATTGCATAAAAAACCAACAAAAAAAAAGTGGCATTTTGAAAGTACCATTACTTTAGCTTTTCCTAACCGACGTTATCTAACAGGCCATGAGTACAGCGCCGTTAATGGCAGCAGGAAAATGTCGGCCGTTGACTGCAGCGGTCCCACCACTTTTCTTGACCCTATCACCTCTTGCAAGGTTTTTCCTCTATTAGGTCTATATGTGCTTGGTTGCAATGACTTTTTTTAACCTGCTCCACACTGCCCTCTGAAGGACAGTGCGGAAAAGGCTCTTTTTGAGCTACCTTACCCAATGTATAGCCATTTCTCTGTTTCTTTCTCAAATGCTACCTCTCAAAACTGGCATATCCTCACCTCGTCTATGTCGCCTATTTCACTGCATGTAACAGTGTATGTGACAAATTTCATTTCATTCATTTCATTCACAACTCTATTTTGTATTTTTTGTGAACACACATTTTTTGTTAAACACTTCACAGGCCTTAACCCAGCGGGCAATTTGTTGCACTATGCATTATGACCAATCCTAAATTCTAAGAGATGTATTCAAACAAGGACAGTAAAAGTTTTCGGAAAATAGGGCAAATTAAATAGCTCTATAAAACATGGGATATTCCATGGTACAACTAGGTGGCGCTATAAATGACACTCCAAGTTGCTACAAAGATGTGTTCAGACATAGTCTCTTAACACGCTGGGCAAGTTTGAACCTGATCAGACATTCTATGGCTGAATTATTAACTTCCTGTTTATGGCCAAATCTCGACTTTCGATGGCCACAGTGCGCTTTGTTTAGTGACATTAAAATATCTTCGCAATTTAACAGTCCATAAATCTTAAACCTAGACTGATGGAGTTTAGAGATGAACAGATAGCATCTCTGGGAGGAGTTTGTCAAATTGGCCATTTTTAGAGGAATAACGACTTGTAGCTTACACTAGACATTCCGGCAGAATTTCAGTAAACTATTATTGCTATAGAGCCGCTTTTCCACACTCCCTTTTTGAACCCCAATAAATAAATTGTCACTAGGTGTTTTTTTTTAGTGCACATTTAGACCCTCAAAATGCACAGAAAGTTACGAAACAATAATATGCTGAACAATTACGATAAGGTAAAGCTCTAAAAACCATGCTGCAACTCAACATGAATTATTTATTTACTGACGAGAGTCAAAGAACGGATCACTTCAGAGACACGCCTACTCATTACATCATCACACAGCTAAAAATATGCAAATCGAAGAAGATAACCATTCATTTTTGAAGATGATTGCCACAAAAAGTATTTTTTATGAATTCAGTTGACGTTTCAAAACTAGATGTTTGAGCACTAAGTATTGTCATCATATTTTAGGCATGGCGTGTTTGAATTAAATTGTTCAACGATCACTGAAGCGTAACATTTTCCACCGTTTCATTACCCTACTTTGGTGCTTCAGGTGCATAAACCTTCCTCATATCCTTGCAAAGCACTCTGCTGCAAATTTTGTTGCAAATAAGAGGAGAAACCAGCCATGAAAATAGGGAGAGAACAAGAAAGACACCACAATTGTCCGGCATTAGGGAAATCTCTCAGTGCTGATGGATGGGGCAATCATTTAAAAGTCATTTTGAGGTCTTCATCATGCACAATAGGGCAGTGCGGTGCTTTGTAGCTTGTTATTAATTCTGAACGCAGGCTAAGGCGCATTCATCTTTGGAAGCGCTATTCATTTATGCAGGCACAGAAGTTAAGCATAGTCTCCAGTGGGAGATGGAACGCACACCTCTCCCTATGTCATCGTTCACAGATGCCTAATAGCTCAGAAAGGGGTCATTATTAATCAGGGATGACCTTTCATCCGGGCTCTCAACACAATGCTTTGCATGAATGTAGGCACTGTCTGGTTAATAAGACTTCAAATATTAAAACTGCTATTTTTCATGTAACTGTGTTAAAATAAAGACATCTTAACTCCTGTAAAAGATAAACCCTACACTCATTTCTTCTCTCTCTCTCTCTTTCTCTCTCTCTCTCTCTATATATATATACATACATACATACATACATACATACACACAACACATTTCTAATCAGCCAATCACACGGCAGCAACTGCATTTAGACATGGTTAAGAATATCCTCTGTAGTCCAAACCAGGCATCAGAATGGGGAAGAAAGGGGATTTAAGTGACTTAGCATGGTGAAAAACATTTCCAGTGAGCGACAGTTGCATTTATAAAATTGTCTTATTGGTGCCGGAGGCTAAGGGAATGGTCAGACTGGTTTGAGCTGATAGAATGGCAACAGTACCTCAAATAACCACTCAATTTCTGCTGGAACATTCAGATGGTGGGGTCAGAAAGCTTCAGGCTAGGGGTGGTGGTGTAATGGTGTGGGTGATATTTTCTTGGCACACTTTGGGTCCATTAGTACAAATTGACCATAGTGTCAACACCATGGCCATCATCTCATACTGGTTTCTCAGGATTGGATTAAGTGGATTACTGGATTAAGGCAGTTTTTAAAGCAAAAATGCATCCAAACCTGTGCTAGCAAGGTGTGCCTAATAAAGTGGCCATTGTGTGAGTATATATTGAAAGACTTTAATCTAAACTCGAGTAACATTTTAAAGGTTTCTTCATCCCGCGTTTTCCTTCCATTAAGAGTCTATTATGCGCTATGCTGCTTTCTCATCACAAAGCAAATGATTTTGTGCTCACCACATTCTCTATCACTCCCTCTCTCTTCAAATTGATCTGAGATGAATTCTCTTTAGTTGCATAAGGGCAGAAGAATAGGGCGTAGGTGGGATGGGCTTTTCTGGTCTCTTCTCCAGATCACAGTGTAATGTGCTAATGGATTCCAGTGCAATTCAGACTCGTGTGTGTGTGTGTGTGTGTGTGTGTGCGTGCGCGTGTGCGTGTAGGCAGAACTCTGTTACTATGAATCCTTTGCCTGCAAACCGCTGATCTCTTTGCATTTCAGAAAACCCCTTTGTTGCCACGAATGCGGGGTTTCAGATCTTATTTAATCCAAGCTTCCAAATCATTATACAAATATTTTCTTGAAGTATTGATCAGTATACTTTTGAACATTGGGATTTCCAGAGGCACTTCTATGGTGTAGAAGTGGAACAAATAATAAAGTAGAAACACTATTAGGAACAAAGATGGTTGTGTGCAATCAGATGATTCTGGGGTCAGTAAGTAAACATGGAACAAGGATATGGTTGTTATATTAAGTCCTCGCTATCATCTTCTTTTGCTTTAACATCTAATCAGGAAGTGTCACAGGGTTTCTGCATGTGCAGGTTTGGCGAAAGACAGAGTACTGCCTGGACAGGTTGCCACCCTCACAGGACACGTTTTGGCATGTGGGGGCACCTGGAGAAAACACATGCATGAACGCTTGTATTTCAATAGTTCACCAAATTGTTAAATAGCCTTGTGACGCAAAGTGTAGTTGCGTGAGTATGATTGTCGGGTAGAGACGTTCAAGGCTAGCTGTCCTGCACGGATACATTCTGTGTTAAACCCTAAGTGAGGTGTAGGGGTAGATGGAGGGGTTGCACCGTAGATTTTATATGAGAGTAGACTATAGACTTAATTGGTTGCAAGGTGCCCTTATTGCTCCTCCTGAAACTTGTTATGCAGATGTCACATAGTTTATGTAAAGTTTTATTGCGGGTAAGTTTCAGCACTGTAGCCTTTCAGATAGAAGGTTGGCAGTTCGAGGCTCACTGGTGACCTTCCTTGAAGGAGTTTGCATGCTCTCCTTGTGCTTGCGGGGGTTTCCTCCATGGTACTCCACTTTCCCCCACAATTTTCAAAAATGTGCATCAGGTTGGTAAACAGGTAAATTCCTCTTAGGTGTGAATGTGTTTGTTGGCCTGCGATAGACTGAGGACTCCGCCTGAAGTGAGCTGGAGGCCCTGCCAGCAGACCCCCTTGACCCGAGAAGAAGCGGGAAAGTCCAGGAAAGTACAGAATCATGCTTGTTATACTTTAAAGCGGAATTGATCTGTGGCATTGAAGTGATGAAAACATCTATGAACATTCGTGTTTTGTGTAGACAGGTAGGTACACATCTTTTTTGGTGCCTGCAAATCCTGGTGTCAGCTTCTTTGAATTGCAGCAACTGGTCTGCTTCTCCTTTGTTGGATTTCGGTCTGCAGAATGCGGTCCCTGTTTTTTTTTTTTAACTAGTTTGTGCATTCAATCGCACAACCCCCTTTTCCTTTGTCAGCATTTATGCACGTAAAACTCACAACTAGCACATGAATTCTTGCTTGTATCATGACATCATGCCCATAAACCTTGATTAGGTCACCTTTGGCACTCCTCACCATCACAATGAGCATGAGCATGCCACCTGGTACTAGCGAGTGGCCAATTTGAGCCATAAATTTGTACATTTCCATAACAACCGATTGGTGCTCTTTGTTTAATCACAAGACGTGGGTGTGCGCATTACTCTATTGTGCTTGACAGCTGCTACTAAAATAGTCAGTGCCTTTCGGAACAGAAGAGAGGTAGGGCACTGATTTACGACTGAGACTTTAGATAAGTGAACAACATGACCCATGTCTTATGTCAAGTCTTCAAGGGAGTAGTGGCAGTGTAATGGCATATTGGAGATTCACCTTTAGATTCCCTCAGTCACACTCACAGAATTGCTGCTGCCCCTGTCCATCGCTTTATAAACACAGTTTCCCTGTGTTGTGATTGCTTCCTTGCGGCTGGATAAAGCACCATAAAATAAACTTGAAGCAAACCAAACTGGTTTACATAGCTTGTTACAGACACTATTGATCTCAGTACAATCGAGTCCCATGTGAACCACCTGGACCTGCACCAAAAGTTCATCAGCATTCTGCCTTTATAAAGGGGATGTGCAGATGACTATGTGCAGGTGGGCAGCAACCACGTTTTCATTCATACATATTCTTTCTGTAGTTGTTCATCGTTCCTTGTGATGCGCTCTCTGTACTGGCCCTGAGCGACAGAAATATTCAATGTTCATCTGAAATAAAATAAAACTGTTTAGTCCGTGTTGGAAATAACACATTAAAAGTAATGTGTGTTGCATACTAATTAGTGCTGTCAATCAATAAAATATTTTAATCTCAATTTATCACATTTAAAAGACTGAAATGTTTTGGTTATGTACATGTGAAATGTAAATTATTCATGTAAACTGAAGACAAAGAAACTTCCGATTCAAAATCTGATTGGTTATTGAAATTTTTGTTTAATTGTATCACAGATTTTCTCATGTAAACAACAAAAAAAACATCAATATCAACTTAACTGTTGGAGTGAAAGCCATATTGATTGTAGTTTATTGATCACAGTTTATTGATTGCAAAAACAAGTAATAGACACATAAAAGACCCTTGTATGAAAACCGGAATAACATAAGACTTCACCAAAGGAGGAGGAATAAACTAAATAAGCAAATAATAAGGTGTTGATGATGAACTCCCTCAAATCACATGGAAGGCTTGCGTTATGGTGATAAATCATGTGACGGAACTCGGAAGAAAATACACACGGTAAACTATAAAATGGCCGAATGCATAAATATAAAAGACTGTGACAAAAAACACTTCCTTTGTCTTATCCATATTTCTTTGCACGATGAACACATGGAAATACAGAAAACAACTGCAGGTGTGTCAATTTTTTGGGGCGTTTTATATATTTTCATGTGTTTTATACATATAATTCACTATATGATATGTAAAAGCGCTAATTTTGACAACACTAGTACTAATATAACTTTTTAAAGAAACTATTAATACATTTACACAATAATAATTGAGTTCCTTTTTTTAAGTGTAGCTATTGTACATTAAAAAAGTTTATTCCATAATTACAACAAACACAATCACGTTGAACCTTGGACAACTTATAGAAGGCTACAGAGTCCGAAATGGGAGATTGCATGCCCAAGTTGTTCATTTTGAGAACGGAGAAGAGTTAAAAAAAAGTGTTGATAACCTAGAATATGTTTTCACCACTACGGATCTATAGACTGCTCATAATAAACGTTTACTGGGCATTAGAGCGACCATGGCTGTCTGCATCACTAAAAGTTGCAATGATGTCAGGTGTGCCATCACAGACTATTTGCTCTTAACCTCCATGGTCACGGACAATGGCACAAACCCTGTAAGACGTTTCAGAAGGTTTCGATACATTAAAAAATGAAGATTACAAAGCCGTATACAGGAGTGCAACTGGAAAGTGTACAGCCATGTGGTCAAACGTTTTAGTTATAAAAGGATTATATATATTATTATATATACATGCATTTTTTAAAAGTAAACAAAGGTAAAAGTTAAAAAGGCTGTTGGTGCTGTCAAAAAGAGGTCAGTAAACGGAAGAAAAATTAAATTTAATTGTAACATACATTTTATAAAAAGTAACAAAGTAATGCAATTAGTTACTTTTTAGGGAGTAAATCAGTATTGTAATATATTCCTTTTAAAAGTAAGTTTCCCCAACACTAGTTTTGATGTTGACTTAACTCTTACAAAACATAAATCAAAATCTGTTTATTTAAATTTATAACAAAGACTCAGCCTTAAACCAAATCGAACCAATTGATATAACACTTTGATCTAACCCCACTTGTGAATTTAATGTGCGCTAGCAGAGTTTTTGATCCATAGCTTTTGTGTAAAGTGATGTCGAAAGCATGTGTTGTCTGTTGTGATTATTCCCTGAAATAATGAGAGTGGAGTTGCAACCAAAAGTATGTTCCTCAAAGTGGCAGATCAGAGCAAAGATTGAGGCTTCGATGTTGAATCACGACGTGTCAAATGTATTGATTCAGACACGTCCATCCCATCACACAGCACTTCAGTTATACAGCCAGGGGGGGAAACAGAAGGTGTGTAGGATCTCTCTTAGGATCACAAATGAAGCTTGTCAGAGAAAGCAAACTGTGAAACTCTCCATCGCTCTGCTTCTTTTTCCTATTTTTCGGTGAGACTGTATCACTCATTTGACATTCTCATTTTGAGGAGACTCCTCAAGTACATCTTGACCCTTCAGGAGGTTTCTGCTCATTCCTGAGGTCATGTCCTCCACTCCACCACACCATACTCATGTTTACTCTTGCGCAGCCCACAGAGATGCTCCTCAGCATACAGCACTGTGCGATACTTGAATTGAAGATGGAATGGTTGAATAAATCTCCACATGAGTTGTGTTGGACTGATTGCAATCAGACACATCCTTGACCCTGGACTCTCACATGATGAGATCTTCTTCTCTTTTTGTCAAACCCTCATTGGCATCATACTCTCTAAGGGACATGATGGAATGATAGAAAAAGGAAACATTTGGGATTATTTAATGGTGAAAATCTATTTACATTTTGCTGTTTTTCAGTGCTTTCCTTTTGATTTATTTAAAAAATACACCAACTACTTATAGATTAGAACCCAAAATTACTCACACTGTGATTGTTGCCCCTGGCAAACTGGCGATAATAGATTCTTAAATCTGAGAAATAAGATTGTTGGGCTGTTTGTCAAATGCAACTGATTATAAAAGTTACATTAAATGGTATTTTTATTTAGTTCTTTAGATTAAGTCTCTTCATGCACTGCTGTGCGTGTTTATTTTTGGTTTCAAATGTAAGGTCTAGGTTCATAAAAGGCATTAGTCGTGATGGTTTAGTTTTAAACAAGAGTTATGACACATAATTTGCAAGGTATCATATTTCTGCTTTATTTTTACCCTAAATCGGTGCCATATGTGCCATCTAGTGGTGAAAAGAATGGATAATCCTTGGGAGTACAAGACCTGTGATATAGCTTGTGCCAAAAAGCACAATGGCACAAAAAGTGAGTGGAACTGTGTATAAGGTTTAAGAAAGATTCACCTGTTTTTTTTTTATATATATACAATTTTCACATTTTTTTATCTTTGGGAGGATTTTATTCATTTGAATTTTTCTCAACACATTTTCTGTACATTTTCTGTTTTTTTTGGCTAATCTAATGAAAAGATATTTGTGATAAAGAAATATCAAGCATTGTCACAAAAACAGTTTTAAAGATTTTAGAGCCAATTGTAAACTAGTTAAAAAAATCAAAAAGACACTGGACTTCTGAGAGTTAAGAGGTTTTAGATTTATGAAAATATGATCAGTCTTTTTTTTCTATTTTTGTTTATAATAAATTAAAAATCTGCATAATAACAGATATTTGTTTAAAACATCTAAATTGATTCATTCATAATATGATTTCACATTATGTTTACAGATTTTCACGGGCGAAGGTGATGTTCCATTTACACCCTGTTCTCATAAAACAAATATTATTTGTGCCTGTTATTTTCAACAGTATCTGTTCATGAGTAAATGCTCATACAGATTCATTATTGTGCCGTTATACAGAATATTTGGGTGGTTGACAAAAAAAAAACAAAATTCTGATTGTGTGTAGAATACAGATGCATATATAAATATACATTTATGTGTGATTAAAAATTGTACAAAACAGTAATAGATCATGAAAATATCAATGAAAACAAGTAAATTAGTTTCAGCAAGGGTCTCACGTAATTTTTTATCAAAAATATCTTAAAAGATTTGAGGAGTGACGTCCGTCTTTACTTGATGACTTGGAAAAATTAACCAAAATATACAGAATTTTCACAATAGGAAATGTATCTGTTAACTTTATGTTAGAAAATGAAGTTATACCTACACAAAAGAATTTCACGGATGATATTTGAAGTAAAAAAAAAATAAAAAACTATTTTTTCAGGTTAATATGTCAACCACCCATGTAGCAATTTCTGCACATTTCACTCCATCCCAGAGTGTAAATGTGAGCTGGAACCGATGGAATCGTAACTTTTTTTGTTTTTTCATATACTCAAAAATAAGTAATGAAGCTCAAGTGATTTACATTGAGAAAAAGATTTGCTGAGATACGTAAACAGTCCGTTACCCAATTGAAATGATGCCAACAGCTCAGTTTTAGTCTCTACACTGAGTTATTCTCTGAATCATTCAGTTGATTTCGAGCAAGCTTTAAAAGTTCCTGTTCATGGGCTTTCTGCAGGATTTCAGTTCTACGTAGTGTAATGTGTTACCAATTGTTTTCTTGGTGACTGGTCCCAGCTGCCTTGTGATCCTGATTTGTTCCAATTGTTACCAACTGTTGCTACCTTTTCACCAGGCTGCTTGATACACGTAACAAGATAATTCCCCATTTGGAGAGTCTCCTAATCCCAGTAAGTTGCATTTATAAAATACTCATGGGAGCAAGAACTCTTATCGGTTTTAGGAACAGCCTTTTACATGCATTGAATGTATGGACTTATCACTTTTGTGAGTGTGGGAAAATGCTGAACATAAACTTCTTTACATGCTATGTTAAAACACAAATTTAACAGACAGCTTGATTAAAATTGCCTGGAAACTGGTGATGCAGACTGACCATAACGTATCAATGTCCTTTCTCTCAGACTCTGTCTCTTCTTGTCTTTCGGCTGCTGACAGAACTGATCAGTACAGTGTCTCACTCCTGGGTGGTCCAAACGAGACTGGGATGGGAGGGAGGTGCTCTGCACCCCAGATTGTGATAATTGAAGCGACAGCAGGGGCCTCTGGGAGATTGCTTGGCAGCTGCAGAGTTGCGAGAGGGATGTAAATTGTCTTTGTACATGGCAGGTGGAGCGTCATTTGCACAGGTCAGCTCTGATGCCAAGAGCCTCTTACCTTTTCTCCTCGGTGAGTTAGTGCTTTTAATTAACCCCCTGGCACCCTTTAAGTCCCAAACACACACTTTTCAGACCTGCTGTCTTCAGCAGCACATCCGAGATCTTTGAGAAAGCTATGATAAAACCAGCTTCTAAATCTGATAAATGAATACAGAAATACGAAAGATTTAATTTGGATAAGTATTTAATTTAGCATGGATTTTCATTTCATTTGACAGTAACAGTATTTCTAAAACTTTATGACAGTGACACAAAGAGATTTTACAACAAGAATGACTAACTGGTGAGATGATGATTGACAGGGTGGTAACTAGGCAACCGAACAACAGCTGAGGTGGGAATAGTGCGTCTTTCCTGCTCCACATTCAATGTGTTCTCCCTCGACAAAACGTTTACTTACATTTATTGTGTAAGAAGTCACATTGATAGTCTGGATTGGAAAGATTCATTCATTCATTCATTCCTTCATCCAACCCGCTTGTTCCTTTTTGGGGTCACAGGGGTCTCCAGCGCTAACTGGGCGAGAGGCAGGTGTACACCCTGGACAGGTCGCCAGTCCATCGCAGTGGAAAGTCTGTTTTGAATTATGTAGGAATGACGCAACCCAGCTACTTACAAGACTTCAGACACATAATTTGTTTAGTAATTCAAATTAAAATGTGAGAAAATGGCGGATTGTTTTTTGTTTCATTTTTATAGACCCCAAATCGGTTCCATCTAGTGATCAGAAGAAGGGATAATCCTGGGAGGTACAAGTACCTGTGATATGGCTTGTGTTTTTCAAAGATTTTCACATTTGCTTGACCTTGTCTTTGCTTTTGGGGGGGGGGGGGGATTTATGAATTTTTATTTTGTCTTTTTTTTTTTAAACATAAAAACTGTTGCTGTTTTAAATGTACTACTCAAATGTTTTTGTATAATTTCAGGATTATTACGGAATTATTGTGTAATTTAATGAAAAACGTGTAGCTAAAAAAATCATTCCAAGCATTACTATACCCTTTTAAAGATAATTTCTCAGAGTAAATTGTAAAATACTAAAAAAATGCCCCAAAATACCCTAGACTTCTGAGGGTTAATGCTGTATTTATAATTTGAAATGTAAAAATGTATATACTTACACATAAAACTGTGCTGCATGGGTTTTAACCCATCTTCGTGCAATCCCAAACTTGGGTTACCAGTCCAATGGGTTACCAGACTGGTTACCAGTCCAATCACACGCTGACTTTAAGATTTTACCTCTTACTTACAAGAATGTGATCTGGTTAAGGCTCCTTAAAACACATATTTTTTTGTTTATTTATCTGTAAGCATGCATATATATATATATATATATATATATATATATATATATATATATGAAAAATCTCTTTCTCTGCACACTGTACGCTCTATGAAGGATGCCAAATGTGGTTTAGGGGGAAACTCAATTGACACTGTAGCCTGCCAGAATTTATAGAATGCGAAACACATTAAGTGAGAATTACTAGAGTACTTCTGCTGAGAAACTGAAGTGCACTTGTTGCCGTGATGCAGTGTGGGTAACTACATATAGGCTGTAGGGTATGAAGCGTGCTCCAGAAAGCACACTACTCAAGCTAAAAAATAGAATTTTTGGTTTTATTGTAGGAATCTAGTTAGGAATTATGCCGTAATGGAGGGAGTTTATTTTTACAAGTTCTACAAATTGATGAACACAGTCTTACAATATTGAGAACCACATGCTGTGAATGCACCTCTGCAAATATTCAAGTAAACAAAGGAAATCTATCAATGTCTGAGGCACAATAGTTTGTTCCAAGAACATAATCAAGTGATTATTTCTTGAAAAGGACTCATATAAAGGCTCTGAAATGATTAAAGCTGTTTGAGAGAAAGACTGCGAAGACGGTGTTTGATAAATGCTCAGAGCTCACAGTTGAAAGCTTTGTGCACCATACAAATGGCAGAAAAGCAATGTGCTGCTTTATCACAGTGAAGCACTCGGCCAAGCAGAGGAACATGTCTTTGCTATCGACTATTGCTTGACTACACATTTGATTCAATAATTACACAGACTAGAGCTGCTGGATTATGGGGAAAAGTTGTGATCTGATTCTCATATTTCATTAACTTAAAAAAACAAAAACAAATTCAGGACCAGTTTTGTAAATAATTTAGACAATATTTTTCCTCTCTTTGCTGTCTCTTCAAAAACAAGAAGAAATGTTTGTTCTATCAAATTTCTTTTAAATAACTATTTATTTTAAGCGCTTTATGGAAAAAAGGTATTTGAACTGTATTAATCAGGAAAGGGATATACAAAGACTTCCAAGGAACTAGTGTAGTAGCCCTCTTACAATATGCCCAAAAGCTCTGAAGCAAGATGCTAAACTTTTGTAGCAAAGTTATTTGGAGCAAAGTTTAACTTTTTTGGCCACGACTATTAATGCTACATTTGTAGAAGGGTCAACATGAATGAAACACTATCCCCACTGTGAAGCATTCCTCGACATTCCAACACAACAACTATCTAAAACACAAGGCCAAGTCCACTTGTCAATGGTTAAACCAGAACAAAGTGAATGTTCTCAAGTGGCTATCTCAGAATGAATACCAACAGAGTAGAAAAAGAACCTCATCTACAACTACCTCAAGAGACTTCAGGCTGTCATTGATGTTAAAGAGGGAATACAAAATATTAAGAAATGGTGTGCGGAAACTTTTGATCAGGGTCGTTTGGAAAGTTTCCGTTGCATTATGATTTATCAATGGCTCACCCAACCACTAAGACTGGGAAAATGTCTAAGGAACACAAATTTTGCTCGCGTATGTAAACTTTTGAGCACAATTGTATATTAAACGATAGATAGAGAAATGCACTCTTTGACCAAACTAACAACATCTTCAGACACAGCCGTTTGTTTTCTCTGTAATATCCGTTGCTCATATTTGAAGCAGTGATTTTTTTCGGCGGTTATTTGCTAACACGGGTGAGGGCGGCACGGTGGCGCAGTGGGTAGCACTGTGGCCTTCCAATTAGAAGGTTGTCGGTTCACCGGTGAACTTCCTGGAAGGAGTTTGCATGTTCTACCCGTGTTTGCATGGGTTTCTTTCGGGTACTCCGGTTTCCCCCACAATCCCAGAATCATGTGGTTAGGTTAATTGAATAATCTAAAGTGAATGTGTGATGGACTGGCGACCTATCCAGGGTGTACCCCTGCCTCTCACCCAAAGTACACTGGAGACAGACACTGGCAGACCCCTGTGACCCCAAAAAAAGAATGAGCGGGTAATGACAAGAAGAAGATTTGGTAACACGGGTTGATTAATGCATTATTTGAAACAATAAATTGCTAATGAGCATGTGTGAGCCAAAAAAATATAAAAAACTGAATAGTAACTGTTAGTAAAAATTAATTAAACAGTTTGCCTATTTATACACAATGAACGAAAAGCTGGTGTGTTCCATGGAATATTTCACTCTTAACACACTGGGCCTCAACGGTATGCTCTAAGATGCTCATTTTCCCTGATACATGGATAGCTTTGGCGCAGTTGTCACAAAACTTTGGATGAGACCATTGTAAAGCTTTCCCTATTTCAGTGCATTGTTAAGAGAATCCATCCTTCGTGCATAATTTCTTTTTTCCGCATCATTTTCAATATGCTTCCATTGCAGCCTTTGTAAACTCAGCATTTCACAAAGTCACAGTGTTATCTGAATTGCACGGATGCTCATCTGCATAATGTCATATTTCTGCATTTTCTTTACATAACCTTGACTTTGCTGACAATGTTTTAATCAAACAGGCAGTGCGACCAGATTTCTTTGTGAGGCAATGCCTCTTTTACGAACAGATTTAGGTCAGTTTGGCTTGGGCACCTGCTGGAGAAGTAAAATTGTGTCCTCTCCAGTGCCCTCCCCCAAAGCTACAGCTCAGTAAATAATCAGGACAAGGCTATAAATGTGATCAGTAGTTTCTGGCTTCTGGAGGCAGTTTTTAGACCAGAATGTGATGTTTTGAAATGTGCCGAGATGCGGCTGACATTCAGATCAGGTTTCTGGGTGTGTTTTCATTTGGTGTACGAAGGCAGATGGAGAGGAAATAGCCAGCGGGTTCGCTTCATGATGGGGTGAACATCATGAGGTGCTAAACGGAAGCTTTTGGTGAAGCGTAGCAATGCTGCCCTGAGGCGAGATGGACTTGTAGATTATGGCATGAAGAAGTTTACAGGCTCGGCAACAATACTTTGACTCTCTTTCAGCTTTCATGGACAACACCATTGTTACAGTGAAATAGATTTACATTTATATATTTATAAAGATCTACAGTAGGTAGGTATCAGTGGGTATTATTTGAAAATTCTCTACACAACAAACATTTTAATTTATTTTGAACAATGAAAAAAATTCCAAGATTTTTGTTCCAAAAATTGTTCCAAACATCTACAGATCTTCTGTGGGCGCAGCTTCCTCATCATTCTATCTCTTCATGTAAACCCTGACACAATCAGTGATGTTGAGATACTCTAAAGACTTTTTTACTCTCAAGATATTTCTGTCAAATGACTTTGGCTGTATGGTTGAGGTCCTTGTTGAGAGCTGGAAGCAAGGCTTAAGAAGGTGTCATAGAAACTTCTTCTTTACATTATTTACAGTTACATAGAGAGAGAAAAACAAAGAAATTCCCGAGAGAACAGCCTGCTGCATGTCTCTCGCTCAGGAAAAGCAAAAGAAAGGGCAGATGTATCTCAGTCAACTTCATTTAAAGAGTCCTAGTTGTGAAATAACTTGCTGTTTGTGATGCAACTCCCTGTTAAGTAACAGAACAACAAGGATCAACATAATTACAGTTCTTCTTCTTCTACTTTCAGCTGTTCCCAGTTTAGGGGTCGCTACAGTGAATTATCTGTTTCCACCTAACTCTGTCCTCAATATTCTCTACTCTTGCACCAACTAACTTCATGTCCTCTTTCAGCACAGTATCTGCCTGTATTTCTCAGCATTCAGAGCACCATTACTCCTGACGAAATCCCCAACTCCATTTGCAGAAATGCAGCCTTAAACATTCAAGGAACCTCCACCATGCTTAACTGTTGCCAAGTTATATTTCACATTTTTGACTAATCAGTTCAGAGCACCTGCCACCCTGGTTCCTGTTTTCGTGCATGGAGTTATTGCATTTTGACTGCAACTCTTCCATAAAGACCATTTTTGGCTGGACCTATCTGGTCTGTTGGTGGATCTGGGTCGTACCTGGTTTATGCAAGTTCTGAGCTGATTTGGGCAATTAGCTGGATGTGTCTTGTATCTGATGCACACATTTCCATGGCCGCCCACTGCGTCTATGCTCACCGTTGTTTGTTTATTTGTGTTTCTTCAAAAAAGCTTGCACAGCAAACCCCAATCTGCTTTGAAAATATTTGTCTGGGAGAGACTTTGTTGATGCAGTAGAACCACCTTGTGTCTTGATACTGTGCTCAACCCTCCTACACAGCTGTTTCTTTTTCAGTTCATGATGTACGTCATAACCCATATGTAAATTGATGAGAATTAGCACCTGGAGTTTATTGTTGCGCAATACACCTGACAATAATCCTACAAAATTTGTAAGTTCCCGCTGGTTGATTTGAATTAGAGTTTTCCTTTTATTGCTCACTTTGCATTTTGAAAATTAACAAAAGTATTCTCTGTTTACTGCGTTTTTCACACCTGCCTATAAAGCTTTGGGCGGGGGAGTACTGTACGTTTACATCAAGGACTTATACTTTGATGAAAACGTGATGTATATTAAACGCACAAAGAGCTAGCGTATATCTTATCTCAGATAAAATACACATTTTGATTGTAAATCACAGGCAGGAGTGATTGAGTGAGGGAATGTGCCTAACTAGGATAAATAAGCCGACTTTAAGGAAGAATTAATGGATCCTAGTAGATTAATTACTTGCTGGTGTAGTAGTACAAACTAAGCACAAAGTGAACTCCACACTGAGATAGGTTTCCATCTTCTCCACATGTGCTTTATTTTGCCACTGGGTTTTTCTTGGACAGTGAAATATAATCTCAATGTGAGCTAGAGACTGGCTTCGTAGACCTCCCCATCCATGATTAATTCATTTGCTCATTGCAAACATGCCTTGCCCTGCCAACTGCATCCTTAAAGCGCTTTCTTTTTTCTTTTCTTCTTCTTAAAAGTTTTATAAATGTTTAAGTGATCACTGAGCCAACCCAAACTCTATACATCATTAAAGTTTTTTTTTTTCAAGTTTGAACACCAACACTGTTATATAAGATTATCCAGTGTTCCAGGAATTGTGCTTGATTTATAAATAAAGGTCTGTTTTATATAAAAAAAAAACCTTCAGGCTGAAACCCTTAGGGAATAATTTAGTCAAGTATATTTTACTGTCTGTTCATTTACAACCTCGTGCTACAGACTAGAGGAGACTCTAAGATTATACTCCTTTTTCATACTGAGAAATCATTAAGGCACTCTCTGTGCAGAATCAGTCATTTCTCTGTGCAGATGTTAAAATTATAATATTTGGTGTCCTGTGTAATAATATATAGACATAATAAAGAGTCAATCTTGGAAAGAAACTATCTGAAACTCACCTTGGTAGGAGCTGTTTCTCGCTCAGTTTTAAGCCTCCTACACAGCTGTTTCTGTTTCAGTTCATGACCTACATCATGAAATGTACAAAATTTCACAATGCATACTGTAGAGTTCATAGCATAATACATCTAGGATTCACAATCTCAAAATCATATTAAAAAAAAACTAGTTATATCAGTTTTAACACAGAAAAAATAAACTCTGCTCTTTGAACTTGGCCTGCTGCTTTTACAGTCAATGTTCATTTTTTTTGTCTGGCAGAGACCTTGTTGATGTAGTATAACTACATTCTGTCTTGTTGCTGTGCTCAATCTTCTGAGTTATGTTGTTTCTCATCCAGTTTTAAGCCTCCTACAGAGGTGTTTCTGTTTCAGTTCATGACCTACATTATGAAATGTACATAAGGAGCTACATCTAGGAACAGGGATCTCAACATCACATGAACAAAGATGAGAATCAGTTAAAAAACGTATTTTAGGGATCGACCGGTCAAAGCCAGAAATTCAAAAAAAGTATAAAGTGAAGCCAAATTTTATGTACAAAAAAATAATTAAAATTATAAATTAATGGAGAACCAACTCAAACCCAACAAAAAAAGCAAGACGATTTAAATACAAAAAAAGACAACAAATAACATTGAAACATGCAAAATTAATTTTGCAATTAACTTTTATTTTAAAACAAAAGATAATCAATCTTAGTTTAATAACTACATACATGTAAATAAATAACAGGCCGGAGATTCAATTATATATAATTACTGTATAAATGAAAAAATTACACTTTTCTTTCCAATCAGAGAAAACCTTTTATTCTGCTTCTTTTAAAAAAGTGGAGAACACAGTGACAAAGCACCAAGAAGCTCACGGGCGGAGCCATTAGTATCCAGCTAGTCGTTTAATTTGATATCTTTGCATTGAAATAGAGTTAGTGTTGAGTTTAGGGGTTACAGTCAGCCTCACACATACCGGGCGTACATATCTCGCACTATAGTCTGATGCAACGAGTATCTCGATGGTCGGAAATCGAGAGACCATCGGAAATGTGGCAAAAGAGGAACATTTTTAAAATGTGTATTAGATGAGCTTTCTCCCTCTGTCAGAGCACAAGAGATGTCTACCTCTTAGGCTTTACATTCTTCTAATATGTAAATGATAGCACTGACCCCTAGTGACTGGAGGACATTACACCCACAGATACAAATCAGACTAGACCCCGGTGTTCATCACTTTACATTCTTAATACATTTTTCTAAATTCCGTTTTTCTTTCTAAGGAAACAGTTTTTCTTTATAAATTTTCCTTCTAAATTTATTTGAATTTCTTATGGATGAATTATTTGCAAATGTCTAAAAATGCCCCAAAAAATCCCTCTAAATTCCAGGGAACTGATTACTTACTCAACCATGTGCACAAAACATCGAGATGTTGTTGGTGAGGTCCTACAGGGTCAACCTATAAAAAGAGCATTATACTTATACTTCACTTGTTTTCCTTCATATAAAAAATAAACATCACAAATAAATGCAGGCATCAGGAGAATGTTAATGGCACGCTTTTGTTCATGCTTATAAACAATGCCTGGCTTCCATGTAGCTCGACCAACGCTATAAATAACATGTGAATACATCACAGGAAAAGAGGAAAAGCATGTAGTGAAAATATAGTGCTTTTGGTTGCTAGGAAACTGACAAACGGAGCCCTTTTACACTAATGCAAGCACAGCGGCATATTATCAGGGTCTTTCAGGTTGAGCTTTTTACCATTGCAATGAGACACAATATTAATTCAGTCAATTTTGGCCAATGTTTATGATGCTGCAGTGCTCTTTTAAAAAGTCGGATGAGTGCAAACCACCCATTTGTCCTCATTTTAGTCATAATATGACAAATGCAATGCCATCTGTGTGTTTGAAACCATTTTTCCATTAGGGACAGTAACGTATTCATTATCAGGGATGAACTGTTTTAATTGATTAATAACACACCTCGTTAATTAGAGTACATCACCACACCAATATTAACAAATTAAACACTACCTCTGCCACATTTATACTCCATAATAAATGTACAAATATATTATTCATATTTGAATTGCGTAGAGCAGAACTGGAGAGAAATATGGTTGTTTAAAAAGCAGAGTTTGGTGTTTTTTGCACCAATTGATAACAAGTAATTGACATGACATGCAAATTTTTTGAATTGAGGTAAAATGATAAAGACTCTGTTAATGTTGGTCAGATTGTTAAACCCTTGGCTTTGCAATATGCTCTATTAAATGACCTTTAAAACAGATTTTTGTGCCTTTTTTAGTGCTTCTTTTACAAATATTTTCTTCATTACGCTACTCAACAAACCTGTAATTTCACAACAAACTTGAAAGTGTACAAAAAGTACAAATCCAAGTAGTAAATTGTCATTTTTTTTTTACTGCAAAAAATAAAAAAAAAGTTGTTTTTATGTTTTATAACAACATTCTGAAGTGTTGAGGCAAAAAAAAGCAAAGGCATGGTCCAAAAACTGTGTAAATTGTATATAAAACCAGACAAACCTCTCCTAAACCTTATACACTGTTCCAAGCACTTTTTTGTTCAATTGTGCTTGTCAAACCCATCTCACAGGTCTTGTACTTCCAAGGGTTATCCCATCTTTTCACCACTAGATGGCACATAGTGATGGTGTTCGGTTCAACCATTCTTCATTTTCATAAGAATTTTGGAGCAGGTATCAGATCGAAGCAGATGAGCAGCTCCTTACATCCAAGACTTAATTGATAGATGACAATATAAAGTATTGTTTTTGGAATTTAGGAAGATATGTGTATTATTTAGCATCGCTGTACATAGTCGTTATTTATTTGTTTTTTTTTACAAAACATTAACACACCTACTTTAAATGGATCCCGCTTGTCCTGTATTCTAATATTGGTATGCACTTAACTGTTTCCCCCTAAATAGGAGCATACTTTGAGTTTTAATAAACGTATCAAAGATAATAAATGCTTTTGAGGAAACCCCCAATGGCAAGTACAGTGCATTCCAGTTTTTCTGTAAAAAGTGAATATTTCCTTTTAGAATTCCAAGAGGCTTGAGCTAAATAGCTCCAAGCTCCATCTTTTATGCAAAAGATTAAAGTGTAGAGAGCTAAAACCATAAGAGAATTATTGCACTTAATGATTTTACACGTGTTATCATCAATCAAACACAGGCATTTTCACAAGGAACAGACAAAGCTGATAAAGAAACTCATTAACTCATTAATCTGCTCGACAATGTTATCCAAATAACAGGAAGTCATTGCTCACAGAAGAGAAAAGCTCACTGTTTTCAGCTCAGGCACATTTATCATGATATTGTGCGCACAACCAACCAAATCAAAATGGTACAATTACTTATGCTAACCTCCACAACCTCACCTCGGACCACCTTTGTCCTCTTTACCAGATCCGAGCTCGGGGGATATCCAAAAAAGGCCTTTTTGACCTGGTTCCCATGGCAACATTCACTCAAGTGCTTGCAATTTGGATAAGAGGCACCCTGTCACCTTGTCCACCATCTGCCTCAACAAGATGGAATTTGTTTTGTGTCACTCCATAAGGAGGCAGCAGCTTTGGCTGAGCACCAGACACATCCTCGGCTTGTTTCCCTAAATTATGCATGTTTTCAGATGCATAATGCATGTGTTCTGAAATGCACGCAAATAAAGCAGCTGTATTGTTTCATGTCTATGTAAGCAGATCGCTTATTTGGATGGGCACATTGTAATCCTGGTGTTGCCATCCTTTCTGCGTGGATTTGGCTGCGATTCCAACCTCGACTTTGTGGTGTGCTCACACAAGCAGTGTTGTTGTCTGTGGCAAGTGTTGGCAAACAGCTGTGTGCATTTAAAGCTTTACAAAGTGGGGTTCAGTGTGCATATGGGCATTGAAAAATAAGATAAGGGCATTTGAGTACCTGGCAGAAAGGGGAATCTGTGGCATTGCTGAAGGGCTTTTTTTGTGTGTGTTTTTCCACCCTTTGCCTAAAATGTGCCTGAACTTACTCCATCACATGCAGATCCACTCTACACGCTGTACCGTTTGCTTTATTCGTTCACTTTGTTCTGATTTGAGTGGCAGAAAAACACCTGATGCAGTTCCACTTTGAGTAAACGCCATGTCTGTTGTAGTGTTCAGTTGTTTTAAATGCATACTCCACTTTTATCCCCCCCTTGAGTCTTGAATCGATTGAGTCATTGTAAAGTCTCACCATCGAAAAAGCATCTGATCAAACCCAATACACTTTGTGCTATAATGGTCAAATATGCAGATGGTCAAACTTTGTTATATAAACGGCATAGATCGAAAGTGAGAAAGCCTGTAAAAAAAGGGTAATGACACTTTAATGTATCTTCAAAATTGTAAAAAGGTTATTGATCTGTGTTTATGAACTCATGCCGGCATTGGTCTTCTTTTAAAAGCACAGATTTGGTTGGTGGAATGCTACTCCTGAGAGTAACAGATGTATTCCATCCCAGGCACAGTTTGAAGTCGAAATCCATAGTGAGTATCAGCACTGCGGGAGACTTCCCTAAAACAGCTTGATTTCCAAGCAAAACCAGTTTGTCTTTATTTGAGTTTGAGGATTCAGAGGTTGATTTCAGATCTCTAGTCAGATCCAGGTCAAGAAATGTGCAAACTCTTCATTAGTGAAACATTCCAGTCGGTGTGATGTCACGCTGCTTGCGATAGATCATTGTTCAGTTCCTCAGTATCCTTCTGACTAATGTGTTGCAGATCGGTTACTTTTGTTATGGCTATTGCCAGGAATGAATGGTGGAGATTGTAGCTTTTCTTCTATTTTTAACATGGATGGCAAGATAGTTCTTTACACAACTGACTGCGCTTGGCTGCTGATGGCATAAGATCAGCCATATGTGATTATGAACCCAGAGTTCAACACGTTGTGAATTTTTTTTGACATATATGAGGAGATGGAACGATAAATCCCCTGAAACATTAAAAACCATGTTTTTTTTTTAAACCAGATCCATGAATTTCAGAAATGTGAAAGTGTAAGTGCTGAAACGTAGATGTTTTGTTCTGGAAATAATCTGTGTTCCATCCAGATCCAGATCCCAGGATTGTCAAATTAAAACATAGAGACCATTTGGAATATCGCATAAGAAAGAAAGGGGGAGGAGGGCACATTTCTGGGTGCCCTCCTCCCCCTTAATCCAGTTTAACCTATTAGAAACAAATTAGTCAGAATTACATTCAACTTTAGCTGAGATTCGTCAAAACATAAATGTTAATATGGAAGCAATACTTTGCAGTGGACAGAATAAATTAAATATTTTCATTTAGTGAAAATGACTCATCTGAAATGGGCAGTGAGCACCAGTTAATTATCTGTCATTTCCTCAGAGAGTCACATAATCACTCTAGATTTATTGACAGCCTCACGTCAATAGCTGGTGTTAGTAAAGAGGACCAAGGAAGAACCTTTACTTCTCCACAGAATGCACTATATGGTTCCAAAAATAAGCCTTTGCCAAATTGAACAATCACTGAAGATCTTTTGATGGCACAAACGGAAAGACTGCCCGCACTCATCAGCCCCGTGCAATAGCTCATGTTATGGCTTGTTGGCACACTCACTTTATCAGGGTTTGAGCTTATGTCAGACACTCTCTTCTCCCAGGAGGCTCTGCCACACACCGCTGAGTGCACTCAAAAGAGTTAGGCTACAGGAACTCACTGTCTGGCACATACAAATGGCTCCCTTAACCAATGTTCCTCCAGCTCTCTACTGTGAGGAAATGGCCAGGAGTCAGATGAATGAGTGCCCAGGACGGACCCTCTGGGCTTTTTCAAATACACATTTTACATACATAAATACATGCAAGCTACTGTTCAATTTATGAACTCTTAATTTATATGTTTAATCTTGTTTTTGTGTTTGTTTGTCTTCATTTTTCAATGAAGTGTATTGAACACATGTGATAATGTGTTTATTACACAAAGAATTTAGACTAAACATAGAATCAATTACACATTTCATTTTTAGGAAATGAGCAGAGTTTTAACGGAATGTAAAAATAAAGAAGACTAAGTAATTACAGTTGTAGAAAAAGCTACAATAGAAACGGAAGTGAAAGTATGGACGAATGGTTTTGGAGTTTCTTGGGTTTAAAATGTAATCAATATGTAAATTGTTCCTCCCAGCATAAATATTTTGGATTTCTCTGTTACAACAATGGCAAACAATTTCTTCTTTGAATCACTCAAATAGACACATCTGTGTCTGAATTCATTTTTCATTGTTCAGGAAGGAGAAGAGATGCAGACACGAGCTCTTTACAATCTGTTTAGGGCTGTTTCCACAAATTCAAATAACAGCTAAAGAGCTCTGGTCTGAAATTTATATCAGTGCAACACAATAAACATCAGGCAATGATCTAAAATTTGATGCAAATGAAAGATCTGTAATTCTAAATAAAAATGAATGTATCATTTGAATCAAATTATTAATCTTAATTTCATTTTTATGAATCTAGTTTTTCATATCTATTTTATATGTGTCTTATACTTACATATAAAAAAATGTACTAATTAATCGCTCACTTTTTTGCAATTATAAGACCTTAGAAATGTAAATGTAAAAAGTAAATAATTAATGTTAACTTCAAAATCTGACTGCAAAACAGATTTTCTCATGTAAAGATGTCTGTGATGTGTGAGTTTGGCTGTAAATTCAAACCGTAGATAGTAACTAATGACAGGAGAATATCTGCATCCAGAGATCCTGAAAAAAGCCCTGCATTTTCCTAAAACCTGAAACTCCCCCTAGCCTAGATGTTACCAGCTAGGTTGCCAGATCCAGGTTATTGGCGTCAGAATTATTTAAGTATCTCATTCCTGTGAGTTGTTTTATGGCTAAAGGAACTGGATTTCTCATATTGCACCTCTCAATACTTACTAGTCAAAACATGTGATAAAATATATGAAGCTCAGTCATGGAACTTTTATGTGCACACCTCAGTTTTGTTGAAGCTTTAGCGGCCAATCTGCATCTTTTCTTTCTTCCTCCTCAGCGCTAGCTGTCTTGATCTGCACTGAAAGGCTAAACATATCTGACTTTAAGCTCTGAAGGCTTCCTCAGCACTCATAAGCCCTGACACGAAGAATAATGATGGTGTCAGCTTTACTGCTTCAATTTGAGAGTGAGTCCTCATGCTTTGGATGTGCATGAAAACAAAAAAAATTGAAGCAAAGCAAAATGCTGCTTTTGTTGAGTAAAAAAATGCAACGGAAGTGCTTTTTGTGGTTGACTGTCAAAACTAGCTCGTATGCTGGTATCATGGAGATGTCTCACAAATCTGAACTGGTTTTGCAACACTGAACTCCCAAGCGTTTCGAAAGCTCGGACACAAACATTGTTCCTTTTGGAGCAACTTCCAAACATTTTGTGTAGATGCTTTAAGGATCGAGCTCTTCAGATCCATGGAAACTCTCTTCTTTGCTTTTTAAGCTATCCACCCATCCATCCATGCATCCATCTATGCTTCCAACCATGCATCAACCCTCCATCATTGCATCCATCCATCCATGCATCGATTTATTCACCCATTCATCCATCCATGCTTCCATCTATTCATCGTTGCATCCATCCATCCACCCATGCATCAACCCACCCTTTCATCTATAATTACATCCACCCAACCTACCCATTCATCCATTTGTCCATATATCCACCCAACCCACCCTTCCATTCATCCATTCAGAGAAGTGTTTGCATGTATTGTTTTTGTAATTCAATACCATAATACAGATTCAAAGACATTGTACATTGCTAAAACAGTGAAAGGGAACTCTTGCAATAAACAAGGGCTTAGTGGTTGTCCATCCCCACGAATTGCAGCCCATGTTTAGAGAAGATGCTGTAGATGCTGAACCTGTTTCCGACTTGTCTCCATCATTGTCCGGGCAACATAAACGCTCAGCAGAGCCATCTGAACCCGATGAAGACGTTATGCTGTAATGAGATCAATTCAGATCACTGGAAGAGGTCACAAAAAAGATGAAGGAAAGATGTAATGAAGAGGAATTGGCTGTGTCTGCTCACATTAGTTTGCATGGGTCTCAATACAAGCTGTGAAATCCATCACGTAAGGATATCTAATTATGTGTTTGTAATTGCATTGGGCACCTTATCTCCCAAGATGAGACAAAATAGACACCCTTTTAATGGCACAAAATGTACTCAAACCCTGCCATACCAGCGTGAAACTAATTGATCTTCCGTTGTACGTTATACACAGAATAATTAACTTTGAAAGGTGTAAATTAGCTTATAAGACATAGTCACTCAATGGTTTGGCATTTAGAATCCTCAATCTGAAGGTTTCAGAAAAATCGCTAGACAAACCGGATGATAACGGTGTAAAATGTGATAAAGATAGAAGTATGTGAAAATAAAAAATCCAAATTAAATGCAGGACTACAGCAATAATTGGCAAAACGTTTTAGACCTTCATAGTTGTATCCTCAACTTACTAATGGGCAAATAAGTAAAAAAAAAACATGGCTGAACAAACAAATGCAGATAATATTTGATTGTTTTTTTTTTCTAAGTATCTCAATGGGAATGTATGACTTTTCAAAGAGACTTTGTTTTAATTTAGTTTTTAGTTTAGTTTTACTGTGAGCGTTCACATACTTTTGTATGGATACAACGTTTTACAATTAGCCTTCTTCCAAATAGTTTCAGGGGTAAACAAGTGTTGTTGTCATATATTGTTAAAAGCTGTCATCAAAATAGAACATCTGTTGGGTATCAGAAGGTTGTGGATCTATATTTCGCTTGAGCGATGGTTTCATAGGGTTCAGATGTGTTATAACAGGCAGGTGTGATCACATGGCCACCTGTGGGGCTGTACTTGCATGAGTCCCTTCACTTTGGATGACGGGGTATAATTAAAAATCGCTCCGAGAGCTTCTCAGGGAGGGAGTCTCATCAGGGGAGCTCAGGAAGGCCAATCGAATGTAAAAGAGCCCTCCTCCCCGAGCAGACAGGTGTGAGTAATGATTGAAAAGAAGCCATTTTCCTGAAATTGTTTCAGGGTCGCTGCCTGTGAACATTTCCAGCACATTTGAAATCTTTTTCCATACACTTTCATATTCTAATCTTTCTGCAGCTTGCAATATAGGGATAGGAAGCGTCTATCCCAGCATTAGCTCAGGTCCAAAACAACTAGCGCACTCATGTGTCAGCACTATTGCTCCTGAAACTGTTCCAACCAGATGTTTAGATCTTTTTAAGGGTGACTGTATGTAGATAACATTAACATATAGATTAAATACTTTCATTTTTATCTTTTTTTCTATCTTTTCATTTCTCCATGGAACTGCACACACTAATGTTTGGAAATACAGTATGCTGTGCTTTATAAACCTATACACATTGTGAAAACCACATTTTTTCATGATTCTGTGTGTGGAATTTCTGATGCTTAACTCATGTCAGCAGAACAAAAATTCTTGGCTGCATAACAGGACAAAGACATAAAATCCTTACATACCAGTTTGCTAGAATATCTCAGGTTCTATGTTTGGAACGCATTTTTTGATCTCATATAATTTAGTTTTTTTAATTTCATTTATTTTATTCTGTGTTTACAGTTTTTTTGTTGGTAAAGTGAACTCAATTTCCCGATGAACACTAGTTAATCTATAATCTCTATATACATTGCAGTTTTTGGCATCAGTAAACAAAAATTTTTAAGAAAATGTATAATTTTTTTTATAGTGTTTGCTGTTTTTTTCAACTGTTGTACAGTTGAGGGCTGTAACCCATTCTGTGGAAGAGATCACAAGCTCCGCTTTCTGATTTCCCACAGATTTGCATATCCATGATGTTTGCTTCGAGTCCTGTTTGTCACTCTTTGCTAAATAAACTATAAAAGCACATTAAACAAACCTTCATGGATGCTTTTAAAAAGTTGTAAAACACAAGTGTAGACCAATATATTCCGGACACTTGCATCAGTTTGATAAATGCACATATAAGCTTATCCATTAGTTTTTGCCCCCCTAGTGAGGTGTTGGGGTTGAAGGACAGTTGGCTCTGAGAGTGTCAAATGGAGAATGTATGGACTGGGAATTCGAGTCAATGAATTCTTTTCCTTAAAGAGATTTGTGCTTGTGATGGCAAATGTTACCAAATCCTTGCACAGACTCTAAACATCAATGGTTCAGGTTCCCATAAGTAAAGGGAGCAGATTTACAATCTCAAACTTCCTCAGGGCTTCTTGGAGAAACTGCTACTGTAATGAATGCCAATGCTAAGTGGGATCTCTCCAGTTATTATATAATGTACATCCATTGAGTTTTGCCCCAAGGCTATGGTAGTTAGACAGCAGAAATGCTGAAGTACACTGGCTAATTACTGAAGGCAATGAAGGAATCTGATTGATTAGGACGTCTGCTGTATGATGATGAAACAACAGCCACAGGCTGGAATTGACCATAAACAGCCATCTGCTGCCTGTCTGCAACTCATGTGTGTCTGTATAATTTTTTAATGTCTGCACTTTTTCCTGTGGGGAGAAAATAAAAAAGAAAACTCCCAGGAGCAGGTGAAGTGTGAAATTCCCAGTAATTCAATTTGAAATGTGAGGAATACCTTTCTTTCTAAGAGTATCCGTCATGTCCCCGTAAACCCCCTGAGATTTCCGAATCATTGGCTTGTTTCTGTTTCAGCCGTCCTTCTGAAAAATAGAATTACAGGTGCTCTCAGTAATGATGGAGTGTTTTAGAAAATCTATCTTGACCATGTGACCAGGAAAGGATCAAACTGCCGGGACAAACGTGACTTGAAATTGTAACATCTTGCAGGAGGTTGGTCACTCTCATATCCTTTTTATCACAAATGATTTAATGCATCGACTGCTGAAGTACAGAATTAAGCCATCTTTTCATTCTCCAAAAGGTGACTTAATAGGCAGCTTAACAAGGTCTATGTAAATGGAACACGTAATATAATGTAAATTCATTGGCTACTCAAATTACTTTTCTATTCATGGGGTTGCTATAATTCGTCCCAGACTGGCAGCAGTTCAATTCATTGACGAATGGTGTTTAAAGCTATAAATAATCTTTGGTACATTTACAAACTACAAGGTTCTTGAAGTTTTTGAAGGAAATCATAAAAATTGGAATTTCAAACTGTAATGGTGTCATACTTATTACTGGAGGAAGGGTAAGATATAGGGAGTTACTTTTTACAAGCTGTACAGAAGAGGTTTGTCCCTAAAAAGAAAGGGTTGATACACTCAAAAAAAAAGTTGTTGGATGAACTTAATTAAATTAAGGTAAATTTTTCCACGAAATTATATTATGTGCATCCAATTAAACTTAATTTGTAGAATGGATTAATTTTATTCTTGTTGCGTGAATTAATTTTGTTTAGGAACTTTGAACAAAAATAATTTATTTCAGTCCTAAAAAAATATCTTTTGCAATGCCCAATAAAAACATTTTTTTTTTTTTTTCTAGATTTAATCTTTCTATGCCTACAACATAAAATAATGCTATATTAAAAAGAGTTCATTTAGTCACGCCTACTATATATAACAATGCCATTTCAATTACATACATTTTTGTCCTGCCAACTAAATAAAATTTACAACAGCAAAATAATTTCTTCCAAGTTGACCAAGTTAGAGACGGTTACTTAAATAACAAACTACTTTTACATATTTAGCATGCCCATAGAAATTACTTATGCAGGTCTACATGTGACATGCAATGCTATAACAAATTACAAGTTGCTACAAGTAAGGAGAAACACTTAACTATGAGAAATGACAAATTTACAAAAAGAATCTGACACCTGCTTAGTGAAATAACTGTAAACATGTTTAATTAAACTTCAAAGACACATCCTGATCAGAAGTTGTTTAAATGTAAACATGTTTAATTGAATATAAGTAGCATTCAACCTAAACTGTTACAAAGACAAAAAAGTCCAGTTTATAAAAGTGAAAAATTTGTAAACATGTTTAAATGAACATAAGTAACATTCAACCTAAACAAAACAAAAAATGTCCTCTTCAGAACAATGTGGACTTAATTCTGAGACAGCTTAAGCATTTAAACAAAGAGCTACAAACCACATGTGAATGTGATTCACCTGTGAATCATGTGACACTGAAAAATCAATCTGCACCCGACCCTCTGTTGATGACGCATATCCGGTTAAGACGAACGAAAAAATATTATGTAGACTCAATTAAAAAAAAATGTGTAAACCTGCTTTTGTTAAAATTGTGTTGACTTAATTTAATAAAATTAAGCTGGGACTACTTTTTTCAAGAATTATGTTGAGTGGCCTCATTTAAATTAAGTTAGCTGAACAATGCGCAAGAATCGTTTTTTTGAGTGTAGGGACTCTACTGGTCTGGAATCTGTGATTTGGAAAATGCTGTTCAATGTTGAGGTGAGCTTTCGTGCTGGAGATGGAGAAGGTGTCTGGTGATGGAAATGATGGTGGAAGTATAACCCCAGAAGGGAAACAGTGGAACCAAGTGTGTCTTACATGGTCTGTTGAGTGAAACCAAAGTGTCAAGATCGCCTCATGAGGACAGCTGTAGTATAATTTTTTTTAACTCCACCCCCCAATATAAACTCTATTTTCACAAATTATTTAAACGACTTTCAATAGTATCTAAACAGTGGACAAAGTTTAACAGTTTCCATTTTTATTGTATTTTTGTATGGCTCACCCAAAAACTAGGCAGGGCCATATGATTGACAGATATGATTAACTGGCTGAGCGGAGTGATTGCTGTCGTCACATTGTGAGAAAGACAATTTATTACTTTTGTAATGAAATCATTTTGTAAAGCTTATGTTTTCCCTTCAATTAATTTTTTTAATTGAAAAAATATTGTAATGTGTTGTAATGCTCATTGTATCATCGCACCACTAACATTTATGCTTAAATTATTGACAAAATCTTGATCATTTGAACTTTGTGATATAAAATGAAGTTGTGATTGAAAAGAGGTGGAAATAATTCCTCATTTAATACGTCATCATTACTTGATGGTAATATTTCATGTGATGTATTGAATTGAATCAAATCCATTAGGAACCAAACTCATTTACTTGACTTTTGTTACATTTTCCTCTTTTTTGGGGACAAACAACAATAAGTAAAAAGTATAAACAATATTGAAATGAAATTTTATGCCACCAAAATTGTATTTCATATATAAACTGTTACACAGCCTCACATTGACTATCTTTTAGCTGTGTTTAACCACGGAGTGATATTATCAATTCCATGTCTGCAGAGACACAGTTAAATCTTTGCACACAAATGTTTGAAGGGAAGCAAAAGGAAAATACTGTTATCTGCCGAGGCTTTCACAGACGCTACATAGCATCTCAGTCATGCAGACATTGGTGCGATCCCACCGATAAGGGGATGTCATTCCGTAGCCAACCTTGAGTTTTAACAATCGCCAAATAGGAAAGTAGTGCGAGGTCTAGCAGAGGTTACAGTAGCAGGCGAGCGATTAGGTATTCAAAGCTGTCAGTGTCAAGATAACACTGCTAGTCATTATCACTCATCCTGTTCGTTCAGCTCATGTTCTGAACCAATGTTTTCATTTAACTTGATTGAGTGAGGAATTTAGATACACCTAATCTGCAATGAATCATTAAAAAACTGCAGGATTTGAAAAATTGTTTGACACCATGAATATGCAAATAGATTTTCACACTTAATTGGATTTGGTTTGATGTTGATTGAATCTATTGATTAAAGGGGGAGTTATATCTAATCCAATCAATGATTTAATGGACTTTTTACCAAAAAAAAAAAAAAAACTGTGTGCACTCATGGTCAGTATTAATTCCAATATTTTATAAATATTCTTTAAGAGCTTCTGCAAAAGTCATTAGCTATTTGCTTTTTACCAAACCATTATCAAGGTCTATTATTACATTTACAACCGTCATCCATTGGTGACTGGAAGGAGGCAGAAGGGAGGACACAGAATCCGGAACTAATATTTTATTAGCACGAACAAGAAGTAGCTGTACAAAAAATTAGAGACAGGTGTGTTGGCGATGCTAGATATCTTTTTTTTTTTACATTTTGTTTCTCATTAAACAATAATTCCATAACAAACCTGAGATGTTACACAAAATAAAAAAATTGAGCATTAAAAATGGTAATTTTTTTTATGCAAAAAAAAAACGTTTTAACAAAATCAAATGTGTTCAGACAAATGAAAATCATAAAACCCAGCAAAGGCAAGGTGAAAACAATATGAAAATTATATCAAAATCCATTTGATCCACTGCCAGAACTTTGAAAAACAAAATCCATATCACAGGTCTTATACTTCCAATGGTTATCCCTTCTTTTCACCACTAGATGGCACCGAATAGGGGTCTGTAAAATGAAACTGAAATACAATTTGCTCATTTTCTCACGATTTTATTTGAATTACCATTAAAAATTTGTGTCGTTTAAAACAAAAAAAATATTTGAAACCTCCCACATTGGGGTGGCTCATGTCATTCCTACCAAATTCCAAATACCCTGTTTGATTGGCACATGCACCAGTGCGTGCAGAGACTTCTAAGGGTTAACAGTATGACAAAACAGAAACACTTTCAAAATTTTGGTCCATACATTTTCCTGGGTTTAAAAACCCCAAACAATTACTATTTAATAAAACAAATAAATGTTACGTATGTAACGTACACGGTTCAAGTAGAATAAGAGAAGAAAAAGCTTTCCCGAAGTAAAACTTTCAGTGAAATTAATCAGTACAGACAGTTTCCTCTGCATCTCTTCGGGGAAGTATTTGACTGACAGTACTCGCTACATAATTATTGAGGGATTTGAAAGTAACCTTGTTTCAGATAACAAATGACTGCAGTGCAGGAACTAGTGAAGCTATAGCACTGACTGTTTATTTTAAAAGCCTTTGAGCTTCTGACTACCTGCCTGTTGTAAATGCATTTGAAGAATTCATTACAATTCAGCTGAGGACAGATCTGGGCCGTGTGTCAGTCAAGCCATCCAAATCAGATACCTGTAGATCCCCACTGCTGGAATTAGATTCCCTGGAACACCTGTGGGAGTGTAGTAAACTCGGTCTGAAGTAACCATGCAGCTGTGAAGCATGAGACAATCCAGCTGCTGTTCCTAATTTGGATTTGCTGCGTTTTGTTCCAGGGACATTTGTTCATGTGTCCCAGCGTGAGAGTTTGAAGAGCATTTGAACTAAATGGAGCTATTGTGAAATTGAGCAGTGCACTTCAGCCTCTCCAGGGTCTTTTACTCCACCCAGCATCATCACATGTGATGGGGTATTAAAGCACTATATAAAGCACATGCTGAGGTGTCTCTAGAGATCTTTTTGCCTCTGAGGTAGTTCTGCAGTGCATTTAATCATCACGAGGTGCACTCAGTGATTGTTTATTTATGCCATCAACGACAAGATAAGACAAGCATCCATCATATTTAAAGGTTTCCTTCTCGTATTTAAAGAAGGAAGAAATAAAACCACTATTAGAAGTAAAGTCTAGACATCAATGTATGGTATTGAGACTTCTTAAAAAACCCAGAAGAAAAAATACATTTTTAACAAGTAGAAAACACCCTCCTGGCAAGCTCCTCTGGCTTGACAGCTACTTCACACTGTTACAGCTTCCGGTCCTCCGAGATATCTCTCATTTATCTACTATAGCACAGGGGAACCAACCACTTGGCATCTGCTCTGTTTTATTAGAGATATAAAACAAAGGTGTTCATTTTCAAGTGACGTAAAGGGCTGTGGGTACGTGAGTCAGGTTAACCTTTAGAATTCTCTGCACGCACTGGTGCATGTGCCAATCACACTGGCTGTTTTGAATTTTCAAATTTGAAGTTTCATTTTGATTTAAAATATAATTTCATAAATATTATCAGTTTTGATATTTTTGATTTGAGGTAATTCAAATTAAAAAGTGAGAAATGCACTGTGCTCACTTTTTCAGACCTAAAATCGGTGGCATCTATTGGTGAAAAGAAGGGATAAACCTTAGAAGTACAAGACCTGTGATATGGCTTGTGTTTTTCAAAGTTTTGGCACAGATTATATAGTTTATATGTGCGGTTCGTTTATTATTATTATTATTATTATTATTATTATTATTATTATTATTATTATTATTATTATTATTATTATTATTATTATTTAGCTTTCACATTGTTTAGACCTTGTCTTTGCTTTTGGGGGAATGCTTTTTAATTAACTGTTCATTCTCCATTTTTGCGATTTTTATTTTATTTTATTTATTTTTTTGCCATAAAAAATATTTTTTTGTACAATTTCTGGTTTGTAGTGGAATTATTGTGTAATGTAATGAAAAAAAATTGTCAGAAAGGAAGCTGGGCTTGTACAAAACAAAAAGTTATCAAGGATTACCACAAAAAAACTGTTTTAAATTTATTAGAGCAAATATAAATGCTGAAAAAGACCCAGGACTTCTTAGGGTTAAAACACTTAAATATATTTAATCATATGTTCTATCTATTGAGTATTGTGTACAATTTTAAATAATATATGCTGAAATTAGTCATAATATTGTACTTGTCATAATTACAAGAGTAGAGGATAGTAGAGGACAGAGTTAGGTGGTAACAGATGATTTACTGTGGCGACCACTAAACTGGGAACAACCGAACGTCATAATATTTATATCATTTTTTGTATAGTATTTAGCATGTTAAAACTACTAAATATTGCACAGTACGCTTATGAGTAACATGTAAACATCTTTTAGTAGAGCCTGCATTAGCCAGCTACTCTGCGGTGCCTTTACAAGTAAGTGTTCTTAAATGCTGCTCAATTTACCACAGAGCAAGTGTTGTTCTCCATAATGCAGCTCAAGAGCACATCCTCTCCTCATCAGCTCTCATTTTCATGACGTGCAGTTTGAAAATCAAAAGCTCTTAAGAAAAAATAGATTTGCACAGTGATGGCTCAGGCAGTCGTCATGGTTACAGACTGAATATGAAGAGGACGTGTGGGAGACCTTGCTGGTATTTGTGCTGTGTGGGTTGAGAGACTGCTTCCCGTGAAGCAGTCAGCTGTGGAAGCTCTACACCAGGTCTGTAGCCGCCTCACCTCAGTGTTTGGAAGCGAAAAAGCGATGCAGTAGGAAACCTGCTCAGACCTGCTTTTACTTTCACTTTTCTTTCAACAAAGACAAAGAAAGGCTTTTGTTCAACACAAAACCTGTGGCTTTCATATGAAGAGGAGCAGGTGTTTTGCATGACAACAACATTTGAGTTTGTGAGGGAGGTACACATGTAAGATGCCCAAATCATTTCCAGAGCAGTCTCTCCTGGGGTATGCTGATGCGTCTCACTTTAATGAAATTACACGCAGAATTAGAGCATGGGTTGAAAAGCTTCGGGTATGAGTTGGGGGTGGGGATTAGTGCTCAGGAGAAATTGGGATCCTCGGTGGCAACTGTAGGGATGAGCTGGAGCTGGGAAACGCTTATCTGTTAAAAGAGCTAAAGAAAGTAGGATGTTGACGTCCCATTGGCTGAGAAGCATGAATATTCATTTCAGGCTCTTGCCTCCTTCATATGACTTTGCTCTTGTGGTGCATCTCCACTTTCCTCTCTGCTGCTTTGCACAATGTTTGATCTCCGTTTCCCAGGCTTCCCGTATGTGGTGTTTTGGTACGTCCTCTGTTCTAAAAATGTCCCGACTGCACTTGGTTTTTCTTCAAGGTATGAAGGCAAACGTCAAACCACGGAATGGTCTTTAACAATCCTGTAATTCAGACACGATTTCACTAAGGCTTGCTGTTAAAGTGAAGCATGAAGGAGGAGGTATGATGGTGTAGGGGTCCAGAACATATTTGGATTTTGTTACAAATTGATAGGCACACTGAACCGGATTGTCTACCTCAGCACCCCATGCTAACATGCCATAATATGTGTGTAGTTGGATGCTCCTTCATTTTCAATGGGACAATGATCCCAAACACAACTCTAGTCTCTATAAGGGCTTTTTGATCGAGCTAGAGATTAAATGGATTGTTCTGCCAGATGGCCAAGCCTAAACAGTCTACTGACCTTTAAGCTTGAACTGGTTTGGGATGAGATCCACATAATGAGCTCCGCCTACTTAATAAAAAGTTTAAAGTTGCTTTTCACCACCTACTTTTGCTCTTCTAAATGCCCTATTGCCAGAACTGAGCGGAGTTCTCTCATTATCAGTTCGGAGGGGTATCAACACTTGTGTTTTCTGCAGCCTTTATTGACTGTATGGTCAAGCTCCTCTGGGAAAGATGCAAATTGTTGGGTTTTAGTTTAAATGACTTGTTTTCTCTGAGTCACATTGACTATAGATCGATTTGCTTGACTAACTTTTGTCCTTGTGGAACATCGATTCTTCCAAAATATGAAAGAAATTGTGAAAGATGGAGTTAGGAAGTGGCAAACAAAAGCTACATGCGACCAATTACTCTGCTGGTCAGTGCCGTGCAAACAGACTCTGGGTGAGAAACTCCATTACTGATAACGGTCTGTGTTTGTGCCGGCTGTTGAAAAATCAGCATGGCTAATTGACCTTGCTGAGTCCCAGCAGGCAATGGGCTCCGTGTCAGCAGAGCAGGGAAAGACATTATCTGATTTCACACAGTTTGATGTGCTCAATGACACGCAGAATGGCCATCGCTCCTGTGAAATCGTACCATGCATTTTCTTGGAATGAGAGCGAGGATAAGATTCCTCTTAGAATAAGTAGGTAATCAAATCAAAATGACAATTATTATTTCTACAAAACGGGTTTGTTATTAGTTCTATATTTCAGGGATGTTTATATAACATGTTTCGGGAGGAGCAATTAGGGTGTGCTACCTTGTTCCCCTTAACCCTTAAGTTTCTGCACTTACCGGTGTGTGTGTCAATCACATGGGCTGTTTTGAATTAAGTATGATTGACGAGACAAACCTATTATTTCATTTTGATTTCAAATATAATGTGTAGGTTTCAAAAATGTTATTCATTTTTGAGATTTGTTGTTTTAAACGGCTGAAAAAAAAAATCCAGCCCAGCCGTAGTATTGGCAACCCTGCCAACCGAAGAGCCATCGGTGGGAAAAACTGGACACAATGAAGAATGGCTTCCCCGTCACTAATAAGAAACAGAATTTTTAGTCAGGAAAAACATTAAAACACAAATTATTTGATAAAACATACAGTTCCAACGTACAGTGACCAGTGGGAGGGTCTATACTAGGCATGTTGCAAGTAGAGGACCGTTGCACGAACATTACAAGAGTAATATTTTGCAATGTATGAATGAAAATGTGAAAAAATGCCCTTTCAGGTTTATTTTACAGACCCCAAAACTGGTGCCATCTTTGCCATTTAGTGGATAAAGAAAAGATAACCTTTGGAAGTACAAGACCTGTGATATGGCATGTGTTTTTTAAAGTTCTACCACGAAAAAAGCTCAATGGGCACTGATTGGTCAGAGAGAGTCGTCATTGAACCATGCAAACACAAACACTGAGTTTGTTCCGGTCACACATTGTTTAGTCGGTTATTCTCTTTCTGTTTCTTTGTCTGGACATGTCGATTTCTCACAGGATTTTATTATCTACCAATAAGCTATTTTCTTAAAGTGGGATTCCTAATCCTCCCTTACATTCGACTCGACCTGTGAGCGCGTATTACTCCCAATACTCACTTTGTCTCGAAAGGTGTAAATTGATCGGTTGCCTTCAGGATTTGAGGTGAGAGTGATTGAAAGCTCTGCAGATGAGTCACTTCCCAGATATAGCCGTGCAGTCTGTTCTCTGTATCTTGTCAGATGTCAAATCACACTCTTTGTCCATTTGTTCTCATGAAATGAGCTAATTTAAGGTATTTAGCTGTGGTCGGCTCAGCACACTCCATTGGGCTAATGCTGTTAGTTTATTAATGCCTTCCCCCCAAGGATGGAATATTGTGGATTATAAAGAATTCATTTTGCCGTAGCTATTGGACAAAATGAACATACATCATCAGAACATTGAGAATCAACAATAGACGGACTGATTATGTGCATAGGAGAAACTCTGTGTGAGCTGAATTAATAGAATAGCTTACATTAGTCGCTAGTGTTTATTTTTGCAGCCTGCGCAGCATGAGAAAGGCTTTTCGTAATCGAATCCCTCATGCTTGACATGATGTTGCAACTTTGTTTTGTCAATTTAGAAGCAAGTAAACAAAATTGATTTTGGGGAAGGGGTGGGTCCTATGCAACGCTCTCTCTCTCTCTCTCTCTTTTTCTGAGATGGTGGATAACTGATGTTTCAGTCCAGCAGGACGAGCTGTGCAACCATGTGTAAACGTATGAGGCCGCACTGAGAAATACTGACAAGATGTCTCATTTTCCACCTTTCTAATTCCACAACCTTTCCCAATCATTCGTCTACTTGCGCTTAATTGCTGACACTTTTACTGATGTTGAAGAATACCCAACGTGGATTTTTCTAGCAGTATATCGCACTGTGGCTAATCTAATGTTTATTAAAATATGTAGACATTAATATTCTGATCACAAGTAGTAGAAAAATAGCATTAATTATGACTTGGCTCGTGTAATCACCGTCCACTTTATTAGGTATGTATTTTCTAATCAGCCAATCAAATGCCTGCAACTCAATGCATTTGAGTATGTAGACATGGTCAAGATGATCTGTGGCAGATCAAGAAAAAATGTGTTTGGTGTTGGTTGTTGTCGTCACACAGGCTGATTTGAGTATTTCAGAAACTGCTGCTCTACTGGGATTTTCATTGTGTGTCAAACAAATTGATCGCACAATGAAATTTTTAGGGTTTACAGAGAATGGTCCAAAAAAAGAAAATATCCAGTGAGTGTCAGTTCTCTAGGCTTCTTGATCCTAGAGGCCAGAATAGAATGGCTAGACTGGTTCCAAAACTCAGCTAACCACCCCAGAAGAACATGAAGCATATACAGCATGTTGAACCTTGATGTAGGTGCCACAACTGTTGGCTAAGAACAGGAAACTGAGGATACAATTTGCACAGGTTTACCAAAACATTTCGTGAACTGACGATTGCTCCTGCAGCAATTTGATGGTAGGGTCAGAATTTTCCGTCAAAAATATTAAAACACGGATCTATTCTACCTTGATTCAACTATTCAGTCTAGAGGTTGTGGTGTAATGGTGTAGGGAATGTTTCTTGGGTCCATTAGAACCAATTTAGCATCGTGCCAACACCACAGCCTACTTGAGTTCTGCTTGAGTACTACTTGATGGCTACTTCCAGCAGGAAAACCGGCCCTGCTATAAAGCATGCATCATCTCAGCTTGGTTTCTTGAACATGACAATGAGTTCACTGTACTCAAAGACCTCCAGTCACTAGATCACATTCCAATAGCATCCTGGATTAGCTTCATGGATGTGCAGCCAAAAAATCTGCAGTAGCTGCATGAAGGCAAAAGGGGGTCCAACCTGGTACTAGTAAGGTGTATCTATTAAAGTGGCCAGTGAGTTGCGTCTCAGGCAGTGTTTGCATGGTTCCCCCTCAGATAAAAAACATACGTATTGTTGATTAGATAGTGAAAGTGCATTGTGTATGTGACTATGATTCACGGACCCTTGTTTCTAGTGACCCTTGTCTTGAGCCTAGGAAACTTCTACGTGTTCAGTTTTGAAAGCGGGACACAAATGTTTTCCAGATTATCACAAACCAAAGCTGTTTCTCTAAACGGCTATTTTATTTCCTCTATAAATTTAGCAGCACTCAAAGTAAAAGGCCAGTGAGTGTTGTACTTTCCTCTGGATCTGATAAACGTGATTGTGCCGGTGCTTTATGATGCTGGAGGCTATTTATTTTGAGGCCATTCAGAACTAAAATGTCATTGTTGGGAAAGTTTAAAGCATTGTTTCTTCTGAAGTACAGTGACTATCTACCCTCCACAAGCAAACATGCTTTTACTCAAGATGGCTTTTCTTGCCTCTGCTGTTTTTTCATATTAAACCTTTTATTTTCATTTGATGATAAAATATGTTTTTTTCTGTCTGAATGTGCGTTTTAATTTAAGAAAGCGACTTCTTCTTGTTTTTGAGTATCATTTATGTTGGAATGTCTTATATTCCCCAATATCCTTTCTTCGCTATTTGTTGTTCTTAGCAATTTAATGTGATTTATTATATTTAATAGGACTTCCCTAATATATTTAAACTTCCTTTCTTCTTTTATATATTTTGGACAATAACAAATGATACACTCTACTGTTTCCTCTCACTGATAATAATCAAATTTCTTTAGATTTTTTAGCATATTGTTTAATCTTCTATTTTTCTTAATCTAATTATATTTCTTCCCTTCCTTTTGTAACTCTACCTTCACTTCCTTTCTCCCAAATGTCCTGCCATTCGCTCTTAACATTACCTTAATTCTGCCCACACCTTTCAATCCAGGCTTGTGATTGGTTGTAGTGGAATCTACCATTCCTGAGACAAAGGGGTGAAAGTAAAACCCCTGAACCATGTCCAGTCTTTCTGTGTCTAATCTAAAGAAACTTTTATTCCTATGTGCATTTGTACACTTCATGATCGTCTTAGAAGGCGTTTGTACATGCCACTATTATATTCCGTGTTTTTTGTGAAGAGTGTTTCAGGAGTTGGTTTCCCCACACTTGGTTTAGACCTTCTCCATGTGCCAGGCAAACACAAAATACAAATGGCTGACACTCATTAGCTTTTGAGGAAAGCTTTGGAGGTTTAAGAAGACTTTAGTGACAAAGGCACTTTGTTCTAAAAGTGAAGAAGTCTGGGAAATGATAGGTTTTGCTGCTGAGCAATATTTATTTTGAGTTTTATTAGAAAAAGTAATTTCTTTGTATTGTTGGCACTAGTTTATTTAGTTTTTCCGTCACAATATCTGTGGCAGTGGTGGAATTCTCAGGTCATTAGGACGTCAAAGTGCATTTGCCAAACAGTAGAGTTCCACCAAAGAAGGCAAACAAAGCAAAGCTAATTGAGGAAGTAGTGCCTCCTGACCAATCTGAAGCTGTTGTATCTTCTACAGAAACATCTTCACACAGTAGCAAAGACGGGAATGTATGGAGAAGTACAGCAACAGCTGCATAAATTTAGTTCAAGAAATGTTGCCTTCATGACTTCACCACTATCCAACCAAAGAGGTCAAGCACCGCCTACAGCCACCTGTACATCAGTCAAGTACCAAGTACAACCAGGATGTTCCCTAGGTCCCATGAAGATGTTATTGAACATTACTTGGCCACCTTTGAATGCATGCAGATGGCCCAAGCTGGAGTGGGTCAATACTCCCTATGGTCAGGGAAGAGTGGCTTGAAGATTTTCCGAAATATGAGCCATCTTGGAGAAGTTTGAAATCAACAAGGAGACACATCATCAATGCTTCTGTGCCTGTCATGCCCAAGAAGAGGAAAGACCCAAGCAAACCAAGGACGGGACTGCGGATTGATCCAGAATGTTGCTGAGTTGGGGAAGTCATCTCTATCGGTAAGTCTGCGGATTCTTCCTGTCCTTTATGTCTTGGTTCTGTTAGCTCTGCGTGGAGATGAGCCCCTATTGGTTGTAGGATGGGAACGTTTTGAGCTCCCTGAAAGTAGCGTGAGTTGCACATAGGAGTTTAAATACTGTATTTTAAGAGGAAAGCACAGTTTAACATGGTAGAAATCTCAGAAAACAGCATTTCAATGTCATCCCTAGCAAAAACATTTTTAGAAATGCTCTCGTTCTTCTTTCCCATGGATTAAATTCCCCAAGTATATGCAATGTGTTTTCAGCAATGGGCTGATTTGCTGTTTAGCAATGTAAATTTATGAAAATCCTACATAATTTTTTTTTTAAATCGATGTATTCTCTAGCACTCTGCTCTGTTTTAGCAAATGGGAATAGCTGTGCCTTATTAGTGCTGCTATAGCCCGGAGCCATATCATTGACCGAGCACTGCACACATCCACAGGCCTGATGTACATTTTGCACTTCTCTTGTAATGATGTGTATCGTCTGGCAGACGACATCTTCTGTCGACGGCACACTCTTGCCCTCAGATGCACAACTGCTGGAGATGAGTCCTTCCCTCTGCTGCTTTGTCTTCAGGGGAGACAAACAATGATTGTGTATGTTTGTGGCTGTGAGGTGGGATGCGTCTTGGTTCAGCATTGGCTGGTTTATTATGCTAATGTCTGTTCTCTGAACGATGAAACTAGAAAGAGACACATGAGAGCGGAGCATACATCACACAGAAGCGTTGTAGAATATTGTTTTTCATTTGTGCGCACAAAGGAATGTGGAGGTGTTTTATTCGTACTATCAGGTTATCACTGCGCTGGATACATTCTTTCGCTTTCACAGGAAATTACCTTTCTAATGACTATCGTCTCATGTCAGTGTGATGACAAAGAGTCCAGCTTTGCCATTTGTCGCTGAAGAGCAGTGTGTATTTATCTGATTAGAAACCCGCCTGCACGTCAAAAACAAAAGGAATGATGACGTGCACAGCAAACATTCAAGAGTTGTTTTTGGGCTGTTCATTCTTTCTGAGTTAAGTTTAACACTCTGTGAGTTCTTTTGACACATACAGAGTAAAGTGTTGCTCTGAGCCAAGGTGTTGATTCAACAGGGTTAATTTGACCCATTAAGACACAATTACACTCCATCCATTTGGTTCCTTCATTGTCCAGTGAGATGTACGTCATGTAGGTTTCGTTTTCAAACGTATGGGTTTGCACCACCAGTCGGGTCAAAGATTCTATAGTAGAGTATTAAACTGGACTTGGTGAGAGATGCTAATTGAAATGCATATTTTTTTTGTCAAATAAGTCATGTGAGGAAAATGTGAAGACTTAAGCCGTTTGATATCGTAATCGCGCTCGTGTGCAGTCATTACAATATTCAAAAAGCTGATCATTAAAAAGCAGAGGGGTTTCATTTCACTTAACATTATGTTGAGGGTAGAATTCTAAAAAAAGGAACTTGTTACTTTTTTACATCTTATATAATGTAATTAAAACACATTTAGTGTCAAAATAATTCCCCACAATTGTGTTCAAGAGTGATCATTAATAAAAGAGTGAATATTATTAACATAGTTGTTTAATCAACTATTTTGATTTGTATTCATTTAAACATAGAAAGGGTGGAGCCATCCACCCGTCTACCACTAGAGAAACAAATGGTCAGGAATTAGTAATTTAGGAAACTATAAAAATAATTAAAGGTGCTTTAATTGAGTGTATTTTACATCTTTGTTTTCAGTTTTCCACATATTCATTAATTCCCTAAATCATTCATTTTCCAGCCCTCTTCTTCCCTTTTTTGTGGTCACGGGGGTCTGCCGGTGCCTATCTCCAGCACACATTGGGCGAGAGGCCGGGGTACACCCTGGACAGGTCCCCAGTCCATCGCAGATCCCCCCATATTATGTTTTTTTTTTTTTTATTTAATAACGCAGATGTTAGAAAATATGCTAAACAGACTAATTTTCTCATATTTCAGTAAGTGTGTGCATTTAAATCCCCAAGTTATATGTAAATTTATATTTGTTTATTACACTTTAAGTAAAAAACGTGTAATTTTTACCTTTACTTTTTAACAAAATGTCCCCACAGTAAATTAAATTTAGCACATTAGATTTGTAATTAGAAATTATGAACATAAATATTGTAACCTCTCAATTTGTCATGAAGAACTTTAAAGAGAATTGAATAAAAATCTGCCTTCAATAGATGGCTTAAATTTGAACTTTGATGTTGGTTTGTAAAAGTGCCTCTTAAATATACATTTTTTAAAAGTTCCCAATGTCAATATGAGTATTATAAACCAACCCCCATTTGTCTATGATGTTTCATGTTGAAGATCTTCATTGCCTTATTTTGTCAATGTCAAATGTTTAATTCTTTCTAGAGTCTGGGGTTCAAATACTATTGCACAGTGATTGGTATGTTCTTGCACAGACTAATGAAGTCCACAAATGTGGTCAGCTTGAAGTTTCTAAGAGGTTCACCAGGTTTGAGACTGAGAAGATTTTCAATTTTATCTGGCAGCTAGCAAAAAAATTTCGTTCCAATGCTCCCTGGGCAATTTTACCAAATTTACTTGATTTGCCAATCAATCTCAGTTGCTACCCTTTCCTATGTCCATGAGCTCTGGGCACCTGGATACAGTTGACTGAAATGAGTTTCCTCCGCCATGTAGCTTGGCACTCTCAAGCCGCTAGAGATGAGGTGAGGAGCTCAGTCACTTTGGTAGGAACTTGGGGTAGAGCCACTGAAACAATCTAGCTGAGGTGGGTTCAGATGCCTCCTTGGGTGCTCCAAGCTATGTGTCCCCTCGGATAAGTTAAAGGAGGTGTCGGGCGATGCAAAGCATTCTTGTCACAAGTACTACACTGATGATTGGAAGACTGTTGCATCCCAGCAAATCAGAAGCAGAGGAGGGCGGGACTTTAGTTGGGAAAGCAATGGCTCCCCTTAAGTTTGAACTCAATTTAAATTCTTTTTTTTGTTGTTGTTTTGCCCAGAAAATGGATGAAATGTTAAAGTTGGATTTTAGTTGATTTCAAGATTACATTTTTTTAAAGTAACACAATAGTAGACCGTCTGAAATGTAACCCAACAAGTTATTTATACTTAGGACACACCCTATTATCAATGAAATTGTGATGAAAACCTGAGAATCCCGAAACCTCGTTGAACCTAGTTTCTATTCACGACAGTTACTAGACAATGTGCAGATAAACAGATACTTCAGGAGGACTGCGTAAACAAAGTTCCATAGTGATGGATACTTTGGTGTTTGGGCTGTAAAACTAAAAATCATGGTACTTTTCTCAAGTGTAATTAAAAACCTAACAAGAAAAATGCACACATGATTTGATCATCTCGATTTATAAATGGATTAACAAAAGATTATTCCAAACATCCGAGCCAAATGTTTAGATTATCAGAAGATTTCCTTCACTAGTTAAGTTTGGGGCTTTAAAGTGATTCATTATCTTTTTTTTTTGTTAACTGAAAAGGAAAATGAGCTCTATCAGGTAGCAAACAGGAAGTGCTAATGGTATTCCTGTTTGAAGCCCTCTCAGAGATGCCACAAACCTTCAGAGAAACAGTGTCTCTGACGACTCCGAGTTACTTTCAAAGCATTTCCATCAGTCTTCTCCCAACCTCTTATTAATGAGTGTCATTATTCTCTACCCTTCCTGATGTTTTCTTCTCCACCCTTCCTGGTGTTTTTTTTTTTTTCTCCATCCCTGTCCTGTCTCCTGAGCTTTCAGTCAAGCTTCACGACAAGACGAAAGAGACGAGCCAAGTCTCGAGTTGTTTAAGACCAGGAAATGACTAATGACCATATGGCATATAAATATTCATAGGGTGAGTGGCCGTGAAAGTTTATTTGATAATTCTCTCACAAGCTGGCTCGCAAAGCTCGGTTAGTTAATAATAATGATTGGTGGCAGCTGAATAACTGACGGATGAATGGCAGAAATTGATATAATAATTAAGACTGTGCTGTAAATCCAAATTTGCTGGTAATTTAGTCGATATTGTCATCTCTTGGGATAAGCTTTGAGGAATAGTTTCCTTTTAATGTGTAACTCGATATTTTGCAGTACCTTGGCCAGAGAACAACAAATCCAGCAAAAACTGAATCGCTGAGTTTTTATGACGCAATAAAGAAATGAAGGAAGCAGGAGAACATTTAATCACCCTTAGTCATCTTTGCTGTTTAAATTACTCTAGAACATTTTAGAGATGCATTTCAATGATTTACTGACGGAGGTGGGTGGAAGTGTTGTCAAAAAATTCGAAGCACTTTATAATATTTTGCTGAATGGTTGAGAAATCTGCGGGATTTTCATATTTTTGTATGTTTTTTAAAGTCGTGTGTAAAAGAGCAAATCAAAGGGTTGACATCTTCCATTTTTATCTTCTATAAAAATCCTAAAATTGTTGAGTATGCAAAAAAATAGATGCAATAAAAGCTGCTATAGTCAATAATATTTGACCCAGTGGGAACTTTGCCTTTAACAAACTACTGATGTCCAGTGATTTGCTAATTTAATCTAATTTGCTTGATTAACCTAATCACAATTTAAATTGCACTTTAAACTGATTATTTACGTTTTAGCAAAACAACTTGTAACTAAAGCTGCAAGCAGCAATCAAAGGGCACTTGGACCGTCACCCTTCGGGGGTCAATTTGATACCTTGAGATTAATTTAAAGCAAGAATTGTTTAAAAAAATGTGTGTCATGCTCTCCAGGTGGCGCTGTGAATAAATTGCTTGTCACATGTGTCAGAATTGGTGAAAGCTAAAAAAATCAGTTTTAAATGTTGTATTTCCATTGGCCTCCTGGTGGCGCTATAACTGAGTGTATGTTGTGGATATGTTCAGACATGATGGTAAATTTGAGTCTGGTCAGATGTATCGTATTGTAAGTTTGTGGTGAATCATAATAAAGTCTGCTTGGGACTAGGTTTAAGGTGAGGGTTTAGTCCAGAGGTTGTCCAGCCCTGCACAGTTTAGATGCAACCTTCATGAAACACACCTGATTCGACCAATCAAACCCTCCTTGGTTTGTTTAAGGCCGCCAGTGTTTGCCCGGCCGGAACAAAAACCAGGAGGGACTGCGGCCCTCCAGTAATGACCTGTTTTAGTGCATAAGAAAGTTGTTTAACATAGAAATAACAATTTCCTATACTTGCCTTCAGCCAGGTGAAAGGAACAGCGCCTCTAGTGGTGGTCAATGTTGTCATCTATCACTTGGATAGGAATCATCAGCATATTATTGGGTAAGCGCCTACTGAACCAATTGGATTACCAGTTACTGATATGCCAATGAATGGCATGACAACAGCAAAACACCTCAAAAGATTCACAGAGAAAGTTTTGTGATCTCTTCACAATTGAAAATGAACCAAAGCAACTTATTGTTTTTAAAAGCACACAATGGGCAAAAGTCATTAATGTGGAGGGATTTATGTTTAGACATTGAGAGAAAAGAAACTGTTCTGTGTGACACGACCTGAAATTGTTGCGGAAATTATACAGAACCAAGCAGCTTTTGGATGATTCATTTAATTTGGAAATTATGATTTGTTTTGCGTACATTTAACCATTCTGAGATTTATCTGATAATAAGACTTTCTCTTACATTTATTCAAATAATGTCAGATAGAAATAACACTTGTCCTCTTTTGAAGATCTAACCCTTGCTTAAACTTATGAAGCAGATTTGTAGAAATTTACAGAATTTATCAAAGATTTAATTTAATTCAATAGTGTTTAAATTCTTTGCTGCATGGTCTCCTTTATTCCTAAACTTAAATTACAAGTTCCTTATTTGTGAAACACATTTATCCTCAATTAGTGAGCATCTCATCGTTCAGCACACTATAATAAAAAGAAATAAAAAAAGATGAGTTTGTGCTGGAGCCTAGCAGGAGCAGTCAGCAAGAAAAATGAGACGAGTCGCTAATGGAGTTGAATGAATTAGCGACGCACCTCTGCATGGCTCCGCGGGGTTCGGGCTGGAGCGTTCACTCAAGCGCATGCCATTTCTCTGGTCTGCAGGGAGGAACTAAGACATCTCTAATGGTCTGCGTGATATTTAGAGGAATATACAACGCCGGCCTGAAAATAATCTTGTTACAATCAATAACATTTGTTTTCCCCAGAGATTCATCTGAACTCTGATTCTTCTAAACTCTCTTAGCAGGACATTCAATTTGTACAGATTTCTTTTGTCCTGTTTTGCAAATACCTTTTATTTTTGTACTTTATAAAGAAGTAAATGCAAGGTTGATGCACATTGAAATCCAGATTTACAGTTTGTTCTTGGAAAACATTTTTATCAGGTGTTTGTATTACATGTAGACATCCAGAAGACTCTTTCTCTCTCCGTTAGGGTGAAAGCGCCTTGCGTTATTGGCTTAAATGACACCTCTCTGCATTCAGCAGCAGATCTGCACTCAATCAATACTCACCATGGCAACAGAATATGTTGAAAATACAAGGTTATGAACATTGCCATTGTCAAGCATGCTTAGCATTTCAAATGAACCGTCGTTAACTGGCTGTAAGATAAAACCTAATGCATTGCTTTGGGGAGAAGTGTGTGTGATCTGATTCCAAGTTCGAAGACAGGCTCCACTAAAGCGGTTTGTGACTAGACCAGGGTTCAAGGCATGATGTGTGCGCGCATGTGTGTGTGCGTGCACATGTGTGTGTGATGTGATTATGGAACTTGCTCCGCATATTAACATTAATGAGATGTTGCATGGACTTTTTTTTTAACCTTGAGTCTGGGGTGTGTTTGAGTAACTGGGTGTTAAAACATTTTTATTTATTTGAAAAGATTTTAAGCTTTAAATACATTTGCATGTGATTCAGCACAACTCGAAGTGAGTGACCGAATGCGTGGTTCTGTTTTCTTTTTATTTGTTTTTTCTAAGCAGATAAATGAGTAAAAGGAAGGGGCAGATGGAGCGATGGTAGAAGGGATGGATTGATAAAAGGAGGACGGTATTGATGGAATGAGGGGTGGAGGAAGGGATGAATGCATAAAAGGAGAAAGGGGTGGCTGGATTGATAAAGGAGGTAAGGGTGGGAGTGAAGGAAGAAGGGATTGATGCAGGGATGGAGGAAGAGATGGATATATAAGAGGAAAGGGTAGATGGACAGAGTGTGGGTAGAATGGATAAACAGAGGTAGAGGGAGGGATTGAGGAAGGGGTATATGGATCCAAGAAGGGGCAGGAAGGGTTGGATGAATTTAAAGAAGGAAGGGGTGGATAGATAGGGTGGGAGGGAGGGATGTAAGAATAAATATTGAGAGGGAGGGATAGATAAAAGGATGAAGGTGTAGATTAAGGGAGGGAGTAAGGAATGGATGGATAAAAGGGTGAAGGGGTAGATGGAGGGAGGTAGGGATGGATGGATAGAATAAAGGAGGAAAGGGTAGATGTGGGTAAGGAGAAAGTGATGCATGGAGGGGTGAGGAAGGGTTGGATAGATAGATAGATAGATAGATAGATGGATGGATGGATGGATTCGAACTCTTGTCGCCGGTCAGTGACCACTACACCCCCGAGCAGAACCCCCCAGGAATATTTGTTTATCACCGATCGCAGCAACTTCTGGTTCTAAAATAATCTACAAACATATTTTGAGCGTAACGCAGCATTCAAACACTGATGAAATACAGAAATCCACTCCGGGTCTTGATTTTCATAGCCCCAAAATTATCATGTGATTTATTTTTAGTTTTTTGGTTGAAAAACACATATTTGCACTCATTTTTTGGGGACTCACAAATGAGAGCTCTCTTTGCAAACACTCTCTTGGAAGAGAGACAGTATCCAATCTCTATTAAAAGGGGTTATGTTCTATTTCCCCTTTTCCTCTCAAAAATCTGCTGCTTCTCGAGAAAAATCAGCAGCTCGTGAGCATTTTGTGAAGAGCTTAGTTCAGCTATGAAATGCTTTAGAAAAAGAGCAGAGGGAAATAAAAAGCTGCAGGTAAATGCCAGCGCTGCTCCGGCAAATGATTCTGACCCCAAACCTCAGCTTTAATGTGCCATTGTCGGAGAAATGCATTATCTGCAGCCCTGGAGCTAGCTGGCTGCAGGAGAACACCACTCTCAAATGTTGAAGGAACTCTTTCCGAGCCGTCAGACTGAAGAGCGGGGGCCAGGGTCACACTTACAGCTTAATCGCCATTTCTTTAGGCTAAACTTCACAACGGCGGTTTGCTTTTTCAACCATGCTTTTTACTTGTATGTAAACTGAAATAATGTATTTAATTTTGATCTTAGTTCAAAGAATAATTTCACATTATTTTCTGATTTTGAAAATGTTTTTCTGTATATTGTCCTACAATTTAACCAAAGCCAAGGTTACACTGAGACTTTTTATCTATTAAGTATAAATGTAAAGAATTGTGTGTTACAAATATATGCTTTATAAAACTCTTCGCTAACATTGAACGAATGATTGCTGCTAAAACACATTAGCAAGCTCCAAATCAAGCATAAATGTATGTTTAAATGTGAATAAAGTTATCACTGAATGGATCGACAGTTTTTAAACAGAATGGTCTGGAAAAGAGTAAATATCCAGTGAGCCCCAGTTCTGTGGGTAGTCTTCAGATCTCAATTAATTAAAGCAGCAACTCATGCTAGCAAGGTGTACCTAATAAATTGGCCGGTGAGCATGTATTATGCCCCAACGCCTTTCAAAAGAAGCTCTTGGGCAATATTCACCCTCAGCAACCTTTAGGTGTTTGGGTTTTTATCAGAGCAGAGCTGTTCCTTCTCCAACTGTTGATATGAGTGGCATAAATAAATCCTAATGCGGACGGTTATCTCGTAAAGCTCTCGCTTTATCTGTGAGCTCAGAAGAACTCCACTCCTGACACTTTCAGGGAAGAACATCCATCTTTAAAAGCAAGTCTTATTTGTGCCTGTAGTGCTGCCGATGATGCTTTGATTCTCCAGGATGCGGATGATGATGCTGCACACCCATAGATGAGCAGACGTGGAAATCTCTCCGTATAAAAGACAAACGCAGCTGTTTAATTGATCATTATTGCTCTAAATCTGTATTTTATATGTTACTTGTTTTCATGTTTACTGTGGGCGTTGTGGATAAGTAAGCTTATGAGGTTTTTGTAATTAGCTCGTGCTGATTACAGAGCAGCTTTAATTCCATATTGCACATGTCCTTTTACAGTTTAATTTAATTGTAGAAGCAGCTGCACAAAGCTTTGTTGCGTGTAGAAAATGGAAAAGTAATATTTTCAAACTGGCCGCATGAATATAGGTTTCTTATCAACAAATAACTAACAAAATGTATAAGAACCACAAGAAAAGAGGTGGTACTTCCTGATAAATGGAGATGACCCAGAGTACGGACAGGTTCAGCCCCACCCATCGAGTATCTAGCCTTCTCATTGGTTGTAGGGAAACGACGTTGACGAAACGTGGTGATGCTTTCACGCTAAACACGGTTCCCACGGTTGGAAACAAAACTCATTGATTTAAATTTTATACAAATACAGAATCCGCTCGACGTACATGTGGAATATTCTCAGCAGGATTATCCATCAGCCATTTGCTGTTAAATTATTGAGAGAAGTGTTGCTAAACAATTGTTTTAATAAAAATTACAGGTATTAACGTAAATAACAGTTATTTTATTCTTAAAAGAGCCTTTGGGCATGGCACAACTAGATCGAATGGGTATAGAGTACGAATTTTAAAATAAAAACAAAAGAATTAAAACGAAACTGTAAATACGTGACATTGTTCCACATTTTCTCTGTCAAGGATTTGCAAACAGAAGTAACAGATCGTGAAATGAAACTACGTTAACATTCTGTGATTTTTGGCAAGCTGTATGTTATTTTGTAAATATTTCTTATTTTTTTCACAGATCTACTCTTGTTTGCAGTGGATCTTTAAATCTGACTGACTTTTATCTCTATATACTTGCATTAATGACTAACATTTGCGGATTAAAACTTCAACCATGACAAAAAAAAGGCATTAAAAACAAACATATATTTGTGTCGAGAGACTCAAAAAGTTGCTCAATCTAACATTAAGTAGTTTAATTCAATACACAAATTGCTTCTTTGCCACACCATTGAGATCACAAGTGGGCGGGGCTGCACGTTCAGTGGGTGGGGCTGAACTCATCTGCAATGTGCAGAGAGGGGTACTTGGAGAAATGAGAAATAATTTAAAAATATTCATCAACAGTAATGCAAATAATTAATAAAATTTTAAAAAGTAACTAAATCATATTAAATACACGCTTACAGGATAACCTTTGGCAAGCATCATCGCATGTCATGATTTTCTCAATTTATAAAGTTTATACTATCTTAGAAACTTAAAAATAGCGCTTCTGTTCAACAAACCGACAAGTTACTCTTATCTACACGCATCACCGATCATATCTTCATCCAAGCTGAACATAGACATTATACCGAGCATAGAAGGAGATGGATGTTACACAGTCACATTTACTTGGATTCTGCACAGAATCTATATCTCATGCGCAAACAATGAAATCCCATTTCTTTAAGGCAGTGTAGGAGATTTCTACTAGCCAATATTTACATCTGAGCTTACCTAAAAATCTCTGCAACATTCATACACCTGTGGCTCTGTAACCACACCCCGCCTACTGCTGATTGGCTACAGGTGTGTTGTGTTTTTTTCTTAATTACCTACCCAGATAAGTATGATGTGCTGTTTTCAAACATTGTTGATTCATATTCAAAATGACATCCTCTCACAAAATCATCCGAGACAGAGTGATCTCTCTGCATGTGTCACTCACATCCACGCCGATCGATATCTGTTTGTTTCCTTCAGTCACCCTGAGAAACGCACGACGTGACTGCAATAACATTCTGCTCCTACAAGCCCTTGCAGAGGCTGCAGCAGCGGTGGCACCGGCTCATATGAGATCTGTTGCATTTGTGAGAAGAGATGGGCTTGATAGTGGCACCCTATAAATCCACTGTTTGCTTCCTGTTACACAAGTACACAAATTGTGTCCGTTGGGAGCTCAGAGGCCCAATCGTCAGGCAGGACATCAGGGTTATTTCCATGGGAGCTGTCGGAGCTGTTTATTTCCAAAAGGCTAGCCGGTTAAATTGGGTAGAACTCAGAGCTGCGTAAACACTCCTTCACATGCTAAACTCCTCTCCCACACTGGGATTTCTGCCCACCTGTCATTAATAGCGCCTTTGCCGCTCTTGCTGTTTTATGTACAGAGGGAAATATAACAGTGCCTCTTTTGCTTTGAAGGTTCCTCTGCATTGTACAACAGGGAGCCCTTTAAATTCATTTGTGCACTGCGTTAGGTTTTTTTATGGAGCGCCACCATTAGAAAGCTCTTGTGTTCTCTCACCATGCAGTCGGCGGGTTTTTGAAGGCTTCGATGAAAGTCGTCTGAAAGTCTAATGCTGGATTGGCTTTGTTTTGACTCGGCTGCTCATGCAAACAGTATGCAAATGTTGAAGCAGATTGCTCACTCTGTCACTGTCTGCTCGGAGAAATCAAGCTGTCTAGAGTGACAAAGTTCTCTTTGAAATCCTGCTAAATTACTGGATCATTTCATTGGAATATTTGCTCACTCTTAGAAAAGCTTTGTTTTCATGGTTGCTCGTGCTTGTTATGATCGTGTCGTTTAGATTGGATGTGTCTCAAGGAAATTAACATGTAGGTGATCATCGCCTAGAGACTGATTCCACTGTAGGCCATGGCTTTCTTTTTACGTACTGTTGTGCTCATAACATTTATTCATTATTTATTTACTGTGTTTGCTCTTTTTAAATCATAATAACACCAGAAACTTTCCAAATTACCCTCAGCAAAAGTTTACTTAAGCTCTTAATATGTTGAATTCCCACCTTTAACCTCAATGACCGCCTGAAGTCTCTTGAGGTAGTTGTTGAGGTTCTTTATCTTCTCTGTTGGTAAATTTCTTTAAAAAAAAGCCTCCAAGCAAAAACGTTTGAGTTCTCCCTAGAGTGATCCGATGATATTGAGGTCAGAAACTCTAGATGGCCAGAGTTGGCTCCAAAAATCTATAAATCCATAAATTCTGCCCCAAGAATGAAAACTATATAATGGATCACATTGGGTCTGCATTTTTATTTAAAACTGACCAGTTCCAAAATGCTATAAAACCATGGCCCAGTTGTTGAAAATGAACAGAGATGCAACAATAGCAAGTAAAAGTTATTTGACACTTATGGCAAATCAAACTTGTATATAACAAATAACAATGGGTCGCAACTTGCTTGAAAGGTCGGTTACAATCAATTTGCAGTAAATTCAAAATGAAACTCATTCATTCCTTCTGTGCAATGTTAAACAATTTGAATGGATCACCTAGTGCTGCAAAGATCACTGGTGTTTTTCCTGTTTCTTCCTGTCTCTTTTTTTTTTACATGTTCTTACTTGTTGTTGTGTTTGGATGGCTCCTCAAACACAAACATAAATGAAATGATTCCTTTTAAAACTTTAAAAAAACACTAGGGATGTGTTTAGTGATTGGTGATGGGTCATGTGATTGAAACGTTCACAGTGGGTTGGTTTGGATTGATGTAAATATGTTGCAGGAATGAAGAGATGGAGCTTGTCGCATTTTGAGAGAATGGAGAGCGTAGAGCAGGCAAAGATTGCTTTTTTCAAGAAAAAAAAAAGGACAGTATTTTGAATAAAACGAAAGTTAAGCTTAATTTGGCCGTGATTGAATAAATTGCAACAAGTGCTGTAGTGTTGGAGTTGGTTGGCGGTTCGATCAAGCGACTTTGTGCATCTGGAAAAGTGCTATATAAATTGATGGCATTATTATTATTGCTGTTTTGATGACGAAATTCAGGAGGAGCCAGGATGTTAATTAGCCGCCTAGCTGCAGGCACTGACCTCTTCCAGCTTCAGCCTTCTATTTATAGCTCCAGTGAGCTTCCGTCTGTTGGAACCCCTTTGACACACTGGAGTCTCTGGGCTTGGCGGTGTCTCAGGGTTTTAGATCCCTTTTTAGAGCTCTGGTACACATTCTATTCTTGCCAAATATGCCTTGTATCACCAGGCTAATTAACAATATGGTGAACTAGTGAATTGGAGTTTATTGCGTTTCGGAGCAAACCATTCTTGATCCTGTGCTTTTTAATTTAACTGTAGGACTTTTCAGCAGTATGAGATAAAATGTTTAGCCCGTTCTGAAAACCTGAGCAATGTTAGAAATATTAAAAGCTTTAGATAACATTAGAAATAAAACATTTGGTTTGTGAAATGCTTGGTTCGACATCTACACAGTAAAATGATCTGTTTAACTCTACATAGAAAGGGACCAAATACTATCAAAATATTCTGAGGAAGAGTTATTTAATCATCTATTTAAGTTTTTTTCTCACATTTTTCAATCTGTGAATTTGGTTGTGTTTTAGTTCTGTCTTTTTTTTCTGCATCATCACTAATGGTAAAAACATAAATAGTGTAATTAATGCTTCATTATCATCAACTGCTTTTTATTAATTTCACTCTTTCAATCCTTTTTCTCTTTGTAAAAAAAAAAGCAAATATTTGTTAAAAAAAATGCTTGTAAATGGTAAAGAGGTGTAAAAAAAACACAAATTTGTTCTATACAAAAAGAGAAACTGTTATGGAAAATTTTATGTAAAACTCAGGAGTTTTGTGATTTGTAAAGTAAATGATCAAGAACTTTTATTAAACATCTCCCTATAAAAGAAGTGTGAACATTTCTACTGACCAAACATTCGCGTCCCCCTAAATTCCAAGTGAAAGAAACCCAAAACATTTTGTTTGACAAAGGAATACGCAACTATGATATCTCACAAAACATGGAAATAAAAATAGATGGATGCACATAATAATGCATTAACCCTTAGAAGTCTGGGTTGTTTTTAAGTAGTACAGTTTTTCTTATTTACATTTTTTGTGTGGCATTGCTTGATATTCATTTTCCCATTGTGCTTTGTTTTGTGCCATAATTTGGAAAAATACAAGCCATGTCACAGGTCTTGTACTTCCAAGGGTTATTCTATCTTTTCACCAATAGATTGCACCGATTTATGGTCTGCAAAATGAAACTGAAAGGCGATTGCACATTTTCTCACATTTTCATTTGGAATACCTTGCAAATGATGTCATAACTCTTCAAATATTAATTTAAAACACAGAATCTCAATGTTTTTGAAACCTACACATTTTAAATCAAAATGAAACAAGCTGGGTTTCTTCATTCCGACTTATTCGAAACAGATGTTGTAACAGAGACTTCTAAGTATAATGCATCGTACTAGAGATTTAAACCTTTACATTTGTACTCCATTGTAAGGGTTTGAGCTCTCCAAAAGTTTGACTGCTCAAAAATCTAAATAATGTAAAGGATCCCATTTTTTACAACCTGTGTGTTGCAACTGTAAGGAAAAAAATGAATCCATTAAACTGCCCCCCTCCTCAGTCTCTTTCACCGCTTCTTACATGGTGTTGATACTGCCAGATGCTCCGATTCAATCTCTGAAATAAATGAGTTGAAGCAGATAAAAGCTCCCTGTGTGATCGAGGCTAGTTGAGGAGTTCTGCTCACATTGAAGATAATCGGCAAGAGTAGAGGCCGTCATGCTTTATCTGCCTTCACCACTCCATGCTGGAATGGAGGCCACTAAGCAGTGCTCCTCCTGATTCTGGCTGATAAGCTCGACCTCCCTCAGGCGCTGTCCAGAGACATCATTGCTCATCCTCTTCTCTCTGCTTCATCCAGAGCTGCTGAGCATCTCGGAGGAGGCCAGATGCCTGTGAGCTTCTTTGAGATGCTGTTGACGTGACTTGCATACAAGAAATTGAGAAGGTGAAGGTTTTGGAAATATGAGGTGTGCCGATGTTCAGTGTTTGCAGCAATGTATTATACAGAAGCAGGGTTTGGATTTAGGGTTAAGGAGGAATAAAATAAAGAAGGACCCCTTATTTTGTCAGGGAACCGGTAGCCACAAGTCCATCCAATCAGCACTCTCCTTCAGTCCGGCCCCACCTGTTAAAAAGCTCTTTTGTGCGCTCCAAAACAGTTAGATCTACAGTTCACATACCCTGACTCCCATAAAGTCTCCTAGCCGATTAGTTCTCAGAAATCTGACGTGTCTCTTCTGATTTCCAAAACTACTCTGCTGCTACTCTCCAGTCATCAGCCAGGTCTTCGCGAGTCCTTGTATTCCTGGCACGTCCCCGCAGTGATTGCGATGATTAATTGTTCAAAATGGAGTCCCTCAGATTGGCCATTGAAAATAAATGGGAAAAAGGCAACAGAATTATCTTCAAGATGAACCATCATAGAGAAATGTGCATTAGATTGTTAATCATAGTAGCAACTTACATTTTTTCATATCACTAATGGCTCCCTAGCAACGAAAGAGTTTACCCTAAATTAGCAACTAAAATAGCAACTAAATTCTCTAAACTCTATCTCAGCTTTGGTGAACGATAGAGAGATGAGGGTTGGTTTATATAACTTATTATGACAAAGGCAACTTTGTCATGTACCTGACACCCTCCCGTAGCAACCAGGCTGTTTACCATAGCAACCAATTGGGATAACTATATCTCAGCTCAGGAAAATAATTGAGAAATGTGGGTTGGTTTATGTTACTCATTGTGATGTTGGATTTTAACCGGCACTTTTACAAGTCAACATCAGAGTTTTTGTGCAAACTTTAGCCTTCTACTTTCAATATATGGGGAACACAATATCAGAAACCATTTTATTTCAGAAAGAAACATTTTCTACAACTTAAAACTGGCATTAATTAAAGAAAAAATATGCAGTTAATTAATTTAGTCATTTATTGCTGTACATTTGTTCTGTGTATGGTTGTGTATGAGGACTACATTCAGTTGCCTTGTCCTTCAAAAACATCTAAATAGCTTCAGGTGATGCATTCATGCAGAAATGATAAGAAACCCAAGGCTGGTTGTGAAAGGTAGGCTACGGTATTGTACTATTCAGCTTCTAATTAACATGAACAGATGTTTTAAGCGACAGATTCAGGTTATGCATCGTCTCACAACACTTCCTCATCTCATACACTGTGTGTTGAACATGCTCTCTGATAGACCTCTGTGTTTCTGATTCATTCTTAGCGGCCGTTTACAAAAGAGAAGGTTAAAGGTAAGGAAGCCACTGAAAAACATTGCTAACCCGGAACGACTCATTTCTAAGGCGTTCACTCAGTAATCCAAACATGAATAAATGGTCCATAATTGATTTGGTGAAAATAAACTGCCTCTGTAATGACCAGGCTTTACTACCTGGCTGTGTATTAAAGGATTGTGTTCTGATCCCTCACGGTTCCCTTGAAAAGCCATGCAGGTGGATGCTCTCTATTTGTTCACTTATTTACACGAAGAGCACTTTAAATAATCCAATGTGTCATGCTAATTTATTCATTGTTTGGTTGAACTAATTATAATGGATTTGGGTTTTCAGTAAGGCTTGAAAATTGCATTTCATTAAAAACTGGTTTCAAGTACTCGCTGTCCATTACTGTCTGCTGAAAATAAATATTGTCTTTCGATCAAATCAATAACAAAATAACCCTGATCTGAAGATGCTTGAAATTTAATGTTTAGGTGATATTTAAACATTTTGTTCTACTCTCTTGGATGAGATCCAATTCCTTAATCTTGCCTTAAAAATGCCTTAAAATTCTTACCTTACTTTCAGTACAAAAATGCTATATTTGGTTTTTTTTATGTATGCTAATTTTAATTAACCGAAAAACGGAGGGGGAAAACAGATTACCCTGAGGAAACCCACACAAGAACATGCAAACTCCTTCCAGGAAGGTCATCAGCGAGCCTCAAACTGGCAACCTTCTTCAACTGCAACGCCACAGTTTTACCCACTGTGCCGCCTACTTTTTCAAATTTATCCTAAAGGTTTTTTAAAAATTGGTAAACAATCATAATGAACCAATCATCTAAAAATGATTTGTTTTGTTTTTTTTTTATCAGAAATATATTTTTTTTTAAGAAGCATCAATATATCTTTACAAAACTTGGCATGAACATTTGTCACTGTCTACTGAAGGTAATCACAAACCTTTGTGGCAACATCCCCTGGTGCTCAAAAGATATAATTCCGTTTTGAAAATCGCTTTTGCCAACGTTCAAAAATCTGGTTCAGACTTTTGATCTTTTGAAAACATGGATACATTTTAGTTCGTCATCTTGCATGTCCAATAATTTGAAGTGTTCCATTCATACAAAAAAAGTTCCTATTCTGATACGATAACCAAATGTTTCTATAAAGAAAGTTGATTAGTCAATCCTGAATAAAAGCAAATAATAATAATTGTATACTTGCAAAATGGTTAAAGGGATTCAACAACCCTTTAATTTGACACGAAACTTTTTATAATAGACTTGAGCAGATGTCCAACTTTCTACACAGTGCCCACTAGTGGTCAGGATATATAAAACTGGCTTTTTTGTCCAACGTAAATACATATACATATGCACCTTTGTGACTATTTGAACAATGTGCAAAAGCAGGTTTTTGCAACTGCATTAACATATCTTTACAAAAATTGGCATGACTCTATGCTTGAAGATTACTCAAAAACTTTTGCTACAGCACCAGAAGAAATCTGAAGTTGTCAACAGCTTTTGAAAACTGTAGTCTTTGACGCTTTAAAATGCGCAATTACAGAAACTTATTTTATTGTTGGTTCTGCAACATTTTGAAGGGTATGTTGGTTCGAGTTCACAACCTGTGTAAGTTTTCACTGATCACAACCCTCTGATTGAACAAATTCTCTAATAAGAATCAAAGATTAATGCATTGGGCAATAGTTTGGGTATATGATATGCCATGTTTACCATTTATATTCTATAATTTTTACAAGCAACTCTGTTTGAAAAATGCAGATGTTGACTTTGTACATCTGGAAGTGATTAGAATGTTGATGTTTGCTGCTCAGAAAGTAAACAGATGTAACTCTCTGCTAAATATCACAGTATGGTGCACTGTCGGAGACGGCTCGGGCCTGTTTGGCAATAAAATAACTATGGGATGGTAGGGATCGAAGGAATTGCCGTTTTCAATAATTGATGTATGAAAATATGACTATGATTGCATTCAGATGGACCTTGTTGCATTCCTATTTCACTATCAGAATGGCAAAAAACTAAACCGATTATAAAAATATATGATACACAAAGTGTTATGACCACTTCTTGTCAAAAGTAGGCTATATGTGTCTGTGAAACCTGGTTTTTGGCCTGAAAATGTGTTTGGGATATTCAATGTTTATGACTACTCCATGAATGTGGAATGTTGTTTATTTAATAAGGAGGTAATCCAGACTAGCAAAGGTGGCTCCACTTCAGCTTGTAACTGCACCAGTACACAACCCAACAAAGGATTTATTGACGTTTGGTCAAGCCACCAGCTTCCACCCCACTGGCTAAATTCACCCCCTCCTTATGTGGACGGTGTGCCTTGTATACTCCTTAATGCTTGCCAAATATCCTAGTGAAACTAGGTTGGACTAAATGAATTTGTTGAATCCCTATTGAACGTAGTGTGGCTGAATTTCTGTCTGCAATGCAGAAATGGTGAAAACCTCTTTAGTACATACTAGTCACTTTTTATTAAAACCAATGTGTCCTTCTATTGCAGAAACTAGTCGTCACAATCTAAAGGCTCTCTCTAGATTATTGCTGCTTTTTGTTTGATTCCCATGAATCTTTAGGGAACAGCTTTCTTCAAGGTTAACCTTTGTCTCCTTGAAGTGACTCTTTCTTCCTTCCTGCTATAAAAGATTTTCAGTTGAATGAAGAGGAAAGGAAAGTGTGCTAATATCTTTATCAACAGGGATGCGATCAGTGCTTTACTCTTCAACCTTGACGTTCTTTTACTTCAATTTGTGCACCAAAATGTCTTGTGCTTTCCTAATGGACTAGCTGCTTTCAGATCCAGCTTTTATAATCGTGAAGATTACCACAGAGCTGTACAAACCAGACTTGGAGTGGAGTATCCCTGGACACGATGCTCTCACTGCAAGCGAATGTATGCATGCCAATTTGAAGGATGCATTGAGCTGTGGAGCCTTTGAGCTTTCACTCAGGCAGTTTTACTTAAAAATGCTCAAAATAATTGATCCGTTAGTGCATCCTCTGTGTCTCAGTAAATGTAAGCAGAAGAACTGAGGAATATGGGCTTATTAGAGCTGCCTGTAAGAGCAATGGCCAATTATTCTTAATGGTTTAAACAGGATCTGAGAAGAGTGTATGAGAGCGACTGAATAATTTGATCCACTCATCCCGCAACTCCCCGAAGTCCTAAAAGTAACACTGCATGACAGTGATGTCTGTCAATGGCAAGGGTCTTCATTCTCTTCATTTGAATCCATTAGACCAGAAGCTGCATTTAATAGTGTAAAGATTAATTGGATATAATGAGACAGAAAGCAACGAAAGCTTCACAAGCAAAAACAAATCAGCTTGTTTTGTTTAGCTGTGAACATTTAGCGAAATAAAGTATCAATCAAATTATACTGAATTTAAATTGAGTTGAATACAAAAGAAGTTGCATATTTAACACGTTCTATATAGGTGGTTTACGTTTCAGCCAGAAAGTTTTACTTTTACTTCAAATATCATGTCTAAAATAATTTTTTTGTGTAGTTCCGACTGTTCAATTTCTAAATATATGTATGTTGTGCTGAAATATGCATTTTAATGTCAATTTGCTGCTTAAATTGTCATGTGGTGTGATGTGAAAGCATCATTTTATATTGTCCTGCAGAGTAAAAAAAATGGAGTGCATATCAAACATTTAATCAGGACATGATGATCTTTAACAAATTACCGGTAATGCAAAAATCTGGTAATTTGGTTTATTTTTCTAAATCATCACTCCTCAAATCTTTAAAATTATTTTCAAAAAAAATTATTTTAAACTGTATGACCACGGTAAAGAATGACTTGAGAACCTTATTGGTACTAATGCCCGTGGGAATTACCACTTACAAAGCTTTTATATATATATATATATATATATATATATATATATATATATATATATATATATATATATATATATATATATATATATACTATATATATATATATATATATATATATATATATATATGACATTTTTTTTTATGTTTGCAAAAATCTATGTAGAAATTATTGTGAATATGCTCTCTTCTGGCAACGTTTGATGTTTGTATTTAATAGTTAAAAAAGAGAATTAACCAGACAACTAAACTGAACTTGTTAGTACTAAATATGCAGCTGGATGGTCTTTTAGAAATGTTTTCTTGGAAAAATACTGCTTGATTTATTAACAATCAGTTGGCCAGCGTTAAATGAGTTGTAATTGCAAATAAAAACTGACACAAAGCTTTAGACAGTTTTGATAAATTAAGTTTCGAAGCAATATAAATATACCATCAACAGCTTAACTCATTAACTTTACCTTAATCACCGAACACTCAGGGCATTTGAACACCATTTTCATAAATGTTTCAAATTAATAACATTTCGATTTCCATCACTCACTAATGTGTGATGTATTTTACCTGTATTTCAACATTTTGTCAGTTAGAAGCGACCCTACTTTTATTTTTGCGCAAGACCCCGGTAAAATCTCCCCATGGGTTTGAATACTTATCAGCACGTTTACCCCATGCATACATTATAAAACATTATTTTATTTTGAACGCACTCTCACAGTATCTTTGTCCATGTTACAGAGTTCTTTACACAAACTTTATTGCTAAACCCCAACTGCGAATGAAGTTGTTTGAGGTTTTCTTGACCCCCCCTCCCCCCAATCAAAATATGACCCAAAGCCCTTTTTCCACACTCGCCATTCCCTGCGAGCGCTCCCTGTAATGTCATCCCTGTTCAGCCTCCATCAAAATGGAAAAGACACAGACAGGCAATCTAAATGGTAATAATACAAAAGTTTAGCCCTGTACAATGCCAGGCGAACAGTGGCGCTGAAACCACAACCTCCTATGATTTCATAAACTCGACTCTGCCTGCTGCTGATGCATCCTCATAAAACAAGCCGGACGCATCCCCGAGGCTTTCCATTTTCCCCCCTTCTGTCAACTCGATGTAATGTTTCTCAGACATTTAGACTGAATTTTTTTCAGTTTGCTTGACCCTATTTACATTCGAGCCTGAGAAAAACTAAACCATAAGCTTCCAAATCCAATTACAGAGAGATATTATATTGTAATGGATTATTGATTCATCACTTGCAGGGCATTGGTTGTGATGATGTTACTGCAGGAGGTTTTGGTTCAAGCTCCCTGCTGTGATACTCGCGTCAGGTAATTGTGAGCCCCATCGCAACATTGTGTTTCTGTGGAAAATACTCTGATATTGTGCTGCCCATTTCATCTTCAATCTTTCAGGGAAATGTATCATTGTGCTTCCTGTAATCTGAAGCATGAAACACAATGTTCTATTTCCATTTGAGCGCCGGTTGCTATTCCGAGGTTTGATTGGTTGTGACTCGGACTGAATTCTTAATGGGATACATGCTATAAAAGGTCAGACAATGGTTGCCGTTTCCCCAGCCGTCTGCCTGAGGAAGGAAGGCGTGCAGATGTGGACTCTCTTAAGCAACTCAACGTTATTTTTTACAGTTCCCTCACAGGGCTTTGATAGTGAGGCTAGTTGCAGTGAGGAAACCTGTTGAAGCCCACGTTCTTTTAGGTGCTGGATTTTTTTTTCTGATGAGATTTCACATGACCTTCTGAAGTGTCAAGTGAAATATTGTCATGTACCACTGTATAAATCCTCTGGACATGCCTTGTGTCTCTTCTTCTTAGAGTTCCTGGCTTAAGGCTTCATCGCAACCCCTGGGAAATTAGGCAGCAGAACCCCTGCATGAATGTGATGAGGCAGCTCATTAAAACTGGGGATAGTCAGAGTCTTTAGAAGCACAAGCATAACATTTATCTGCCCAGCTCTTGACAAGCCAATAGCTTAACTCTCCGGCCGATGAGGGATTCCCATAAAACATGAGGAGAATTGGGATTATCCTCAATGTCCATGTGTTGCCCATGTTCAAGAAGGATCCCTAGGTACATATGGATGGAATGACGTCATGTGGGATGAGCTATGGAAGCTCATTGAACATCATTTAATTAGTCCTTTTTTATTATTTAGTTTTATCTGTTAAAATAAGTTCAGACATACACACTCCTTTAGATCTGATCAACGTTGGTGGTTCCACTAGTTTTCACAGTTATTGTGTCTCAGTGGGTAAGGAGGGGAAATGGACAAACTCATGGAAGCATGTTGCATTTACACATTTTGATATTGGAATGGAAGAGTATTCCACCAGCAGTGAACAGAGAATGTTCTTTTGAGAGATATACATCCTCCTTGAGATGAAACAACTAGATGCTGTTCATTTTCTCAATGCAGGAATTTGGTGGAGATGCAAGAGTTTGTGAAGGAGCAATGTGCAGACCCTGCGACTGTTCTGTACACGAGTATTAGCATTTTATAGTTGACACAGGCTGCAATAGGGAGCCAGTAAACAGAGGAGTTCTGCGTTATTTGAAGAGGTCTGCAGTCCTCCACTCGATGAGAATCTTGTCCATTAAAAAGTTGCTTTGAACTTCCCAGCACAGGGACCCTGGATGATTGGGAGGTGATTTTAAAGGATGTTCAATTACAAGTGGCTTTTGGGGAGATATATAGTAACCTAAACCAGAGGTGTCCATGGGATTGAAGGGCTGTACCACTTTGAGATTTACCAAGATGAGATTTTTGCGCAGTGCTTCTTTAGGCTTGCAATTTTTTATGAAAATGTATCTATAGAGTGCGGCATAAACCCTCAAATCCAGCTTCCAGCTCTGTGGGACACGCTTCTATTTTTGTGCTTCTTTGAGCTTGGTTCTCCACCACTCAGGCCTCATTGGCTGACTTTACCCTGCAGACACCCCCTGCCTCTCTATTTCTGTCACTTACATTTATTAATCACCATATGACATTCCACGTGGCATTAAAGCGCCCTGCATCATGCTGCTCCTCCACTGTAAATCCGCTTCTATGTGAGGAGAGAGAGAAGGAGTGCTTCTCAAACCCTCTGCCAATCCATCTTCAAAATGGCCCAGATGTACCTGGTTCACTGCAAGAGAGAATAAGTAATGAACTGAGCTGTGTTTCTGTGTGAATGTAAGTCATCGCTGTTTGTTGAACTTGAAGCTTAAATATGACTCGCAAATAAACACATTTGTGTTGTAGCCAAAGAGAAAGGATGGCTTTCGTGAGCAGTGGGTTTCTTCAGAGGGAGAAATAATTAATCTTTAAAACCTCCATTTGAGAGCAACTGTGTCCAAGTACATTTTTTTTCTTTTTGGATCTTTTTATGAAATGGTGGTAGCTGTTGAACTCTGCCGGGTGGTTGGCTGGTTATAGTGTACCACGTACATGGGTTGCTTTGCATTATACCAGATCAGGCTTTTCCCCACTTCTTTGCACCCAAAATATCACAAGTTTATTCCATCAATTAGCAAGTCATTTTGGGTGGATGAAGGAACAACGTGACATTTTTTTAATTGACTCTAGCTTGCTTCAAACGATGCAGCATCTTGTGATGTAAATACAACTCCAATCTCATTGATGTGCAGCTTAAAAACTATGTTTCTGTGTAATGTTAATTATTCTGAATGAACCAAAGATGAACTGCACAGGACGTTGTTAGAAAAAGCGTTCTGAAATTCTCTTTTCTTTGGTGACTCTCTGGAGATCACAGATATCTGTCCTGCTTCTTTTTAGGATCATGGATTTCTTTGGGAGGCTTTCATGTCCGTTTTACAGTCATCAAAATGTTATATTGCTAAAAATAACACTGAACATATTGCAGTCATGTCTATCAATAATATTTATAAGGTTAATAATAAAATACAAAACAATCAAATAACATCAAGTCTTTTATTTTTCTTAAATATTCAAGCAAATTTATTATATAAAGCTCTTTTGCCCATTTTTTGGAATAATTACCTATATACAAAACTAAGGATATCATTATCGTGCAATAAAACTTGGCCTTAGACCGGAATATACAAGCAATATCAAGTTTTGTACAAATACAAAAGTGATTATAATGACAGCACTTAGAATAAAGGCCAAAAGTGGAGCTTATTTTGGAATGTTGTTTTTTTTTTGTTGTTGTTGCATTTTTGTGACCAATTTTTAATTTGTTAAACCCATGTGACCTAGACTTGCACAGTATAGCCCCAACCTTAATAAAACTAAGCTAGACCGTACCAGTCGCTCTTAACACAAACTGACGTTATTGCACAAATGAAGCATTTTCATATGCAACAAAATGTTTTGTTTAAATAAAAGTTCAGTTTTGTCTTCAACCATTCTCCCTTGTAACATTCTCCCAATAAAAAGCATCGCTAAGTAGAAGGTAATGGCAATTATCCAGAAGGAAATGAACCAACAGTCAATGTTGAGCCACAGTTCTCTCCTGCG
>SRMA01027249.1:24651-58488 GCA_007224835.1 Danionella cerebrum | reverse complement strand
CTTTTAAAAGGTTTAATTTATTATTAAAATTAGTTCAAAATTACCTCCAGAACTTGAGATCGACGTCCTCCACCCGTGCAGGACTAGTGTTTGCTCCACCCAAAAGTTAAACCTCCAAATCTCCAGTTTTACATGAAATTTGCTCAAAAAATGACTGGAATGTGTACGCACACACTTTACCTTTCTGTGTGTTTAATTTAACCTAATTTGAAATTTTTCAAATTTTCACCAAAATCGACATACTAACCACTTGGTGTTTTTTCATTTTTGGTCAAATTTTTAAATCGCTTGAAACTGATAGGGATGAAAGATTATGCTCTAAAAATAAGGTGTGTGCAGTTTTTAGCTTAAAATTGGCTCCAGAACTTGAGATCGAAGTCCTCCACCCGTGCAGGACTAGTGTTTGCTCCACCCAAAAGTTAAACCTCCAAATCTCCAGTTTTACATGAAATTTGATCAAAAAATGACTGGAAAGTGTTGGCATGCACATTATCTTTTAATAGGTTTAATTTATTATTAAATTTAGTTCAAAATTACCTCCAGAACCTGAGGTTGGCGTCCTCCACCCATGCAGGCCTTGTGTCTGCTCCACCCAAATTCTAAACCTCTAAATCTTTGGTTTTACATGAAATTTCCTCCTGAAAACGACTGGAATGTGTACGCACACACTTTACCTTTCTGTGTGTTTAATTTAACCTAATTTGAAATTTTTCAAATTTTCACCAAAATCGACATACTAACCCCTTGGTGTTTTTTTCATTTTTTGGCAAATTTTTAAATCGCTTGAAACTGATAGGGATGAAAGATTGTGCTCTAAAAATAAGGTGTGTGCAGTTTTTTTCTTAAAATTGGCTCCAGAACTTGAGATCGAAGTCCTCCACCCGTGCAGGACTAGTGTTTGCTCCACCCAAAAGTTAAACCTCCAAATCTCCAGTTTTACATGAAATTTGCTCAGAAAACGACTGGAAAGTGTACGCATGCACATTATCTTTTAAAAGGTTTAATTTATTATTAAAATTAGTTCAAAATTACCTCCAGAACTTGAGATCGACGTCCTCCACCCGTGCAGGCCTTGTGTCTGCTCCACCCGAATTTTAAACCTCTACATTTTTGGTTTTACATAAAATTTCCTCCTGAAAACGACTGGAATGTGTACGCACACACTTTACCTTTCTGTGTGTTTAATTTAACCTAATTTGAAATTTTTCATATTGTCACCAAAATCGACATACTAACCCCTTGGTGTTTTTTTCATTTTTGGTCAAATTTTTAAATCGCTTGAAACTGATAGGGATGAAAGATTGTGCTCTAAAAGTAAGGTGTGTGCAGTTTTTAGCTTAAAATTGGCTCCAGAACTTGAGATCGAAGTCCTCCACCTTGCAGTACTATGGCGTGCTCCACCTAAAAGTTAAACCTCCAAATTTCCGGTTTTACATGAAATTTCCTCCTGAAAATGACTGGAATGTGTATGCATGCACACTACCTTTAAATGGCTTAAATTTATTGTTAAAATTAGTTTATAATTACCTACAGAACCAGTGGTTGGCGTCCTCCACCCGTGCAGGCCTTGTGTCTGCTCCACCCAAATTTTAAACCTCTAAATCTTTGGTTTTACATTAAATTTCCGCCTGAAAATGACTGGAATGTGTACACACACTATACCTTTCTCTGTGTTTAATTTTACCTAATTTGACATTTTTCAAATTTTCACCAAAATCGACATACTAACCACTTGGTGTTTTTTCATTTTTGGTCAAATTTTTAAATCGCTTGAAACTGATAGGGATGAAAGATTGTGCTCTAAAAATAAGGTGTGTGCAGTTTTTAGCCTAAAATTGGCTCCAGAACTTGAGATCGAAGTCCTCCACCCGTGCAGGCCTAGTGTCTGCTCCACCCAAAAGTTAAACCTCCAAATCTCCGGTTTTACATGAAATTTCCTCCTGAAAATGACTGGAATGTGTATGCGAGCAAACTACCTTTTAATGGCTTAAATTTATCATTTAAATTAGTTTATAAATACCTACAGAACTTGAGATCGACGTCCTCCACCCGTGCAGGCCTAGTGTCTGCTCCACCCAAAAGTTAAACCTCCAAATCTCCGTTTTTACATGAAATTTCCTCCTGAAAACGACTGGAATGTGTACGCACACACTATACCTTTCTGTGTATTTAATTTAACCTAATTTGAAATTTTTCAAATTTTCACCAAAATCGACATACTAACCCCTTGGTGTTTTTTAATTTTTGGCCAAATTTTTAAATTTCCTGATACTCGCAGGGCTGAAAGATTGTGCTTTAAAATTAATGTGTGTGCAGTTTGTAGCCTAAAACTATCTCCAGAACTTGAGATTGACCTCCTCCACCTCTGCATGTCTAGGGTCTGCTCCACCCAAAACTCAAATGTCAAGTTCTACATGAGAGAACCCCCTTAAAACAACTTGGAGTGTGGTCGCGCGTACACAAAATTGATTTTGGATGAGTGTTCAAACTAAAACCTGAGTAAGAACTGAGTATTGTCATGTCGTGTCTATGTGTTACCTCCATGAGTGTGTGGAGCTCTGCTTTGTGCTTTTGGAGGTCTGAGACACGATTTTGACTCCAGTGGTGCAACTCCATCACCTGCTGAACCTTTAGTCCCAGCACACAAACACTCTGAAGAAAAACAAAGACCCATCCTACCCTCTTTTCAATTAACCAAACTATCTCTTTCACAAGTTCCTGTGTACCTTCTTAGCCTCCTCTGTGGCCTCTTTCAGCTTCTTCTTTTCCTCCTCATGCATGATTTTAAGCTCCTGCATCTCTCCACGTAATACACACACCTCCTGACACATGCACATGACAAACTTAAGACACATAATACTGTAGAGAGACATTAAAACAATCTGTAGGCAACAGTTAAGCATGGTGTAGGTTCCTTGAACATTTGAGGGCAGTGGCGGTTTTAGGGACGGGCGAACGGGACAGCCGCCCAGGGCGGCATTTTTTTATGTCACTTTGGGGGGGGCGGCACATGAACTTGTGGGGGAGAAAAAAATTGTGTGGCTAATTTTATTTTTATGATTCCTGTGCCGCTGCTGCTGAGGCGCACAGAAGAGCGAGAGGAGGGGAGGGAAGGGGAGGGGGGCGCAGGGGACAGTTTACCTCTCCCAAATTAAGCTGAGAAGGAGGGGGAGATAAATTCTGTCAGTGACTTTCTTACAAATAATGCACACATTTCATCCATAATACTATAAACACAGAGCAATATTTAGGCCATTTTTTTGTTAATTGTGCAAAATGCTAATTAAAATAAATATGAAATCAAATTGATTATGATGATGATGTGGAAATGAATTGTTGTAGTCTTGACCTCTGGTCGTGAGTGAAAGCGTTAAGGATTGGTGAATTTATTGTCGATCACAAAGTAAACACAGTGATGGAAAGAAAAAACCAAAGCTGTCAGTTGGCCAATTTAGGGAAAAAAAGAAAAGAAGATGAGGAGAAATGGGTAAAAGATAAAGGTATGCAACAATGTTCTCTCTGTATGATTAAAGTGTGCATGTCGTTATGTGCTATAATGTTAACTCTTTGCCTTCTTGCGTATGATGCTTGCTATGCTTCCCTACCTTGCTAAAAACACACAATCGAAGCCATATATATATATATATATATATATATATATAAACCATTAACTTTTTTCAAATGAAACCATTACAAAATTTCTTACTGTAGTGTGTTTTGGTCACATAGCAACAGACACTGTTATGCTTGCCATAAAAACCAATATAATTTCCATTATAACCAGTACATGCATTACATTTTCTATCATTTTTGGGTAGGGTTCTATAGTTTTTACAGCAGTATTAACAACACAAGATCTAGGTAAATTTCACCACAAAATGATTCTTTGCAACAAAACTGTTACAAGTACAGCTATATAAACATTTTCCGTCTGGTGTTACTCTGTTATGTGTCAAAGCTTATCATTTGAGGCTGTTAATTAACCAACCAGCTAATTGTTCCTTAGATTACCCACAGTTGTACTTCAACTAAAATTATTACAAATAAAACAAATGGTGGGTTTTTTTCACGTTTTGGGGGGGGTTGTTCTCGCCCAGGGCGCTGCTCTATGTAGAACCGCCACTGATTTGGGGCTGCAAATGTGCAAGTGGTAGTTGGACTTTTCTAGTGTTATTGGTCTTAAAAATAGACAGTCATTTAGTAATCTTGCAATATTATCAGGGAGGTGTATGATTGGACCAAATTTTTTCTGCAGCAGGACAATTCCCCCAAACACACGGCCAATGTCATTCTGAATCATCTTTAGAATAAAGAACAGGAAGTGATGGCACGTCTGTGAGTTACTGTAGGTCTAGCATCTTTTTTTGGCTGTACCTCTTTGAGTGTGTGTTTCTCTCGCTTTGAGCTCTCCAGCAACTCCTGAAGTTTCTTCAGCTCAGACTGACAAATTATCTTTGCGACCAGATCATCCTCATCTTCCTCAGGCTGGGACACATGTTCCATTGGGCCCCTCAAAAGGTCAGGGGTCACCTGTTACGAGAGGGTGCTCAGATCAAACTTTGATCAGAAGGTGGAGGTAAACCTTCACTGGTGGTCTCACCTGTTCTGCCCTGGGAGGCTTCTCTCGGGTGAACTCAGTCCCAGGGCGATTGTGAGTCCTGGACCGACCACACTCTTTATGACAACTCTGGGTTTGGCTGTGAGTGATGTGTGTGAAGGGGAGGGTCTCCACTGATTGCCTATTGGATTTGGAACCAGATTCCGGGATCAGAACCCGCTTCACCAGCACAGCAGAACATACACTCCTCAAGCTCCAGGGGGCGCCGAGAAGGTCCATCTGCACAAACACACACTGATGTAGTCAGAGAATGGAGTACACACTTACCTCACCACATCAGCAGGGTGACGATACCCTGAACGAAACACAAACGCTCTTATCCCTCCACAGTTATCTTCTCCATGTCTCCAAGCTGTGTAAGGCTGCATAAGCCTCTATTGTTCTAGAGGGTACTGGTCATGCTAGCATCACAACCATCTAACAAGTACACTGAAATGTCTTGCTAAACCAGTCATCGGCCAAAGAAAGGGCTCACAAAGAAATGTCAACTAGGACTTACGTACACGTTCAAGGAATCCCTGTGCAGAAGAAAGACTTAAGCAGAATGGCTTTTTGATATTGGGAGATAATTCCAAAGTCTGCAGCAAAAGACCCATTGTTTTGCATTTGGCGGGTAAAATAGAATTAGAACTATGAGAAGATTAACACAGTAAATAATTCTGTAGTTCATCTCTAATCTGTCCTGGAGACGGGTGACAATGAGCTCTGTCTTTCTTGTAACCGATCTGCACAGAGATGAGAATCGAATAGCTCAAAACAAGGCTGGAATACGATCAGAGAACACAGAACCTCTTGCACAACAAGTAGTAAGCCAGGACAAGTAGCTTTCGGCAAAAGAAAGGGCTCACTGGGAGTTAAAAGCATTTAAAGAAGTCCACAACCGCAGCATGATTGTGATATTGATATGTAATTCCAAATTCTGTAGGGACTGCAAGTTTCAAGAACATAATAATCTGGTAACTGACTGGTAAAATAGATTCAAACCATGCACTTGAGAAGTTCACAGCCAAAGAATGAAGAGCTAGTTGACAAACAGTGGCAGCGCTGTCTCTGATGATGCTACTGTCCAAATAAAGCTCTTTCCAGTTGAAACAATGTCAAGTAACTAGAGATTTTGCATTTGTTGTTATGGTTACCAGTGTAAATCACAGCAGATGTAAGATAGGAGGTTCTTTACCAATATCTTAGGTAAGACTAAACCAAGAATTTGACTGAAGCATCCACAAGCTATTTAAGTAAACCCACTTATACAACTTTACAGTGTAAACTCAAAGAACTATCTATATTTCTCATTTGTTAGTAATCCACTTGAGCATGTTAAAGACCAGTAAACAAAATACTACTTTAAAAGGTTTTTTTTGGAATGCCTCACCGCTGCAGCCTGCTGTCTTTAGCTCCTCTAGTAGAACTGGCGAGAAGCTCTGTTGATGTCATCATTGCAAGAAGCAGCTGATTGGACAATACTCTGAACATGTCTCTAAAATGAGAGGATATTGACTTTGAGAAAAGTGCAATAAGAACCTTCTTTCAAAAACAACATTTAATGTGTTCTTTAAAAACATAGTTTGGAGTAAAGCACATTGTTTTCATTGTATTGGTGATAAAATGAAACAACTATTTTATAAAATGTACACAGTAAAATATTTATTATTGAAACATATTGATATATATTACATTTGTTGTTGTTTTTAAAGCCAACAAAGAACACACCACTCACTTATTTTATGATTTGATCTGTATTTAATGTTTGGAGAGAGTACATTTAAGCGTTGTACATTTAATACATCCCGGTAGTTAAGCGATTTAATTAAACTAGTTTCTAAATAATGCTAATAAGATCTCTTTAGTCTAAATAAAAATCTTTTTTTACAAAGGTAGATGCATACATGTCAATATTGTATTAGAAATGAAAGCTTTGTGTCAATTTATTTTTTGTAAGTTTTTACCACTTTATTCTGTGCTTCCCGCCAGCTTGTTGCTATGGTGATTCTTCGACAGACAGACCTCTCACGTGTTCCAGATTCCCGTCCACACATTGGCTAATAGTTTGTGACGCCACGTGCTTGCCCCTTCCTTAAAAATAGAAGGCGGGAAGCACTGTTATCTCTAGATTTTGAGGTGTATGATGTGCTTGTGTGGCGAACCTCTATACTCGTCAGATTTAAGTTTTTAATTCTTTGAGGAAATATGGTTAGAACGAAAGCTGACGGAGGGTCCGGATCCTATCGGAAGGGTAAGAACGAATAAGTTCGGTTTTTTTGTAAATAGCAAACGCTCGTAACTGTTTTTTTAAACCTTTCAATCAGTATTGTTTTTCATATTTGTATCGTTGTTTCAACGGTTACCTGTCTCAATATGTAACAGGGTTTTTTTTATTAACTTGGACCGTTACACCAAACCGTGGCGCCAAACGATATATCTTAAGATTTTGGTTATTAAGAATTATTTTGGTACTCGTGACGAGTGTTTCTTTCATATATGTCCCCGTGTCTTTAAAAACTATGAGTGAAAGATTCATATTTGTTTTTGCGAACCAACCGTGGGGTTTTTGAATGGTTTGGCGCCACTTATCCATACCGTGTGTGCTTCAAGAGTCTAAAGTGCACTGAGAGCCTCATGGTCAGTTTTAACCACTTGCATTTGTTTTCGTGTTAATTAAACTACTCGTCTGCCGTATGTTGGGGTTTAATTGTTGTGTTTTTGTTTTAGCTGTTGCCGCGTCCGCTCCCCGGAAGTCACTTGGTGCTTCCGGCTCCGCAACAGTTAAGAGCCCGCGGACAGGCAAGTCTGGTGGGTAAATAAATAAAACCATTAACAGTGCATAAATCAAAGTGGGGCACCTTAAAGTATTGCGAATGAATATTTAAAGAAAATGTGTTAAGATGTATATGTCTCATTGAAAATGAGTCTGCATAATTTGTTTTTACACGTTTGTGCTGTTTTTAAGTTGTGGTTTAGTTGAAATTAATCATTTTAATGTAAAAACAAATCGATACGCAGGGGTTTACAGAGAAACTGCAAGATAGTTTTATTAGGAATTTTGCTGTTAAATGTCAATTTTACAAATTTGCCAGATTTTGTTGTAGTTTATACAATTAACAAGTAAGAGGATTATTTTACAAAAAGTGGACCTCACAGGCCTGTTTTGACCCACAATGGTGTGTTTGGTTCACTTACTACTCTATAGGTTGTTGTTGTTTTTTTTTTTATTTGTGAAAACTTCCTAATAATTTTACCTACATGTTGCAGTATGGTTTTTAATAAATTAGGTTTGTCTTTAAAGTGTATTGAATTTGACTTTAGGAGTCCTGCATATACCCTGGTATAATACATGCTGAACAGGAATAATACTTTGTGGCGACATGTGCTACAGTTTGCCTCACCTTTCACCCTTCGCGCGCTAAAGATTTACAACAGCAGAGCCCTGTGATCCTAAAAAGGAAGAAGTAAATAGATATATCAATTATTGAAGTTAAATTATACACAGCTGTTTCAGTAGCATCATCTTAAACGTGATCGAAGGAAAAAAAATACATCTAATTGGAGTAAAAATACAATGGCTACATAACTTTTTAAAACCTAAGAGGAAAGTTGAATGAAACAAAAGACTGAGGGTGGTGCAAAGTCTATGTTCCAAAACCAAGAAGAGATTTATTGTTCAGAGGTTCTAAAATCCTTATTTTGGGGCTTGAATTTGTGTTGCAAAAAATAAAATCCTAAGACAACATTTAACCCCAAAACACAATTAGATTGTTTCTTGAAAGGTTGTTCAAAAAAAGAAATGGGGGATTTGTTTCAGTAGATGTATTTAAGAAAAGAAATTATCTGCAGCTTTATTCGTCGAGAACGGCAAAACTTTAGATCTGTTTGTCAAAATGATAAATTTGATTCTTTTTTTTATGTGCAGGTAAAAAGGGATATACTCCAAGGGCCCCAGTATATTCCTGGCCTACTCCGACCTGGCAGAAGGGAATTGGGCAATTTTTAAAACCTGGTCCGAGTGAGAAAGACGGTGAACACCCAGAACAAGTTAGTCCTAATGAAGAAGAGGATGGTGATGAGGAGGAAGCAGGGGTCAGTGGAGCCTCAGCAGCACCTCGCAGGTCTGGAGGAAGACACACATGCTTAAATAATGCTGAGAAGCTTAAGCTAGAAGAGTGCTTGCACTTGTCTGAATGAGAAGTGAGGGAATGAAGTACTACGAGAGTATTAAAACAAAAAATTACTTTTGTTATCCACACACTAGGAAGGGCGATCATTTCCACTTTTGATTAAACAAATAAATCTGTAAAGGCCACGTGCTATAAAGTTAAAAAAGGTCGAGGTTGATCCATGAAGAAACTGACTGAACTCTGCTTGTTTCAGGGCCAGACCCATCATTGATGACGACGACGATGATGATGAAGAAGATGGGGATGAGTGATTTATTGTAATCTGTATTGATTTATCTTGTTTGTAAATAAAATGATGTTTTTTCTACATCTCTTGCCTCATATCTCAAACTTTTAAGTCCAGTGGTCACTTGCTACTGTAGGAGCTTTAACCAACAAATAGAAAGGCTTCAGCATTGGTTACTATTGTTCTTGCTAAAACAGTATAATTTAAATTTATCTTTTTTTTTTTTTACAAATAAACGTGATATGTTTCTCGAGAAACATGCTTGTTGAGTTCTTCAGCAAACGATTAAAGACTAATATAAATAAAAAAAATTGTGTTTTTTTTTTCTTTTTTACATTTTCACATTTCTATCATCACAAACAATTTACTCATCCTGAATAAAGGGTTTATAAACCTGACGTCACTTGGCTGATATTTGTAAAAAGTCAAAAATTAAATTTTACAAATAGTTAAATAGTTGCAATGCACATGCGGGGTAACAATTTAGGAATATTTTTTTTTATCATTTTTCCACGTTTAACAAGTACTGGATGGTTTGATTTAAAAGAGAAATTGCTCTACGTGAAAGGATTGATCTACGTGTACGTTACATTGTTAACGTCTTTTACGTTATTAAACACGTTTCTAGAGTGACTAAGTCCCTGATTGGCTACTCTTTATTAGCGCCGCCTTACTTGAGCTCGTGCTCCAATCGAAGCACTGGGTGGGATGAGCGACAGCCGCGCTTCGGCTTTAAAACCACAGGAATGGCTCGCATTCAGCCTTTTCTTCTCAGATCCACCATCGATGTTTGCTTGAATTCCTGCCTACGTGTAACTTGTTTGATAGGCTATATAGCAACGCTTTAATTGACGCTCGTGTGAGCAAACATACGCATTAGTAAGTAATGGCTACCTGTAAGTTATATCATAAAGAACAATCTGTAATACTTGAAAGACATGTGACTTTTGAACCGGATCTCACGTGAATTAAAAGAAAGTGACCTTTGTCGATGTACATTAATTCAACACGGGTATGAAGCTGTAATTGGAATTTAAAGAGAAGTGCAAGAAATTGTCCATGCGTTTAAGATCCACCGCTTTCCTACGTTGCCGCTAGAGGTGCTCACGTGCACATTCCATGATTTTTCCGGTTCCGGTCAGCGCCGTTTTTCTCTTCTGCGCTCAGAATCATCATGGTGAGTACGATTTAATCTTTAACAATCCTTCATCTCTTCTACTTGAAAATGTATCGCTCACACCATATGGGTGAAAATAGCGTTTACGGCGCGTGCGGATGAGGGTATGAGTGGGGCCGTACCCACAAGGTAAAGACTGATCTGCTACATTTGCGAGCGACTTTTTGAATGTATTGTGGTCTAACCTGAAAAGATAAATGTTTAGAGGGAAACTGCATGAAATGTGTGCGATAGATGACGTTGTAGCAGCCCGATTGTGTTTAAGATGTTCAGTATGCGCGTGTGCATCCGAGCATGCGCACTGGAGGTGTTTGGATGATCTAGTTTCTCCATTGTCACTTATACATTTATACCCCCCCAGGGTCGTGTGAGGACAAAGACGGTGAAGAAGGCGGCTCGGGTGATCATAGAGAAGTACTACACTCGTCTAGGCAGTGACTTCCATACTAACAAGCGAGTTTGTGAGGAGATTGCCATCATTCCCAGCAAAAAGCTGCGGAATAAGATTGCTGGGTGAGCACTTTGGGGTAATTAAGAAATCTATTAAATAAAACAAATCCATATCAAAGCATAAGAAAAGCTTTCCTCGTAGAGTGGGAGGAGTGACCTCAAGTCCTATATTTGGTTGGTGACTCCACAGTTGCCATGGTTACCTGCTAAATAACTCCATGTACATACATATCTATACACAACTCTTACCTGTGTAATTGATGGTTGTACAAGAAAATAATTGGTATTTATATAAAAGAAATGCGTATAATTATATTTAGCGGACATGGTGCATAACAAAGCTACGAACGGCTCCTATTGGATGCAAACAAGATGTCTGCTGCACTTGATGTGATGGACTAAAACTTAAGGAAAATATTTTTTTTTTTGGGGGGGGGGGCTTTGTTTTTGTATACTTTTAGTAATAGTTCTTTATTTTGTATTTTTAGTATTTTGTAAATATGTAACCCCAAAACTATTCAAACGCAACTCCTGGTGGAAACTAAGAATACAAACAAAATGGCTGCTGTACCCGATGTGATGCCACTTCTTCCCACTCTGTACATTGATATCACTTTCCTACCAGGCTCTGTACTGAGTTAATTGTCAAAACGCAAGTTTTTCTGAATATTATGTATAGTAAAATGAAAATATTTGACACAATTGTACCTGTAAAACTCAGAAACTTATTAAACAATTAATTGCTTCGCTCTTGCCTCAACCCTGTGTCGAAAATGAGCTTGAAGTGTGTGTCTCCAGTTCATCGATAACACAGGTAGAGCAAAAGAAAGAGATTCCCGTGCTTGCTGGATTCTGTTCCAGACTAGCCCCTAAAGCTTTCTCACACTCATACCTTGCGCTTGTAGCTATGGTACGTGATGAGGTTTGGTCATCATGGTCCCTCAGAAGGTTGGGATGACTGGTCATGTCTTTGTCTCTAGATACGTGACCCATCTGATGAAGCGGATCCAGCGTGGTCCAGTCAGAGGCATCTCGATCAAACTGCAAGAAGAGGAGCGAGAGAGAAGGGACAACTATGTGCCTGAGGTAAGCAATCCCCAATCTTGTGAAATTGAGAAATGCAGCCCTGTGTCGAAAGTGAGTATGGGGTGCATGTCCCCAGCTTATTGATTACACAGGTAGAGCAATAGAAGGAGATTCCCGTGCTCGCTGGAGACCGTTTTCAGATGAGCCCTAAAGCCTTCTTACAAACACTTGAACACTATCAACCACCAATGCACCAAAGTGATGACGTTGGGCTTTTTCAGAACTAGAGAATACACATATTATTTGTTTAAATTGACTTTCTGTGTGTAAAAAAATATCTTTACTAAAGGTTTTATAAATTTTGAAACTTCTATGACGCACAAAAAGTGCAACTGAACACTGTTCAGGTTGACTATTTCCTGGTTTCTGATGCTCTCTAGTCTTAGCCTAAGTTTTTTTTTTTTATTTAAATATTATGCTATAAAGCTTTTTAATGAATCATCTCTTGATGGTTTTAATCCAATAAGACTCATATTTTGGTTTAAATTGTAAATAATGCACAAATCCTTCTCCGATTTCTGTACCCCTCAATAAAGCTGTGGAGGTCACTTGGTGCAGGATCTTTTTTTTTTTTTCTTCCTTCTCTGACTGGACCATATTTGCTTTCTTCAGGTTTCTGCTTTGGATCAGGAGATCATTGAGGTTGATACGGACACAAAGGAGATGCTTAAACTATTGGTGAGTCACTACTAAATTCTTTTGTGTAATTGACTGGTTTTGAGTCTATAAATTGTTCTAAATCATGGTATGTTGTAGTCTCGACAGTTGGCTTTCAAAAAGTATGCAGCCTTAGTTCCTCAGTGCAGGAAATTGGGTCTTACATTTTAGGTTTGGTTCTTAAATGCCACCCCTTATGACCAAAAGAGACTTTGTCGCTCAGAGACTAGGGTAGCAATCACTAGTGGGCATACTGTTCAGTCGCTTATTGATTGATGGTTGACGAGCAATGTGGCATATGCTAACAATTCCACCATTTGGTGTTTTTGTGTTGCAGGACTTTGGAAATCTATCGAACCTCCAAGTCACTCAGCCACCTGTTGGCATGAACTTCAAGACCCCTCGTGGTGTCTGACCCTCTGTGATGGGTTTACAGTAATGCTAGAATCATCATGTGTTCCAGGGTTCTGGATGCTGCTTTCTCCATTTTTAACTGTGTACTTGTGAGGATTTACATTCCTGTATGCATTTCATGAAGCTTCAGGAGTGGAGCTGCTGCCTCCTGCTGTGTACAGTGTCTTTACTTGATTTCATACTGTCTTATTTTATGTCTGTTCACATGTATGCAAATAAAGCTACAGTTTTTACAAATATATTTCTCTTTTTTTTTTTCTCCCAATATAGCATTAGGGTAAATATTTTACTTCAAATATAATGGCAGGTAACTCATAGGCAAGACTGCGTGCTTATGTTCCACGTGCTGTGTGCAAAGCTGAAGCTACAGAATTTAATTATGGCACTAAAGCAAAATTAATTTCCATGAGGTCTTCTTATTTCAACACTTTGGCTTTGTGCACATACCGCAATGGTGAATACATTTACTCTTTCTTCAATGTTCTTCAAAAATACTTTCTCTTCAATGTTTATCAAATCAATTAATTTACCCAAATTTACTTTACGAAGAACAGCTCCCTGTAAACAACTATATGTTCTCAACAGTTCATATTAAACTATTCAAACGTTTATTCTGGGAAACGGTAAAATTTACTTCATTAAGCACAGATTTACACAAAAAACTGCCACTTGGAAAACGTTAAGATTCACATAAACTATATAGCTATAAAATCAGCATTAATCGTAATCTTGTATCTTAAAAAAAAATTAACAAAAAATAGCGATAACTAGACAAGCGTAAAACGGAAGTCGTGAACATAGGTTTCCGGCTTGGTCACGTGATGACCGAAACGTGCCAATTAAGCTAATTAACGAAGGCTCCCGGTCGTTTGGCTTTGGACTAAATTAAAGGTGTTTAGTACTTTGCTCAGATGACATCGTGACAGTCCTATACTCTCCAGGTAGGCAGAATGTTCCTTTATATTTAATATTACCGATTTATACCTGCTGTTAGTTTGGAATGTGGCCTGGAAAGTCCCTGCAGTTACAAACGATGATGTGGAACTGTTCAGATATTCAATTGTGTTTGAGGTTAACTTGTGTTTTTTTTCCCTTTGTAAGTCAAAAGTATTGGCCCTTGAAAGTTTTCGAGACAGTAGAGAAAAAATTTATAAATGTTTATAATCCAATGAGCTTGAACGCCCCCAAAAGAAAACATTCTTTGATTTACGTAAATTGAGTGTACTTATTTAGCGTTACTTATATAAATCATTCATGACCAAGAAGAAACCCCTGCTTTCTCGCATAACAGGAAGTGACGCATACTCACTTGAGGCTGACTCCATAGCCATGTTTCAATCCAGGTTCTGCATCCTTCGGGGACCTACTATGGATAACTGTAGCCTCACTCTGGCCACTGCTCTATCAGCTCCCTTCAACTAAATGATGTACAAACAGTTAGCATACATCACATCCCATTCAGGTGTTAGCATTTTTAACACCATGTTTTTAAAATAAAATTATGATGTTTAAAGATACTATTACTACTATCCTCAAATAAAAACCTGTTACTTACATTTGAATGTATATCCAGGACCACCGCTGGCTGCTTGCTTTTTTGTGTTGATTCTGTTGAAAAAAAAGTGTGCAAACCACACCGAATTCAGGGAACAAAAAGAGGACGCATTTGAATAACTCTTTGATTTTTGGCGCCAAAAAACTAGAAGGCACCATGTGATGGACTGGTATGATTGACAGCTACAATTAACTGAGCCCACTCTTTCTAGCCACACCCCTAACCCTCCCTACACTGCAAAAAATGGCTAATGACCCTGTATTATAATTGAGTTGACCTTTAAAAAGTCTTAAAAAGCTATCGAATTTAACCATACAGGACCCTGCATGAAAATTATATGGATCCAGTTTTTAAATATTGGAATTGAGTTATTTTGCTACAGGTCACATGCGGACAAAATATTGAATATTGGTCTTTTCTGGCTGCTGTCTAAAGAAAGACTAAGTAGGATCTTCAGATCTTTGGTTAGTTGACGATGAGAAGCTCCAAGAGTTTGATTGAGCGTGATTAATATCTGTTGGTCATAGCCGAGTTTACAGTTTTTATTGAACCTGATGAACAACATAAAACAAGAGAGCCACCAGGAAACACACACACACACTGCCAAAATGCCAGCGTGATCAGCGTTATTGCAAACTTTTCAATTCCATTGATCACAAGTGTGAGGATGTCCGTCCACCAAGAGCAGAATAACCAAGAAACAAAAGTCACACCTTTTCTTAATCATTCATATAGGCTCACAGCTCAACACAAGATCAATATACACAACTGTTATTGCAAAGACAAGATCTGAGCTAACCCTCTAGGATCATGATGTAGAGGATGATGCTAATGAATAGGAGGGTCTATACAGAGTTGCATGAGGCCACAGAAATGGTTACATGGTTTCCTTGTCACAGTCTCCATGATACCAGCAGTGATGGTCTCCTTCATGACTCATCCAAGCGAGATGTGTGAGGTTTGAAGACAGTTCAGAACAGAACCTGATGCTTGGGTGGTAATATGCAGAGCTTCATGCCGATTCAAACAGGAGAACGTCCTAAAGATCTGAAATACTCTTTCTTTCTCAGCGGTGTGTTGTGGATGTCTCGCAGTTTTTTGTTGTGGTACTCTGAGCCTTGTCATGACTGTCTCAAGACCCTCAGAAGTCACGTTTTCCAACTTTGAACATGAAGCATCACACAGAAGCTCAGATCAATTCATGGTGACGACACACGCTTCCCGTTGCCTTCACCTGAGTATGAGTGTTTGTTTGCTAGGAACGCAGCCAGGGGTGTGTGAGGCACTCTTTAGCCGTAGCACGTTTTTCTGGTAGCATCTCCAACATGGGCAGCAGAAAGTGGGTGAAGCGTGCCGCCTCCTCACCACTCCACCCATACTTCTCCACCAGAACATCAAAGAGTGACCATGGTTTCAGCTTGGTGATGTGCCGGAGCTCACCTGAACACATATATACACATATGGTTGGAAGAATAACTCACATTTCTTAAGCGTTGTGACCAAGAACCAAACCCAGTTGAGCTATAAGTGATCTTAGTCCTTTTAGTGTTCCAAGTATCATTAACCCAGTCAGACCTCGAACCCCAGCTATCCAGGACTTAGACCCTTTATTTGTAATCCTCTTTCCATATTTTATAACGTATGAAATGCCCTCCTCTAACCACACAAGAGTGTCTACTTGGCTTAAACAAACACCAAGTACTTACGAAACTGGTTATTTTGAAAACTGGGAATTTTCTGCATGTTTTTGCTGTTAGTCACCACACATTTTTTTAAAAACGCTGTGGGTTTTCAGGGAAGTTTGGAGATAGTTTGTTATTGATGTGACGCCCTGTGCTTAAGTTCACTGTTCAGGGTCTTCTTAGTTTACCAAGTCTAGTGGCAGACAAATCGAGGACTGCATTTGGTGTGATAGCTTACATTTATAGGATTTAATAGACATTTCCTTTTTGTTAACCGAACAGAGGCACCTGTGTCTTTGCAGTGCTGAATACTCAGTTTAAAAATGGCACTGTACACATTGACAGTAATGATGCCCACATTATCATTTTTCATGTGTAATTCATCCTAAACTCTTAAGACTTAAAACAAAAATAGATCTAAACAGGCGAAAAGAACATGTGTGAGACTGTACTTGTCTCCAACCCTACCTCTCCGGTTGAAGAATTCTCTAGAATATTTTCCAGAAAGAGCAAAGTGTCGAGGTATACAGCCAAGAAGTTCAATGATGTGAGCGATATGATCTACATGAGTTGAAAGAAAGAAAGAAAGAAAGAAAGAAAGGGGGAAAGTTATTAAAACTTTCTCTGAGAATTGGAATTGCTCAGAGACCATTGATTGTCAGTGTTACCTTCGTCTCGAGAGTAATCTTCACCTGAGTGAGGTTCGAACAGGTAATCCCCTGTGGCTAGCTCAAATGCCTACACAATGGGCCGGGCAAATGAGAGGCAAGTGAGATATCTCATACAGAAACTATGAGTGGCAGGAAGACGGGTGTGCTTGGGTCTCACCATGCAGGCAGTACTCCAGATATCAGCCGGCGTGCTATATCCAGCCCCAATCAGAACCTCAATGGAGCGGTACTGGCGAGTCTGGATATCTTCTGTGAAGTGCTTATGCTGTAACAACATACACACTACTATACAAGTACTCCTCAATTGTGTAGTTGTAATAAAGCTGTTCACATGGTAACTCACCACCCAGCATGCATTTCCCAGGTCAGCAATCTTAACCCGTAAGGCTTCTGCATTTCTGGGGTCAAGAGGATTGAGCAACAGATCTGTGGCCCTCGGCCTGGCTGCACACAACCACATACACACTCAAGAGATTATTAACTGTCATCTATAAGTCTTAGCATGTATTTTTATTAAAGAATGTGTCTATTATTCTGACCTCTAGTGCTTGACTCCGTTCGACTGCGGTCATTGTTTTCAGTCTGAGACTGATCCCCCTCTTCTGCTGTCTGTCTGTTTTGTTCTGGGTCAAGCACCAGCTCCGCAAACTGTGGTGTTCCATTTTGGTCTAGCTCAAGCTCAGGGAACCATGGAGTTATCCCAGGTTGCACAGCACTAAGCTCAGCAAACTGTGGAGATGTTACAGTTGAATCTGGATTTAGCAGCACCTCAGGGGAGCATGTGGGTTTTCTGCTTTCTTCCTGGTCCACCTGTAAAGTTGTTCCTGTTTGTTCCAAGTCAAGCTCAAGGAATGGTGTGCTGATTGGTTTCGAATCAAAATGAGGGAACTGTGTTGTTTCATTTTGTTCAGGGTCAATTTCGGGGAACTGGGGGCTAGCTTTAACCAGATCAAGTGGCAGCTCCTTCAAGGTGGGTGATGTTCTTGGGGGTTCTGGGTCTAATGGAAGCTCAGGGAACCGTGGAACTGTGCTTCTGTGCCTGGTTCCCGCTAAATCTCCATTAAGCAGCTCAAATGATGCCTCAGAGGCTTCGCGGTCAGAACAGCTTATCTCTGACTCTACCAGGGGGCAAAGTAGAACTGGACCCCGCGGGATGATTGGAATGTGACCATTGGCTTTGCAAGAGTGTTCCAGGCTGGAATACTTCTCCTTCTCTATACTTTGTTCCTCATCGTCTTCTGATTCTGTTTCATGAACTTTCTCTCCCTGATCCTTTTCTGGTTTGTCTGTGGACTCATCAGAATCTTCCTCTGGAGTTTTCGGCTTGTTCTTGGTGTTTTGTGTTTGAGAATCTTTAGTTTCATCTTTTTTCTCTTCTTCCCTTGGCTCGATATTTGTATCCTGCTCCCCTGGTTTCTCAGAATATTCTATAGAATCTTCCTGCTCCTCTGGTCTGGTGTAGTTTTGGTCTTCTTTTTGTTTGCTGAATTGTTCCTGGGTGTCTGACTTTTTGTAGTTTTGTAATGGTTCTAGTTCTTCATAGTTTTCTAGCTTCTCTTGTATTTTCTGTTCTTCTGGCTCTCCAGAATCTTCTTGCTCTTTTTGATTTCCAGAATGTTCCTGCACTGCTGAGTCTTCCTGCCAATCTTGTGATTTGGACTCTTTATGGTCTTTTGTATTTTCAGAGGTTTCCTGCTTTATGTTGCCAGGTATGTCCTGCTGCCTTGACGGAGTTTGGGATTGTGTGTCTGACTCATTCTCCTCCTCCTCCTCTACTACTTGTTCAAAATTTGGATCTGGATCAGGTTCAGCACCTGAAAGAAATGGTGTATTATGTTTCTGAACAGTAGTCACACCTGGATTTAAGCTTGGTGGTACGTTTAGTGTTTACACTACATACTATAAATCGTCCTTAGCGTCCTTTTAATTGAACCAGAAACTATGACCATATTGTCTTAGTTCTGTCAACACTATCCTGGCTCCCTTTAAATATTGAGGAAATTTGCTCATAACCATCCTACCAATAATTGTTTGCTCACATGTGTGGTTGGTGAGCCGGACAGGCCTCTCCCCTTCATCCTCTTCTTCATCATCTTCATCGTCTTCCTCTTCTTGCCCACTCCCCACTGCTCCTTCTACCCCCACACTCTCCCGCCCAGCCTGTCTATCCAAAGCCTGGATCTCCAGCATCCGTTGTTCAAGCAGCTCTGCCTGGCGTTTCTGTTTCTTTTTCAGCTTCTTTCGCTTGTTCTTGGAGATCTTCCCTTCCTGCAGGAGACAGAACACATTGACCCTACTCTGAGACAGGGTTGTAGGTTGTGTACCATTATCTTGACACACAAAGAGCTTGAGATCTAGGCTTTGACCATTGACTGCCCAGATTCCAGTTTCCAACAAAACTGGTTGGTTTGGGTCTTGGCTATCAGTTACATTTACAACAGTCTTCTTACAGAGATATTAAGTCTGGCTCTAGACAGGAACCCTGGCTAATGGTTCTCAGAATTCAAATATCCTCCCATAGTTTGTCCAAGAGTTCTTTGTGTCGCACTAGGATGCTTCTTGTTCTATGTATTTTCCATTATGATAACTTAAGCACTACCAAGGAATTTAGAACCATGCAGTACAAAGACTTTAAATGTAAATGGGTGCTTGTAAGTGTTTCACTGACCTGTTTGATCTGAGGAGCTGTGCTGACTGAAAATGAACAGAAACATAGTTTATGTCTCTCGAAAAAATGATTCAGGTTTTTTTTTAAAAGGGATTATTTGAGTAAATCTATGAGGTGTATAGCTGTGATACCTGCAGAGCCTGAGGGTGGTGGAGCTCCGGCTCTCTGCCACTCTGCTGCTTCCAGTGCCAGCCGACGAATGAATGCTCCCTCAACACACAGAAGGATGTTTTCTGGCTTTATATCTGTGTGGATGATCCTGCACTTGCTGTGCAGATAATCCAGGCCCTGTAGGACCTATGGTGCAACCAAAACAATGGTCATCAGTTTGGTTCAGGTCTGTGGGTCCATATAAGTGTATGCGTGCATCTGTGCACCTGTCGAATGATGCTTTTCACGCAGACTAAGGGTAAACCCTGATAGTTTGACTTGATGATCCACTTCAGTAGATGATGTCCAAGGACCTCAAATACCATGCACACATCTGAGAGCCAACATTAAAGATATCTCCCAACACAAATACATTCCAGAGCTTAACAGTAAAGTGTATGTTTAACTGGATGTTTCTGTTCATTTATTTGAAGATTCTGATGGGAAGTGATGTAAAGGGTTTAAGATTAAAATCACCATCCTTCATCAATGTTGCTTGAAGCCACTTTAGCCATAACAGGCTTGGTGAGTCATGTTGCACCACAAGCTTTGCTCGCCCTATTTGGCTGACATTTTATACCTCTTAAAAGTTAGTAGAATTAATTTTGGAAGTGCTTGAAGGTAACCATTGGTGTGGATGATTGCAAAGGAGTTAGCATTTGGGTCATAAGTTGGGCTGTCACCAGTGCTTCCAGATTGTTTCATTGATTGGGGCCCACACACCACCAGAAGGTTTACCTAGCCTCACAGATGCACTTTCTTTCCAAAACGGCCCCAAGACTAATCATATACATCCTATCTATATTAGAAATAAACTTCCCTTATTTAAAGACAATACACCATTGTTCAGAGTACAATTGGCTCTAAAGTATGATTTTTTTTCCTTGTAGTTGGTTTTCTTGTTGGCGTTGTATTGATTGTAGTACAGCATCTACGTGTTGTCTGAGAACCTACTGAGAAATTGGCCTGTTGTCCTTATTTACTAGATGATCACTCATATTTTGTAATTTTCAACCCATTGAATGCAATGGACATTCATTGCTTCAATTTGACTAAACTAGAACTATGGCCATAGTTGAATTAAAAAAAAATTTGTATTCTGCCAAGGTTCTGGTGAGATTTTGTGAATGTCTGCTTGTATATGACCAACCCTTTAACCCACAAACATATGGTGACTAAAAGGATATGAATCCCATTGACGCCTGATATCTTGAAGTCATCAATGAGCTGAACCACCATGTCTTTATTAGGGTCATCAGGATCTGTGTCACGTACCTGAGAGACAGTCAGGCAGATAAAAAGCAGATTGTAGACCAGATTAATAAACTGAATCAGTGTGTCTGTCATACTCACACATCTGAGAAGTTTGATCTCGTCCAGAGCTGTTTCTGTATAATGTTGTGCACTTTTTACCACCTTCAGTGCCACAAACCGCTTTTCTCTGTCAAGGAAAACCGAAACTGAGAATCTTGAAATACCACACACTCAAACACATACTGGCACAGAGACTCACTGTGTGTCCCAGCAGAGCCAGACAGTGGAGAAGTGACCCCAACCCAGTTTCCGTATCACATGGTACCGATTGTTGAACAGGTCTCCAATCCGGACTGGGTGGTACCCACCTATAAATACACGCACACAAATCCGTTTGGTTTCTTTGGGGTTTAACTGAGATTTCAGAATGTACTATGAAGCTGTAATAATTGGCTAGTCAGCTAAGTTTATAATAGGCTGCACCAGTCCTGGGTTTTGGATACTATGATACTATGTGTGCATGACCATGTGAACTAGCTATAGCTTAAGGATCAAAGCCTAACTTGACAAAGAAATTGGATGAGCTGCTTCATGTTACCAATTAAGCATGATTGAAAACTTAGGTTTAGAGTTTGTTCAGCCACATTCATGGTACAAGACCCAGTTGCAACTCAAAAACTCAACTTAGAATCAGACAAACCCAACCTCATACTTACTCAAACGCCAATAAAGGTTCACTTGGATCCAAACTCCTAATCACTCAAATACAATCTCAGATTCCTGTCCCTATCCCAATTTAACAACTACTAGAACTCCAAATCCTGAAAAAAGTTACATTTATCAAACCAAGAGTCTGTGTAATCAATTTAATGGATTGATTAACCCCTATCTGACTCTGACCATGACACAGACTCACTAAACCCAAAACACTGACTCAGACTTATTTGAACAAATATACTGTAATAACCTCTGGGGACACTGACAGCAGCTTGGTTTACAGCCTTTATTGAGGTCTTCTTTAACCCATAGTGAGTGACAGGAATTGCCCCCAGAGCCACACCAGTCATGTAGATAAAGTCCCATAGGTAAATGCAAACAGTGTATGCACAAACCAATGGCCTGGGAGCACAGAGCATGCAGGAATATGACTTCACATGGTTCCTCCTACAGGCCATGTGAAGTACACCCACTCAAGCAAAAACAAACCCAAATGGACCAAAACGCACTCAAGGTTAGACTCCAAATGTTGACCCAAACACAGACTATACCCCCTTCCAAGGTCTTGAAAACAAACACAGATATCCATGCCCACCTCTACAGTAGTCGGCGGGGTCTTCTTGCTCCTCATCATCAGAGCCCAGGATCTCCTGCACCTCCTCCTGATTAGGGGGTGCTGTTGGCTCCGGAGGGGGAGGGGGTGTGGATGGGACCTTCTGTGTCTCTGGCCTATGGGAACATAAGCGCACATTATTTATTGTAAATTGTTGAACGTTCACACCAATCCTTTGTGAGTTCACAATCCTTGGGTTCACTTTTTGACGTTTGGTCCTGATGAGGTGCTATAATCAAGTACACACACATTGATGCAGCTAGGAAACACCTTCATCCCGTTGCCATAGAAACTAGACATGAATCTGGATCAGTCTCAGCATTGAACTTGTTCTGAAACACTCATCAGCCAAATGAGAACATCACATACATTTTGAAAACCCTGTTCTACAGATTCAGAAATCACTAACAAAGCACTACTATGTGCTTGGGAGCTTGAGGTTTCCAAAGAAAGCATTTCCAGAGCCAGGCACAGACATCACACATAGATACAGGTCAATACCCCTCAAAGATAGGCTCTGTTGTAGAGGTGTATCCATCAAGCTTTCCAGTCTGCTGTTGGTACTGTTCCTTTAAGAGGGTAATGCGAAAAAAATGTTTTTCAGTATGTGCTTTTGTGATTGGCTCAGGTGAGCTACTCACATATTCACACATTCTCACTCTCCTCGTTTACCTGGGCTTGGCTCTGTGTCGGACTCTCAGAGCACTTAGTGCAGCACCGATCATCTTGTGGCTCAGACTCAAACTCACATCCCCCATCATCCACCATACAGAGAATGTCGCTGGCACACGAACGATTGCTAGTAATTAACAGTCTTTAGTCGCCAGTAACATTAAAGTATTACCTCACTCGAGATAAGTTACAAATACTAGATGTTTTTATCCGACAACATCAGCTGCTCTCTCCACACAAGACTGTTTCTTTCTCTCTCAGGGAATGAGAGAGTTGCTAGGAATCTCATGACCAGTTCACACATACTCTAGAACTGACTTGCACACATTCACAGTAACTGATGGTTTCTATTCGGCTGCTTTAGGAGTGTGTGAGAGAGTGTGTATTCTATAATTATGATGTCTATCACATGATGATGAGCAGACAGAGCAGCACAAAGACACGGTAAACAGAGAAACAGTATTACTATAACAGATATTGAAATCAAAATAAATATATTTAAACTATTCCGGATTAATACAAGACACAGTCTTCGATTTCTGGTCCACGTCTGTTTCATCCTTATGAATAGAACCCAGTGGTGAAGTTTGTGTAGTGTGACCGCACTATTACTCTGCAGACCCAAGTTTACTTTGAGAGTTTGTTGGGAATGTTGGCGACTCCTCAGTTTCAATTCTCACCTCTAGGTTAACTTCAATCAAGATCTCAGTAGAGGTTGGGCATGTCTAGTTCAATCTGTGGAGAACCTCCCTGGATGATCTTTGCGTAGCTGTGGTCTTAAGGTCTATTGTCCATTGTTAGGCAGGCATGTCCAAAGTTAATTCTGGAGGGCAACAGCACAGTTCAGCTTCTACACTTTTTACGCTCCTTTTGGCTTGTTTGAAGCTACGAGTTTGTTTACTTTCGTTGGAACCAATCATTTCGGGCCGATGTGTGATGTCTCGTAAACAAAAATTTGGGTCGATGCGAACGGGCCTTAACAGTGAGGAGCTCCACTAAAATTGTACTTCCCTGCAAAAGAATGCCTGGTCTACAGCTTTAAACAGTTGATCATGTGTTGAATTGAGATACTGTTGTGTTCGTTCAGGTGAAGCAGTCTATGTGGTGAAGATGAAGGAAACGCTCTCGTTTTAGATGAATTTTTGTTCTGATTTCAGCCTCTTAGTTGGTCTCCCGTTTGGGGCTAGTCTGGTTACTATAAATACCCATTAGGAGTGAATGTGTGAGTTTGGCCCTGCAGTCGATTGCCAATTGGCCTTTCACCTAATATACGCTGTGCCTTATGACTCAGATTTCCTTTGCAAAGTGCGTCCTGAGTGCAATACAGAATCACCAACTGACAGCGGTGTCTACAGAAGTCATGCAAACTTCACTCCATGAGGTTGATGACCCACTGGTTGATGTAGAAGGGTCGCGTTTGTCCACGAAGAAGAACGATAAATGCAGCTACGTGATTCTAGCAAAACGACCAAATTTCAAATAATGGAGTCTCTTATAGTCCAAATCTAGAAGATTAGCACAGGTGGTTTCAGATGCCCCGCTGGGGAGTATTTCCGAGCTTTGCCTGAGATTGCCAAAAGAGAAGAGGTGATGGCACTTGATGGCTTAGTTCTTGCTCATTTTTTCTGTCATAACTAGGTCTAGTAGAGTTCTTCTGACCTATATAATCTCTGCGTGATCAGCTGCTTTACATTGCTGTGATTTGACATACTGAGGGCACAAGAAGAAGCAAACCAGAGCGATGAGTGAGAATGTGTGTGTTTGCATCTGTGTACACTGCTATTCGTTTCCTATTAGGCCCACCACGCACACACACACAAAGTGAATGAGGAGGATGGTAAAATGGAACTCGCATGCAGGATGCTGAAGGGCATGCATGAATGCGTATGTGTTACCTGTCTGGAGAGGAGGATTTCTCCGAGTTGACGGACATGAGCGAAGCCTGGGAGCCAAACCAGCACCAGTGTGTGTGAGTTTGTGTGAGCGCGAAAGCGGAGGGAGGGAGGGTTGGGGTGCTGTTCTTCCTCTCTCCTCCTCCACCTCCTCCTCAGAGGGATGAAGGATGGAGGATGCAGATGAGCAGAGCGTCTCTGTAATGTTCTCCTTCTCCGGCAGAGCAGCTGTGGTTCTCAATGAGATGCTTTGATCTTCTGTATCTCTCTGCGTCTCTTGCCCGCTCTCTATCTCTGCAGCGCTGCACAACAACAGATCTGCGCTCATGGGCTAAACCACAATAAGAAAGAGGAGGGGGCTGATCGTCATGGAAACAGGGACTGCACCACTGTGCGGGAGGTGGGCCTGAGTGGTAACGCAGGGAATCATTAGCTGAACCACTGAGTCTCTGCCCCCTCCCTCCAGAGTGAGCATTTCCTCGCTCACTGTATCCCAAGGCAACACTGCTCTCTTTCTTTCTGGCTCTCCCCATCTCCTTCTCCCTGTCTCTCCGTCTCTATTTGTAAAGAAAATGATAAACCAAGATAGGCTTTGTGATGTCACTTCCTGTGAGACTGGAAGAAACTGACCCGCAACCATGGCAACCGCCAGATCCACCATCCGCAGAAGAAACAGTGATGCATCACACACACGCTCCACTTGCTGCTGATTATTCCGGGTCAGAATCAAGGCCTGAAGCTGCTATCTTTACATGGCCTACTTACACTCTCTCTCTCTCTCTCTCTCTCTCCCTCATGCAGAGGGCTATTGGTGTGTGACGGAAAGATTGGGGAGTCTCGGTAACATATACACCGCATACAATTACTTAGACTCAGACGAGTCACACTTGAGGCAAAAAATGCCCATAAGAAACTAGCCATCATCTAGGGGTGTGATTCAATAAACTACTTTTTCAGTAATTTCCAGCAGCTTCAATTTGAAAGAAGGCATCCACGGAACTCCTCACCTACTCTGGTGGTTTTTGTTGTGGTCAAATTTTACGTTGGCTTATCAAAGACAACATATTGTCATAAGTCTTTCTCCTAGACCGTTCGAGCTACAGCCACCAAACTTTGCCAAGACTTGTCCGACTCAATCTTTTCAGACTGGAACCAAAAAAGCAATTCTGGGAAATTTTCCATTTATTAACACGGGGTCAAACTCAAACCGAGAGCCTCACAGAAACTTCAAACTAGTATTCAAGTATTTCAACCCAATCCTCTTGAACAGTGGTGCTGTTCAGCCGATCATCCATCCCCCGTCACAGTTCAGTAAAGTTTGCTGCAGATTCACGGATTCGGTTTTCTCTGCTCAATAGCTCGAGACCAGAATGTTCTTAGTAAACAAATAATACCTATTTTTAATCTGTGTTATGTAGCGGACAAACTACAAAACGTTTTTTATCAAAACAAGTTTCCCTCGGCATTCGCAGAAACACATTACCGTCTATGAGCAACCCGCTGACATGGAATCGCTTAGGGACCGTCTGCAAATTAACAGATCCAAAATATGTTTTACCCAGAATATGCTTCATAACTTCATTCTAAATTGCTCTATTACAACCAAAATCAAGCAACACGCCACTCCTCACCTGAATATTGTACTGCACGACTCAGTTTCAATAAAAAAAATTATAAGAGCATCATTTTTATTCTTGATTATTTGGATCAAAGCTCAATTGCTCCCATAAAAATCACTCTATTACCACCAGGTCAGGTCACACACAACTGTTCTAATGATTCAATTCAGTGCAAGTCATCAAATTAAACTCACGTTATTACAAAAAAATTTAAATAATTCATTATTGTGTGTTTTGTCAATTCTCAAAGTTGAAAATAATTGTTTGTTTTACATTTTTGTAGCGGGTGGATCACTTTGACGGTCATTTAAAAATAGCTCGCAAGCTGAAAAAGTGTGAGCACCCCTGCTCTAAAGGGCATAGAAAAAAAAAAGAAATGGGGGTTTAAAATCACAGTAACAACTTAAATTTTTTTAACTCCCTAGCAACCAGTTTTCACTAGCAACCGAAATGTTTGAACACTACCTAATTTTTGGTAAATGATAAAGACTTGTTATACAGCTTTTGTCACTGATCTCTTCATAGCAACCAGACTAATTACCCTAGCAACTAATTTGTGATATCTCTATCTCAGATTCCATAACAACTAAACCTTTTTTATCCTAGCAACCAAATCAGCAGATCTACATCTCACCTTCAGAAAATGCTAAGAACACAGGACTTGGTATACATCACTCATCGTGAGAAGGGACCTTTTAATGACCTCATTGATTTCACCCTAGTAACCAGATTATATCCCTCCTACACACAGGGGCTGGCACTTTTACAAACCAACGTCTGTGCGCAAATTTGGAAAAGTGAGTTGCACAATGCCATGACAGTCAGTCAGAGGGCGGAGACACACGACTGACGGCAATGCTTTCAGAGCTCCGCGTCGAGTCTGACTTGCACGGACCCCTCTCACTCTTCCATTTTCGACTCACTTTATCGACATAAACAATAATCTGAGAATTACTCTGAATTTGATCATTGGCAGCATAAATGATCAGTGGTCAGTTGGCTCTGTTCAGTGTGGCTGTCAGTCACATGGCCCTGCCTAGTTTTTTTTTTTAAGGCGAAAATTGAGCCATAGTTAGTCACACGAAAATAAACTTGAAACAAAAAAAATGTACGATTGAAATGTATTCACTATATAGATAACTTGAAAATCATTAAAAATATTTGCGTAATTTCTGAGGTAATACTTTGTTTTATTCTGCTTTTTTCCATAGGCTTGAATTGGGCGGAAATCATTCTACAGCAGCGATCGCCGTGGTTTGGCTTCACTCCAGGACATGTGAGCTTACCACGAACTACCACACAATTCCCACCACACAGCTAACACCTAGCGACAAGCCTGAGGATATCAGAACTCAAAGTATTCCCAACATTAGAATTTTCTCCAATAACAAAAAAAACTAAAGATTACCCCTCATAAGTCATAGTATCACGACACGGAAATTAGATTTGCCGTTAGATAGACTGATCTCTGCTTATTGCTGCCATTATGAGATACCTGTCATAATTATGACTTACAAAGCAATTATTAAGAGATACGCAAGTAGTAATTTGTACTTTTTTGTACGTTTAACCTGAGCTTTATTAAAAAAAAAAAAAAAAACACGCAAAATTGTAACGAGATAAGCAAGTCATAATTCTAACATACTTATCCAATAAATGAGATAGATTATTTAAAAATAAATTATTAGTGTGGCAGCAATGAGCTTCCCGTTTTCCTCTTGAGACACGGTTAAGTATAGGAATGATTTTAAATTTTTTTTTTAAAGATTTGCAAATGAGTATCTCGACTTGCAAATGAGCCAAAATTGCAAAAATGGTTGTTGTGGAACATGTGGTTTTTGCTACCCTTTTTGTATGTGTAGAGATCTGCAAACATGTTGAGACACTTGTTGGCGCCACCTGGTGGCAAGAGCACCCTGTCTCAACATATTTGCCAATCTCTCAAAGTACCCCTATTGGTCTGTAGATGGTTGAGCCCCACCCACTGAATATTCACATGCTCTCATTGGTTGTAGGTAAATGACAGACCAATCGTGATGTTGCCTCTACACTAAACAGTAAATGCAACTTACGATTTTTATTTTATATAAACACATTCCATTAATTAATTAATCAGCAAAAGTATCCATCAGCCATATGCTTTTAAATTATTGAGAAGTTTTTTTGAAAAATCACAATTATTTTAATAAAATGACATAACATACAAATTAATTTTTAGTCTTAAAAGAGCTGCATGGTTATAAAGTACAAATTAGAGAAGAAAATAAATATATAACTATATAGTGCATATATAGTTACAACTTGTCTGCACCTTGTGTTGAACGATTTCAATCACAGAAAAGCAACTTATAAAATCTTATTAAGTTTGGAAATTAAGTTAACTTGCCGAGGGAAAAATAAACTTTTACTTAATTATTTAATCACCGCTTATTTGCCATAGATCTTCACTCTTTGCTTTGAGGAATTGACTTAATCCACATCAAAGAGTTGCATTATGCTACACCGATGAGATGACATGTGGGCGGGGCTGCACATTCAGTGGGTGGGGCTTAATCTCTCCACAAAAACAGATTATTTCACAGATCGTGCACAGAAAAAGTGTAGCAAAAATCATGTATTGCGCATTTGCAAACCGAAAAACATCTGTACAAATCAAGTCATGCGTTTGCAAATAACATTTTTACCATTATAACCAAATAGTTATGCAAGAACAATTAAGAGATAATAGCAAACCTCCCACTGTTCTGATTACGACGGTAAACCATTATAACCAGATTGGAGACAAATTTGGAAGAAAAAAAAAAAATCCAATAAATCAGTCTTTTATTAAAATCAAAATATCCACGTTAAAAATCCAGAACTCTTCAGGAATCAAACTCTGTGATTGTGTTCTACGTATTTGAATTCTAAATCAACATTTAATCACTGTAATCAGTAAGAAAAAACAAAAACCTCAAAAAAAGCTTCATATACAGAAGTAAGTGTTATTTGAGCCAGATGGTGTTGAGCTGTGTCTGGCTCTTGATGCTGGTGTCCATTTTCAGAACTTCCCTCACTGCCATCGTTGCGTACGCAGAAGAGGGAAGAGAGAAATCCATACGGAGCGCCCACTGCTTCCCCTCTGAACACACAGAACGACCAGAGACATTACTTTTGTTTACAATACCAATTTTGCGTCTTAGAGCAGTATAAGAACCTTTCGGGTACACGGGAGCTGGAGTTTTCTCCAACTTCTCCACGTCTGTGTGAATAAGAGGAACCCGATGATCATCGTAGGGGATCAGCTCCCTGTATAGACAAACAAAACCAGGATCAAGTTTAGCTTTGCTTCATGCGCAGACCCACTCTCCCCACACTTTACCAGTGCACTTCCTGTGGGCGGATCACTACTCTTCTGTAGGCTCCAGAGAGTGAATAATCTCGAACCCGGTGGCGCATGTTGTTGATATCCAGACCATCAGCGCTCAGCATCTCCTTGTAGCACTTGCCCACTGCGCACACAGAGCTGCTGCATTTAACCTCAAAACAGCAGCATTGTCAACACTCAGACGTTGCTATAGAAACAAGTATGCCTCACCGCTGTGGGTGGGATAGACCACGTCGAAGCCAGGCAGTGGCATTACAACATCATGGATAGTGTGACTGAGAGCCTCCTCGGCAGAAAGCACATGCGCAGAGCCTGGGGATCATTGATTAACGTCAATTACTTCATCCATAACCAAAATAATCAAACACCACCACTCCCTAACTCATACATGTCAAAGTCAAGGCCTGTGAAAGGATATGTTGACCACATATCTCTAGAAAACTTCTACAAATGTACAAAAACTAGCAAAGCTTCCTTATCCAACTCTTTGACTAGAGCCTAGAACTGAGAATGAAGAGTTTGGCTTCTGATGGACCCTTTAATGGCTGTTCATGGTTACAAGAATTCAAACATTATTTTAATGATATTCGGGTCACAATCAGGTCAGTTGAAAATGTTGACTGGGTGCGGGTTTTTATAAATTGACCCGCACATCATGGTCGGCCACCCCCTCCCCTAAAAATGGCTAAACGGATGCAGAGAAGAGGGTTTTTTCAACCCAGGAGTGATATGGAGTACATTGTGATAGTTTTAACAAACATTGAACCAGTCAGCTTGCTGCAGCTGTGGGTTTTTGGTCCTCTGACATTTGACTGACACCCCTGTTCTAACCAATCACCAAAACAACCACAGCCACCACCGTGATCCACTTCTGTGGCCATCAAAGGATCCATCAAATGCCAACTTCTTTGTTCTCAGCTCTACACTTCTAGTAATTGTAGTCAGATGAGTAAACATTGCTAGTTTTTCTACTTGAGCTGCATTTATCCAAAAAGAGAAGAGCAGCAACAAGTATTCGGTTAACATATGCTTTACTAAGCTATTTCTTTGAAACGTACATTAATTAAACATTACAGTTGGGTCATACTATTTTGTCATTGACTTACAGAATCGCGATGGACTTTAACATCGTTGGCGGGGAGTGGTAGGTCGTATGCAAAAGGTAGTGGCGTTTGTACGATCAACAACTTTGAAATGTTACAGAGAGCACTACTGCCTGATACATGAAGAAGCAGCAATATTAGCGGTTATGGTAAACAACCAATTGGCAAAACACCTGAAATTGGCTAATTGAACACCATTTGAAAGATTAAACACACTCCCAATTTAAAACCCATACAATATTTGCTTTAAATAAATCTGCTCTGGCCATTACGTACTACATTGCCCATAATTTCCGAACTAAATGTCCCAAAACAACAGTTTGTAAACAAACTCCCACCAAGTAGATTGACCCAAACCTATTACTTTATCCCAATAACCCTTGATATTTTACACCATTGAAACCACACAGTCTCTTCACGTACCTCCTTTGAGCACCAAGTCTCCCTCCGTCGCACTAAGGCCGAACGTCTCCATGCGTTTGCTGACCATTCGGTTCCACACCAGGCTCTGGTAGCTGTGTATATACATAAGCCGAGTGTTCCTGGGGATCTGTAAGAGAGTTTAATCTGTGTTACTACCATTTATATTGATCAAACAGCTAGAGAACTACAAATCAGGTAATATGTGTTGCACCATTCCGAAAGCTGTGATTGGGTTGTTTGTGCCATGTTTAATCAGGCCTCTCAGTAGCTGCCCCTCCAAACTGCGTTTCACAGGAAGCTTCTTCAAAGCCGCCACTGCATCACCAGACTCTGCCCACTCCTTCCGGCAAGCAACCATATGCCCATTCTCCGCTGACCAAACACAAACAAATATAATCACATCGCTCCAAGTCTGTATCAGTTGTATTTCATGCAGATCTGAAAAAAACCTCCTCAATAAATCAATAATCAAACATGTGACCGGTGTCAATGAGCAGCCTTGGTAACGACATCGGTTTAAATGCTGAAGAGCTTTAGAATCTTAATTAGCAGAACTGCACAAGTTTTTCCAATGCTGCCTGTTCAATTTAATTTAAAAATGAAAACCATATCATAAAATGTCAAGATGTAGTCATTTTTTGGGCCAATTTTCTCATCACATGTGTTAAAGTGCCCATATCATCAATTTTTAAAACGAACTTTCATGCAGTGTGTAACAAAGCTTTAAGAACGAGAAGTGTTTCTGTGTATTGAGTTAGTCTTGAATACTAAAAAGTTGACTCAAAGTCGCTGAAAGAGTTCTTTTTCCAACAGAAACTTTAGCGTCATCTTATACTCATTTCATGCTTTATAACAAAACTCTTACATACAACCGTAAAAGTGTTGCGCTTACGAAAATGGTAAAAGTGGCAAAACATTAATGTAAAGGAATATTTACCACTGAGAGGAATAGTTTGTTTTAGTGGGCATCGACTCTTCCACGGTGTCCACTGTTGTAAAACTCAGCAGCCGCGATTGCATTCTCAATTCCCTGCATCGTGACCAGTTCATAACGATAAGGCAGCGTTAAGGTATAATATATTATTATACATAATATATGACTAAAATTTGGTGTTCGATGTTTCTAAAATGCACGTGACATGCAGTATCTAATAAGAACAGACGGCTCGAACTGCCAATCATCGCAAGTTGGGTCATGTAAAGGAGGAGTTTCAAATTAACTACACATAAAAAAAAATTACTGTGTCGTTTAAAAATCCAGTAAAATACATGTGTATTAAACGATAGTTGTGTTTTTTCTGATGACATGGGCTTTTTTTAACTAGTAAAAAGAAGAATAATCAATATTTAATGTTATATTTCCTAGGCCACCTGGTAGCGCTAGAACAGTGTATGTGTAAATTTGTTCCGACATGGACTTAACATGTCAGGCAATGTACAACTTCATCTTTATAGTTAAACTAAGTCAAAAATCAGAGAAGCTTCGCAGCATAACAGTACAAGGCCTGCAATTGTATTACATTTTACAAGAAATTTCTAAATAAAAAATTTCTTGTCTGTTTTGGAAACTGGCTCCAATGAGTTTTTTGTACTTTAAGTAAATATTCATAACTAGTGTACATGTTTTTAACAGGAAATATTTAAAATAGCTGACCTCCAGGACGGGGCTTCAGCATCAGATCCACTACTTCACTCCAGTTGTTTTCCAGAATGGCTCTGAAAACACAAACTCTTCTCGGTCAGTTTACCGTGTGCTATTGCTCTCAGCTCTGAGAAGCCGTGTGTGCGCTAGTACCGGCCAACGCAGTGGGTAGGAACCGCTGTGGTGCCGAATCTCTGCATCCCATAGTAGTTAATGAATCCATTTTGAGAAAGAGACGCCATTGCTTCACTCACCTGCTCCTGTGAGCACGAGACATTCCTGAGGACATAGACATCTTTATCAGTCTCTTATCTACTACCAAAATCCTGGAACACTCAAAGGTTTACATTTACCTGAGCACCAGGCTGAAGTGGTTCCCCTGTAATTCTCCCAGTTTAAGCGGATGGTTTTTGTAGCAAAAGTTTCCCAATTTCAGGTTCATCAGACACTTGTTGAGGTGAGAGAGTCTCTCTGCACTGATTCTAGAAAGACACCGTGCTTAGCATGCGAGCGCACGTATGCTTTAATGTGGCGAGGGTGCTTACTTCTGTACTGCAATCTCTTGAACTGTGACGGCACGCTTGTCTTTGGTGCCCATGTAAGAAAAAATATTAGGTCTGACCCTGAAACAAAGCATCAGACAACTGACCTTTAGCACTCGAAATAAGGAGGTAAAAGTGAAATTAGGAGATATCAACTAGACATAATTAGAAAATAACCAGAATAAACTGTGGGACAAAAAAAAAAATCACGATAAGTGCAAAAATCAAGTAAAAATTATAAGCTTCATACACATCTTTAGGTCATGGGAATTGCTTGAAAGCAGCTTCACAGAAAGAGAGATTTGAATTAAGGAACATGAGACTTTTAGTGTACCTGAGAAACCTGGAGAGAAGATTGATGGCTTCCATGGTGTCCTTGTTTTCCTTGTAAAGAACAAAATGGCAGTAGCTGCCTCGGTTTTTTGGCCATGAGTGTTTTCGAGGAGCTTTGAGAGCAAGAGAGACAT
>SRMA01027249.1:5985-23921 GCA_007224835.1 Danionella cerebrum | reverse complement strand
ACAACGCCCGACTGTTAAGAAAACAATCACAACGACTGATCCTGCATCAGTAAACAATGACAACGCCCGACTGTTGATAACAGGGCTCTAGAGTGCGACCAATTTGGTCGCATAGGCGACCTAATTTCTCAATGGTGCGACTAAAAAAAATCAAAGGTTGCACCGGTGCGACCCATCGTTCGAGGGGAAAAAAAAAAACGAAACTCCGTCTACGGCCGGTCCGCCTCCTGCGCGCGGCTCACAACACGCGTATCACCCATTCATGTGGCTCAATACGCGCCGATCGCGGCAACCGCGCCGCTCAATTCGCGTTTACCGCGCCGCTGAAGCCTCAGACGCGCGCAAACGCGTCTTTGCATTGACTTAACATGTAAACCCTCCACGCTTACCGCGCGAACCGCGTTCGATGTGAACGTACCTTTACAGCGGCAGGCAGCTGCAAACAGATCAGACGAGGCCGAGATGATAATTAAGTTTTTCGTTGCCTACAATATTGCAAAAGAAGAACTCCCTTCACTAAATTCAAGTCCGAAATAATTCTTATGAAGAAAAATGGCTTGAACGTAAACCTGACGTACAGCAATGATGTCGCGCGCACCCAATTTATAGGAGTCATCGCAGATACATTGAAAACAAAAGACGTCTGTGCAAATTGCGAACAGTGCGTACATGGAATTCCTGATCGACGGAGACACATATATCGCCACAAAGGAATGCATCATTGTGTACAGTCGTATCTTGCGGAAAGGAAGACCGATGAATTGAACACATTGAGGTCGAGCATGCTCATGCCCAAGGTAAGCCATGTCATGTCATGGAGCCTATGTCAATAATATGCCTACCGTCTCGTTACTGCATTAACCATAATATTCTGACACTTAAAAATGAAAAAATAAATAAATAGGCTGCATTATAAACTCTTGATCTGGGTAGTAAATGGTATTATCTTTTTTATTTGTATTTGCTGCTCTTAGGGACCAAAATCAGTTTAAAGTTTAAATTTCTTTAAAAAAGTTTAAAGGTGTTTAAAGCACTTTAAACACCTTTTCAGTAAGTTTTAGTTACCTTTCTTGTGGAATTGTGCTTCAAATAAAGAACTTTATATTGACCAGGTTGTTAGTTCATAATTACAAGTCAATATTGTCTATGGACAGTGATTTAAAAAATAAATGAATAGATAACTAAAAAAAATGAACTTGTGAAAATGGGGTGTTAAATGTGATGCAGTTGAAAATTTGGGTGCACCTAACTTTTGTGCTGGTGCACCTAAGAAAAAAATTTAGGCGCACCAGTGCAAAAAGTTAGTCTAGAGCCCTGGATAAGTAAACTATCACAAAGACTGATCCTGCATCAGTAAACAATGACAACGCCCGACTGTTAAGAAAACAATCACAACGACTGATCCTGCATCAGTAAACAATGACAACGCCTGACTTAAATAAACCATCACAGTAAACTATGATGAAGGGTGATAACAGGTCAGTAACAAGAGCAGTATACCATTACCGCTAATTGCTGATCTAAGTTCAGTATATGAAATAGCAATCCCACCTGCTAATGCTCTCTTTCCAGCGGCGTGATAAGCTACGATGATCTTCTTCCCGTCCCGCTCCTCGGTCTTCGACTCCAGACCCGGAAACAACAGCTTCACTGATTGATGGAGGAGTGTCCGTTGCTCCTTCGTGTCCTCCACAAGCTGCTCACATACAAAAAAAAAAAAAAAAACACACACACACACATTTTAAAGGCCATTGGACTTGCACTGGGCTTGCACTGAGATACCCACACACCTCTATCTCTACTCGTTCCTCTCGGTTCCTCGTCAGCTGAAGATCCTGAAGCTGCTTTTTCTGTTCATCAGTCAGAACCTGAGAATCCACAGACACCTCGCTCGTCCCCTGCACATAAACAGACAAACTGAGACAAGAGTCCTGCCTGTCTTTAGTGTCTCTGAAGATGTAGCGGTGCTTACCTCAGCCTCGGAGGGAATGGACAGATCATCCAAACACACCATTTTCCCTTCTTTATTGATCTCATGCACCACAAAGTCTGAATACCTGAGAAAAACGATCACGCTTTAGAAACCTGATACTGGTACTCACAATAGTATCTCTTGTTTCTCAACAATTGAATACACACCAATCCTAACCCTTGCACAATCGGGTTTCAAGCACACTAGATCCTTGCATTAGTTGAAATGTAAAAACATTCGCTCCTCAACAGTGAATTGATCACTTAGGTGCTCTTCAGTGGTCCTGTGCAGTGTGGCATTAATGATGTCTTCCCATCCTTAATATACCTCTGCTCTAATTAGTCCTGAATTTTTACCCTTTAATTGCCAATATCTTACATGACGTCACTTATTTCAGGGGGTAAAAAAACTATTTATCTAAATTTTCACAAGCATCTCTCAAGAGTTAATGCTTGAAAAGGGTGGCCAACAGTAGAAATCTCAAATTGTGGAACTTCCCAACAGGAATGAACAGCAATAATCCAGAATGCATGATTATTTGGTGTCATGGCATTGCGATCACAAAAGGCCGTTATAATGGAAGTCAATGGGGCACAAGGAGAAAATCTGGTCCACCAACAGCAATGTTGTTACTAGTGTTAGACTTTGACATCATGTAAAATCTTGGCAATTAAACAGTAAAAAAAATATGGATTTTAAAAAAACCTTAGTACGTTTTTTTTTGTTTTTTTTTTTTTACCTTGTCCTGTCCTGCTCAAAAGCCATCACATGGGAGAGTACATGCCTTGCTGAGTTGGACTGTTTTGCTTTCTCCAGGGGAGTAAAACACCTGGTGTGGTATTTTCTCCTCTGGATTGGAACATTGAATGTATTTATTAAATATTTATTAGTTGTGGTTCCCACGAGTCAGTTTATAACAGTTGTGTCAGGACAAGACGGTGTTTTAAAGGTTAACAGGCATAAATAACAAGTGAATTTACATTATTGCATTTTTTTTTTTTTCTTAAAATGTGTAAAAAAAAAAGATTTACCACAAAAAAAAAAAATCATTACAATTGTTGAAACAGAGAAAAGGTTGTGGCCAAATTTAGACTATAAATCACCCTGAAGTGGCTGAAAACATCCCCCAATAAGGGTTAATACTAGGGCTGGGTATTGTGACCAATTAGGCAATTCGATTTGATTCTTATTTTCAAGGTTTCCATTCGATTCAATATTAATATTTCATTTAAAATTAATTTTTTTAGACAAGGGATCCATATTTTGATATAAATGCTGGTAAGGGAAACTCTCCTGCTTATGTTTATTACTGAAATACATATATACATTAATAAAGGGGACACACAGTTGTTTATATTAAACTTTAACTAGAGGTGAATATTCATATTCTCTTATGTGAAGCAAGTGCTTTAAGAATCGATTAAGGGATTTCCCGAATCGATATTGTTGCCTTAAACTGAAGATCGATTCAAATCGAAGAATGTAGATTTTTTTTACCCAGCCCTAGCTAATACAGATGTTTTCTAGGACAGTTTAGAAGTTACAGTGTAAGCACATCTCAGGGGGGATTTGAAATTAATCCCAATGTTAAAATATTCTTATTTATTTAATCAGATCACCCTGTTCTCTTGATAGTTGGTGGACGCTTGGATGACAAACACCAGAAGTGACCATCAACACCTTCCTGGAAATCTGGAGCCTGAACGTTTAATACATGGCAAAATTCTAGTTTGACACAAGTAAACTTGTGTGATTGATTGTTCAAGAGTTCAGGGACACCATTCTACAGACTGTCAAAACTCAAAGAAAAAAATAAGCAAATGGATCGCTGCAATATGAAGAAATAACTGGAATCCAGGAGCTGAAACGTGGCTTTGCAGTCACCATTTTAAATCTTTTTATTGGTACTCTATTTTATAATGTATATATCTTTTTCTTAACTTGTCCCTTGCTGTCTGTATGCCGTTGCAAAAATGCAATTTCCCCATTGAGGGACAAATAAAGGTTTCTTGATGTCTGGTAGTTCACCATATTCACCAGGGCTGTAATTAGTTGGGCGAATTTTTTTTTATCGACGAATCAAATGAAAACAAAACACTTGTTTAATTTGATGTTTTACTTTACTTTAATTTTGACATTTTAAACCTCAAATGAAAGACAAAGATTGTTTTTTTGAAAACCTCTCTAAACATTCAAAATAAAACAATTGGTGTACTTTTATCACATTCACTTTATGAAATGTGAACAAAAATGCAGAAAATTAGATTAAGCATCAGAAATAGTAAAAATCTAAATGATTAAAAAAAGAAACAAACAACAAATATATTTTTTAAATGGAGGTAGAGCTAGAGAGAGAATACATACACAAGTTCTACCTCCATGTGATTTCTACCACCTTTTTTTCAATAATAAATATATTTTATATAATGATAGATATAAATATATAATACACAGTGATTCTTTTTTGTAAGAAATATATAAAAATATATTTTTACAAATTCTGCTGCATAATATAATTTTCACCATGTGTTCATGGTATAAGTTTCAAATGTGAATGTAATAAAAGTACCAATGTTGTGTATTTAAAGCAGCTTGACTCTTCAAAAACGAAATTTGTCTGTCATTTAAGGTTTAAATGTCAAAATTAAACGCTATATTTGTATGTTGCATTTTTTAAAGTTTACTTTTATAATTAACACCCCGGTTTATGATTTTATGTAGTAGCTACAAGTAAAACATACAATAAAAAAAGTGTTTTTTTTCCCAGATAAAAATTAATCGCCCAAAAAAAATCGATTCTCAAAGTAATTGTTGCAGCCATATTATAACGAGCTCGAAGATTTTATGCCTCATCTCAATCTACCTTTTCTTTCTATAATCTACCTGTTTTCCCTGCCTTGCTTAGTTTTCTTTCTGAATAAGTTCTGAATTTGTTTTTTTTTTTTTTTCTGAATGTGCTCAAATGATTGAACTTTCTAAACAATATGACAGAATAAATTCTAAATGCAAGTTGTATGCGTTTTTGGACTTTGATTGTCCAAAGAGAGAAACTGTAATTGTATTTCAGTTTATATTGTAATTATATTTGTGTTGTATTTATATTGTAAATTCAATAATTTGGTATCAAATAAATAAGTAAAAAAAACTAGCTTTCTCCCAGGTGGTTCAAAGAATCAAATTATTTAGAATTTTTAGAATTATATACATTTTAAAATGTTTTTTTAGACCTTTAAACTTTATTTAGTCTATTTTCCCAGTATTTAAATCAGAAACATAGAAATGTTAGGAAATCCATTTTTATGGCAAATCTCTGCCAATAAAAGGCTGGTCATCTAGCATGTACCTAGGATTACAACTAACCAGTCCAATATTTTTAACTTAACCATGTAATCATCAGAATTACTTGTGGTTCAGTACTTCTCCATATTAAAAAGGCATTTTACCACCTGCTTTGCCGACTTACTCTCGTTATTGCATACCTCACAGCATTGTGGAGTTTGCCTATTTGTTCTTGTGCTCTCTTATATCCATTAACGATATCAGACAAGCCTAATTATTTTTAAAAGACTTAATAGTGACATGGCACACTCACCTCTCCTTCAGGACACCGGTGAAGCCCTGGTGCTGGCTAATGTAATTATGAATACCCACATCGGCTTCTGTCAGGCCGTGCTTCATCATCTCTGCAAAACTTGGCTCCTCCTCCTCAGCGACATCCTCTTCCTCAAGCTCCTCCTCTTCTGGGGGGCAAGGCTCCGCCCTGTCCTCCAGAGCCTTGCTCCTCTTTGCAGGGGGCTCTGAGTCTCCATCAGGAGAAGGTCGTTTTTCACCAGGCGAAACCTCAGAGTCCATCAAAATCACTTGAATACATGCACACACACAAATTAGACAAAACAGGTAACTACAGTAACTAAAATATAATCACGTTAGCCGTAAAATATGTAAAAACAAACTGAGCTTTCAGTTTCATCTGACTATAGAGCAAGAGAAACAAGATATAATGAGGAATTATATTACTTTTTTGATGACACACACACAGTAACAAGTTCTACAAGAATAAAATGTTAGTCAGCAAAAATTTTTCAGACTAACAAATAGGACAAATCTATCAGAATTAATTTAGTCAGGTCGTGTGCAAGATGATCCATCTCCAGGTCACCACTCTTAAGGCCTCTACAGACTCAGAATTTACGTGTCTTTATCCAAAACCATGGATGCCAATGGGAGCTCACACATCTGACCGAATGAGTGGTGCCAAAAAAAATTAAAAATTCAGATAAGAAATCACGCTTAAACTGGGCTTAAATGTGTACAAAACAAACAACTAGTACTAATAAAAATTTATAAAAAACCCGTAAAATAATTCGGTTACTTTAAGTTTCTTTCGGAAAGAGTCTCTGTTCAATTAGTAACCATGGCAACGGTGGCCACGCTACAAACAGGGCGGACGCAATGATGTCACTCAAGTGAAAGACATTAAAACATCTCAAACTGCTTGATAAAGTAAAGAAGAAGAAAAATATCACGAACAAAAAAAAACATCTGTATATGTGTTACTCCACAGAAGGCGAAGGGGTGTTTCAGGTTTATCAGACCAAAAAGAGCATTAAACTCGCCCAAATTAACGTCACTATATGTGCAAAAACCGGCCCAAACACCATTTAGCAAGCTGAAAGGGGATTTAAGTTACATGCAGCCTCGTATATACAAAAACCCACGCAGAACGCTTTTAAACTTCACTTAATTCGAGAGTTTTTATTTTGTCGGGTCTAATGATCCAGACCCATCGTTAAGTGTAAAGTAGATATCCCCCTCTCCCAAACACTAGGTCATGATGCTTTAACTGCGTAGATTACAGGCAAAGGGCACTGATAGAAAGCCAGTTACTGATGTAGTTCTCTGTGCATATGAAATTTGCGATTCAATAATCCGTCCACTGCTAAAACGTTAGATGTTAGAGTTGCATGTAGAACAAAAACCGTATCGCCGTTTTTACAAGTCAATTTTTCTAAGGTCGATATCAGCATGAAAACTCTAAGATGTACATAGTGGAACACAACTGTGGGAGTTGTATACCTTCTGCGGTCTCTGATATAACTAAACAAACTCAGCGAGCAATATTACCAAGACGGAAGTAGTCAGTTGCGGGTGTTTTTAGTCCAAAACATTGAACTTAGTTGAGTTATACAGCGAAGGGGGCAGAAGTACAACGTTTGCTTTACTGAACTACTTCGGAGACCTGGAATCCATGCATAAATAATACCTATGCTCAAAGAAATGATTGAAAAAAACATACCTTGTGACAACGAAACACACACGTGCGTTCGCCTGACGGTAGCTGACCCGGAAATGAATTCAGAAAAATAAAGCCTCGTCATTGGTCGACACAGTTGTCTGTCTGAACACAAAGCCAATTAGATCTCACAATCACCTCTGACACGCCCACAGCTTTACTAACAATTTGAGGTGCAAGTATACGTTTATTATTATTATTTTTTATTTCTTAGCTTTTATGGGAATACTTTGAAATCATGTAACTACAAAACTGCAATAGATATTTTACACAATATGCCGGGTTTCAGGGTGTTTAATTTACAAATACACGTTGGTCCTTTAACGGGAGAATGTAATTAACATTTTGGAAACAACATATAATATTTGTATAATTTGCAAAGTTTGATATTGTTAAGTTAAAAGGAATTAAAAAGGAAGTTGTAAGTGCTTTATTCGGTCTGTAGGTGATAAGACGGCCACGAGGTGGCAGTGCAATTTTGATGAACAGCAGTTGGGCTTGCCTCACCTTGGGCTAAGTAACACCAATGATCCAGATTCTGATGTAACAATAATGTCACAGCGAACGTTTAGAATCAATGTTTTCATTTTATTTAAGAAACTGATTTGATTATAGCTTGTGACGAAGAGACCCGAGATCCGGATAAATCTTGCTAAAGCCATCAGTCCAAGGCAAAACCACTGCTAAATACAAGGAACTCAAATCTGTTAAGCTGTACATACACATTTAAAAAGTGTTTACTGTTCCTGGTACAGCTACAAGACGCTTTTAAAGAACACATCTGTTTACTTCTTTTTCTAGAATATTGATTTTTAAATATTTGAGCTCTGGTTTTGTTTAAAACTCATTGAAAAGCAGAGCTTTACGAACCTCAAAAATAAATAAATACTCTTTCTTCCTCAACACGCTCGTATTGAACACTACTTAAGCTGGATTTGTGAAAGCTAATCATTTTGTGTTCCACTGTGCATTACCAGCACAGTAGTTTCTATCACACTCTACAGTAAACAACAATGGCGACTGAAACCTGAGCACACAGTGTTGGAGCTGGGGTATATTGATGTGGAAATGCAATTATTGTCAATCAGATTTCAACTGGGGAAGGAGAGATGTTTATTGTGTTTATGAAGGAGACCAACCAGGAGCTACTCCTGACCATGCACAGAGCATGGACTTAAAACTGTCGGGACTCATGTATTGGTCTGTGACCGCAAACTGGATTTCATCCTGGAAAGGCTGGCAGAATTGAAACGTAAGTTGGATAATATGGAGACCGGGGAAAGACTCTAAAAATCTGGAAATTTACAGCTTTTGACCTAAATTAACTTCTGTACCATCTGGCTTCCCTTATCTCCTCTGGCCTTGGAGGCCGCGAAGAGGAGTCTAAACATCCCCCGTGCAGAACTCGATAAGGGGACACTTTTAGAACCCTCCCCTGCATCCACTTATCTCCGCCAGCTATTTTTCCCCACCGCTGTAATCTGACGGGTCATTGGACAGCGCCCCCATGGCTGCAGAAAAATGCCGGCTGCGGACTACAGCGACTACACCACTTCCCCGACCCCTACCTCATCCTGCGATGTTCTTTCCTGTATTTGTCAATGTGCTTGATTGCAAATGGCTTTTTTTTAACCTGCTCCACAGTGCTCTTTTCTTTGAAGGACAATGCGGAAAGGTTTTTTTTTTAAGCTAATTTACCTAATGTATATCCATTTTCTCTGTTTCTCTCTGTAAATGCTACCTCTCAACACTGGCCTGTTCCCACCCTGTCTATGTCTGTGGCCAGAGGGGTCTAATTTCACTACATGTAACAGTGTATGTGACAAATAAAGGCTAATTCAATTCAATTCAATACAATCCCTGTCTATGTGTGTGAGAAAAATCATGCCATTGGGAAGTAGAGAATGACAACCACTTACAAATTGTCTGTCAAAATTTTCAATAGTCATATATTTCCTCTCTAGTGCATTTTCACTTCATCCCACTGTTTTCTTATTATGAGAGCATTGGCTAAGGAAGTCATGCATATTCAACTACCGTCCAGTTAAAGAGAAATGTTGGTGATGGACAGGTAAAGAGCTCTGGCCACTTTCAGAACCTGCGCAAAAGATTTAGCCTGAATTTTAAAGAATTCAACAAGCATATTTGGTAATCCATGAACAGTACAAAGTAAAACATTTGAGTTAAATTTCCTATTCGACAGTGTGGTACGGCTGCATTCTGAAAGCAACATGAAATGAGCTACTTCAACTCACGTACACAAGATTTTATATCTTTAACATAATGAAAATGTCGCTGTTCAGAACACTTGAGATAAGACTGCATTAATGGATTGCACGCCTACATTAGTAGACGTTGCCCTTCTCCTCTTGCCTCTTCATCAGAATCAAATCAATATCAGAATAGTTTCAAGTTCACAGGGAAAACTATACTTGAATTTGCACTAAGTAAGAGATCACATGTGGGAACTAATTAAGTCCTGTGTGGAGTTCCCCCAAAGTTCTAGAATTTGAAGAATTTCCACACCTTCATTAAACTACATATTTGAAAGTATTTGAGAGTTTTCAAATGTAACTGTATTAGATTATGTTACAATCAAAGGATTGCCTTAGTTTATGTTACGTTTGTGGTTTAAATGAAAGTTCTGAAAAGTAATCTTTGCATGCACGCGGGCATCTTGGAGTATTAGGTCAAGGGGAACATTATTTCCTTGTAATATGTTTCAGTTTACTTTGAAATCTGCAGAAAAGGGGATATGAAACACTGTGTGAGGTGCACATTGTAAACACAGTTTGGTCAGTTTTGGCCCCAAGCTAAGATTTTCTACGGAAGTGCAGTTCACAGAGATTTTGGTAGAAGCATGGATCTTATTTCTCTTCTAACGTGTTAAGTGAAGTTAAATATCAATACAGGTGCAAAATGCAGAGATTTTTTTCAAAGGGGAATTGTTTAATCACTAGATGTCTTGGAAATAACAGAAGCTCACATGTGATTATGTAGCACATCAGCAATAATATAAAAACAATGCAGAGTAACAAAGTATATAACAAATGGAGCAGATAAAAAAAATAATAATTCACTCACTTTTTGCAGAAAATTTGCAAAAGCAATTAAAACGATCCAGTGAAAATACTTTTTATAACTAAGTACAATTTAACATTTGTGTTTCCTGTGACATCATCTCAAAGCTGCTTCTAATCAGGTTTATGGTGCGATTTGTTATCAAAAAAAGTGGCATAGCTATGGTTAAAAAAACATCCTGTTATGATGATGATGCAACTGGAGAAAGTATCGGTTGAACCATCTGCGTTTCGTTTCGTTTCATGCGACGTTTCCACTTTCAGACAATCGATGACGCACCTCCTGAAGTGACGTGGCTGTTGTACCGTGTATTAAACACACGGTAGCCCTCAAACCGATTGTCAATAGTAGTGAAGTCAGTAGTAGTGAAGCTGACCCAGGACAAACGATCATGGCGTCATCACTGAGGTAAGATGATGAAATTGTTTTTTTTAATTATACATTTACCTCAAACTTTGAAACGACAGGTGTTTTGTCGTTACGTTTTGTGTGCTCGTTTTAATGTAAGCTTTTTTTACTAACACGTATTATTGCTTATTAATAATTTTTTTAATTAAGGTAAACAAGCATGAATGGTGCCGCTATTTGCATTTTACGCGTTTCTTGTTGTTTATTTTATTAAATAAAGCTCGGGGTTCGCGCGCATGCGCATACACAAACTTGAGTCATCGTTACACTTTCAAACATGCCAAAAATGCAAATAATTATTTTTTCAGTTTGATTCCTATAAACGGCTTAAAAATAAATAATTAAGACCCAGTCACCACAAAAAAACGATAAAAACAAAATATGAACATGTTTTTGGACTTCATGACAGTAACACTGTGGATCATGGTTGCTACAGAAGTATTGATTATTTATAGTAAAATTATCCACTGCAACCAATTATTTCTTAAATGTTGAGTAGAGGGTGGGTATTGATGTCATTTTCCATGAAGCCACACCCCCTTCACTGAGACTGAGTGGCAAAACAAGTGATAAAAACAGCTGTGGTTAATAGGAAAACTTTATTTTGTTGATAACACATTTAAATTAATGAAAATTTGAGCAACTTACCAGATGAACTGCTTTTCATGGGCATAGAGATTTGGTCATTTTCTGACATTTCTGTGATACAAATTTCAATGTACAACGTTTAGAGGCATTCAAAAGACAAAGTGGGATTTGTTGAGACATTAAACTGGCATTTGTCGACATTTTGGGTTGTACGTCGAACGGTGTGTATAAATAGGCTTTCTGTAGTTAATGATGGCACTCCCTTAAGGTCACACTGGTTCCTTTGGTCAAGTGAAAAGAACAGCCTTCTCTGCTGTTTTCTAATTATATAATTTAGTATTGGATGATAAAGACCTACTTTTCCTTCTTGAGGCTGTCAGCTGGTGTAGTAGGAATTAACAGAATTTTATAAATAGCATTTGTGTCACTGGCACTGCTACTTGATTTAAAATAATCTTGTGAATATTTTGTCTTAAACAGTGCAGTTGCCAAACCTCAGTTTGGCCCATGGCTCCTAGAACAAGTGGAAAGTGGGAGGTATAAGGGTTTGTGCATGATGGGAAATGACAAATTTCGGATACCATGGAAACACAATGCTAGAAGAGACCTTAACGACGAGGATGTCAAAATCTTTAAGGTAAACTACTATTCTCAACCCTCCACAAGAACAATACCATAGACTGTATAAGAAGCAATTGATTCGTCTTCACCAGGAATGGGCAATCGTCAGCGGGAAGATCATGGAGCATCCTGATGATAAAGCAAAATGGAAAACAAATTTCCGCTGTGCACTACGCAGTCTAAAGACCTTTGAGATGGTAGAAGATCACTCAAAAGATCCAGAGGACCAGCACAAGATATATCGTATAATATTTTCTCAAAGTGAGTTCAGGTGCTTGACCTCCACTTGATCGCCATTAGGTTTATTCTAAATCCCTGACTGTTCTTCAGATAGTCAAGAGATCCACATTGTTCAAGACCAACCACCATTTATCTCTGAGGTCTACAAACCTGTTTATTGCACGTCTAACAACATGGAGGTGAGGCTCGAATTCACTGCTTGTGATAAAGCCTTTAAACTGATCATTTATTTTCCTTCAGAAAAACAAACAAACGACACTTTCTAAATATCCACATTGAATGAAGCTCGATCGATTTCTTCCAAAATGGAGTTTCAAATAACGTTCAAGTATCGTCTTTGTAATCTTCCAGAAACAAAAGAAAGTCCCGTTGCTGTGGAAACAGTTCCTAATATTATCCAATCATATTCCGTTCATTTACTGAAGATATCCACAAGAACATCTATTTTTATGTAGCTCACATTGTGTCCACACGAAAACCTAGACCCCCTGAAACTCTAAACCAATCAACACCTGTAGGTCGATTCAGGTTAAACTGAGTAAACGGCAACAAAGTCCTTGTATTGTCCGCAATTATACTTAGTCATTGTAAACAAAGAAGTGACTGCAAGCACAGAACGTGACGACACTTACAAACCCCTTAAAACTCTTGAAGACTTACACATAAACTATGTCTAGAACGTGTTAAGAACGGTTTCAAAATGACTCACACTGATCAATGTTTTAAGAAATGCACGATTACATGAGAACAATGTTGCATTTACTGGATGAACCACATTTTCAAAATAACCAAGTCTTAAGCAGCAGTGATCTTAGAGAATTAAACCACAGTTTAATGTTTTTTTTCATGGTATACAACAATTTTTCCCAATAATGAACCTTTTCCTTCAACCAGAAAAAAAAAATTGAAATTCATATATTGGTATTCCAGCATGAGAGTGACCCAAAACACATAACCAAGTGGTTACTGTTGCTTACAGTAAGATCTTATAGTCACCTAGCCAGCGTCTAGAAATCTGTGGAAAGTGTTCCATTAAACAGATCATTTATAAACTTGAATGACTAAAAAGATTAAAGAGGATCTGCAAATAGGAGTCAGAACAACAACAAAATCCTACAGTTTTCCAGCTTTTACATTCCATTTTTTCTTATCGAGAACACAAAATGTGGTGATTTGTGTCAACACAATATGAAAAAAAAAAAGTTTTATATTGTGTCTAATGCAGCAGGAATTGCTTGACCAAGTGGAGTTGATGGATCTAAATGAACATTCAGGTAAAAAAAAAAAAGCTTAAATTGTTCAATGCTTCGTCTTTGGTACATTTTCAAGATATCATTTTCCCCACAGAGTCCCAACCGTTGGAGTCTTTTTCCCAACCAACCAATCAATCCACTACTTGCAACTACTTTGAGACGCATTATTCAGATGTGCACACCAACACACCAGCCCTGGTGCAGCAACCATACATCACAGGTAATAGAAGCAGTTGCCAAATATTAAAGAGCTTATTCAAATAAGTAAGAGATATATTCAACAGAATGTCAGTGTAGAGTACTGTGTGATTCTAGTCAGTCTCGCAGAACTAGAAGCGTTACTTGTTTATTTTCATCATTTGCTGTGACCAACCTTTGCTTTCAAAACTGCATCTGGGAGAGACCTGGTTGATTTAACTACCTTGTGTCTTGGAATGACAAGAACCTGTCTCACCGAGTTTTAACCCTACTAAACATGACATTAGCTGAGCCCCATCTATTTTTATGCACATTTTGTATTATTGCATAAACAAACTGGATGGAAATCCAGAGATAAGTGCTTAAAATTCATATTAAAAATGTTCCAAAGGGAAGTCTCCTGCCTCCAAAAGTATGGCATCACTGCGCATATTGCGTTTCATCTTTGTGTTCTAATAAGTTCTTATATACAAGAGAGATTGCCTTCTAATGCAGCAACTTCCATTTTCTTTTAATATTTGCTGCCAGTTTATCAAGAAGTGACGACCGTTTTTACTCATTTCTGTAACCCAAACCCATCCCCGTCCTGAAAAACCAGGGAATTTCTACAAGTCAGTTTTTTTTCAGCTGGAAGTTGCAGCCCTCGGATCTTAGAAGGTGATAAGTTATCTCCATTTCTCTCAATATTTGACGATTTATTGATGATATCTTGGAGCATCATTTAAAAAATACTATCCTGTCACTCAAATTATTTCAGAGAGTTCATTAGTTTGGGGTAAAAATGCACATATTTGGTAAACATCTGAATTCGGCTATTTACCAAGTTTTGTAACTCTGTGCTAAAAACTCAAAAAGAAGGAAAAAAAACAAAGAAAAAGAAGAGGATTCACAGGAAACGAGGAAAAAATGGCACCCATCATCTGATTAGAATAAAATATTTTAGTCAAAAATAATAATAGTTACTTGAGTAAATAAAAAAGTTACCTAAGATAGACCAATAGCTATTTTGAATACTTTAGTGTGTTTACTTTTTGGTTTTTAAATCTTGAAATGTTTGAAGCAAATGGCTCGAATTTGGTGGAATGGCTCCTAAACAATTCACTCATAATCAATAAATTTTTCAGTATATTAGTCCAAAGTTGCAGGGATTTAATTAATGAAACTTTGTTGATGGGGCATGAGTGCAATCCCCACACGTTATCACTAAACTACTAAATGCATTTTCAATATGCGTTATGATCCCACCCACAAAACAGCGTTGATTAAAAACGAAATATTTCACTATAACATTAATCTAAATTATGATACCCAATCTACTTTATAACAGTACTGGCATCTTAAAAAATTGGTTTGCTTGTGAATGAGTAATCAGAAAAACTCACGCATGTGACCTCTCTAATTTGGTGGTGCATGTTGCATCACAGGTCAAAGTTCACCCCCGCTGAACTTTCTGAATGAGCAGACTCTGAAATCCCACCACATAAGCAGGAACATCCGGTTTCGGAATTCTTTTCCTTATATCCGCCACAATATCCCTGATTTTGAGCAAGTGTTCCTATAAGGATTTATGGTGGTGTGAAGGCAACAGCTTTTAACACAAAATTTTAATTTGATCTCACTTTTCTTTTGCATTTTGTAAAACTAGTACGTATGTTTCTTCTAGAGGACCAGTGTATGCAAGCCATCTGGGATCTGGAGATCTCTATTAACTATAGAAGAACTGAAGTTTTCAAGACACGCCTACAGTCCCCATTGGTTCATTTCTTCTACCAGTGTGACCCAAGTGACCTGAGGGGAGAACCGATACGCTTTCCAAACACTGAGGATGGTCTGATGATTGACCACAAACAGATTCAGTACACTAAACGCATCCTGGAGAGCATTCAGAGAGGTCTCCAGCTGGAAGTAAACGAGACTGGGATCTATGGTTTTCGACAAGACCTGTGCAAAGTCTTCTTCAGCACCACCGAAGCGTCTGAGATACAGAACGCGGAGCCAAGAAAACTGTCTCAGAACATAAAGGAACAGCTGCTGAGTTTTGATAAGTATCTAAAAGGTGTGTAACTTCAAATCAATGCTCTAAATCCAAGTTCAAACTGTTTTTTTTTACGGTATCCCTTCTATAATTCTCAGATCTACGCGATTTTAAAGAGAATAAACGTGGGTCGCCAGATTACACTATCTACCTTTGTTTTGGGGAGAAGCTCCATGATGGGAAACCGCTGACAAAGAAACTCATAACAGTCAAAGTACTTCCACTGAATCTGTGAAAATTTGTATTAGTACTTAAAAAAAAAAAATGTCATGACTGACCTTTTCGATTTCTGCAGGTTGTGCCTGTGATATGTCGTGAATTTCACAAAAATGCTCAAATGGAGGGGGCTTCATCTCTTCAAAATGACATCAGCCTGCAAATCTCCCACAACAGTCTTTATGATCTCATAAACTCTTTGGGTTTGCCTTCAGTTGAATGAAATCCTTACTGCATCCCTTCATGTTTACAAGGCAGATTCATATTACTACTTTAATATTTACGCACGCAGTATGTAAACACAAAGAAGATGAGATCCTGACGAAGGTTTTGAATTTGCACTGTTGAAATTGATAGAATGACCTTTTGAATTGTAGGGGGTGAAGGACCTTTTTGCACTATGCATTCCTTTATATATTTTCTATTTATTACATGTAAAACAATGCTTTTAGTTCTGTTACACCAACAGACATTCTCTACAAAAAAGGAGTGTAGATTCTTCAAACTACAGTCAACTAACAACTTTTTTGTCTGTTGTTTAATCACAAAGTGGATCAAGTGTTCAATTTGTTACTGAGGTAAACAGTCGAGTTGCTATGGAGGGGTCAGTGACACAATGTAATGTTACCCATTGCACCACGAGCACCTTTCTATGATTTTTCTAAGCTGGGATAACAAGTTCCCAAATTGGTTGCTATGGTAAACCAAGTCAGTGACACAATATAATATTGCCTTTAAACGAAACCCTGTGTCTCTATCATTTACTAAAGCTAAGATCGAGTTCAAGAAATGTGGTTGCTATGGCAGTTTGATTGCTTTTAGTTTTATAATGCCTTTTAAAAGTTTGGACGCACCAAATAAAGGTGGAGACAGTACAGTAGAGAGGCTTAATTTATGAAAATAATTTGCATATAAACATACTTACATGTTCAAGGGTGTCCTGAAATGACAGCGATGTCTTTTCAACTTTCATTTTGGCACCAAGAAGGGATGTCATCTGTTTAACGTTTGCTGGGTAGTTACTCAAAAGATATATATTTAGTTACTAATTAGTGACAAATGAAAGAAAAATCACTGATTCCTATGTCTCAATAAGACATGGAGGTTTTAATTCAAATAAATACGAGCAGTTTCTGAAAAGCACCGATCACATTTACACATTGCCCTCGACGTAAGGCTAAAATATCTACGAAAACACAAAAGTTGCCTAATCACAGCGGCACTTTGTTCAATGTGACGTCATCCAATTGAAACATGCCAAAGAACAAAAATCAAGCCCGTTTAAATAGCATTTTACTTCTTTTAAGCACAGGTTGTATTCTGACACACAGAACAGTCGTCACGTTTAATAAAAAATATCCAAACATTCAAAAATGTTCATTTTAACCCTTTCGAGCCCTTAAGTGTTTCCTATTGTTTATGTCGGCCTATATTTTCAGTTATTAGGTTGTCCTGAAGTTTGGGAATCGTCCCCAGTTTCCTCTTTCTTGTGCTTCCTTGCGTGTTTATACTTGTCCACGTAGGCCTTGACTAGATTAGCAACCTTCACTGGGTTGATCTCACCACTCTTGCTATGGCAGACCTTTGAAACGAGATAAAGACAAACACTTTGATTTTAGAAAAGTAAACACTAGATAAGAAGCGAATGATGGGTGTCTCATAGGATTGTGACGTGAAACGTCATACGAGGAAGTAAAAACAACAAATGACTCATCACATGATGCAAGTACCTTCTGAACGGCTTTGCCCAAAATCTCTTTGTATTCCTCCTTTGTGATCTCTCGTTTCTGATAAAAGGGCTTCAAGGCCAGTTTGACCTCCTCTATTGCTCTCTCTTGCATATGAAGTTTCTTCATGTACTGCGGGCAGAGAAACCATACAAAAACATTGTGGTGGATAAAAGTTTTGGCACCCCGGTACATTATATAAATGTATAAATCGTTAGTTTTGTAGACATGAAATTTCAGTTTAATAAAACTAAATTAATGGCCACATTTCTTTGGCTATATAACGAGTCACGCTGTCCATGAA
>SRMA01027248.1:7634-83238 GCA_007224835.1 Danionella cerebrum | reverse complement strand
CAAACTTTAAAATCTAGTTAGTGTGAATGCAGAGGCATTCACACTATTGTTATCCTACGTATTTATTAGTGTGAATGCAGAGGCATTCACACTATTGTTATCCTATGTATTTATTAGTGTGAATGCAGAGGCATTCACACTATTGTTATCCTACGTATTTATTATTCCGCTTCTTCTTCTTCTTCTTCTTCTTCTTTTTATTATTCCCCCCCCCTTTTTCCAACCCTATCTACTCCCGCATACTTTGGCCTAGAAACACCATTCAAACGTCAAAACGTTCAGCTTTTTTCAGACTAGGTTGCTATTACGTTTCACTTTTCAAACTTTTATACTTTTTATAATATTTAACTTTATTTAAAATTATTCTTCCCATTGAAATGAATGGGAACTTTAAACTTCTTTCAACCTTTATAACTTCAACATACTTTCCACTAGAGAAACCATTTAAACTTTACATAAATCTACACACTTTCATCTATTAGATGTATATTTCACCTTATTTATATCTTTTATAGATTTTTATTAATCGTAGTTTAAGTTTAATGAAGATTTCCGACTTTCACCTATTTCTGCTCCACTCTAGCTTCCACTCTAACTTTTCACCTCTCAAACTTCTTCATTTATTCTTCTCTCCTAAACTAAGCTTTAACTTTTATGCACAAAATTCATATTAAAGTAGTAGAGAAATTTGTCCTCTTTCCAAAGATGCAGTTGTTTCTTTCATAGGACCTACGGTTTTTAAACTAGGAGGGCTAAACCTTAACGAGGGAAGCAAATTGCTCCATTAAGATCAATGCATTTCACCAAGAAAATGATGCTTCAAAGTTTTAAATTAAGGCTTTTTCTAACTCGCTATAACTCCTAGAATTTTCCACGTATCGTTAAAAAATTTACATCATAATCTTCATTGAGGCCTTCTGCTTCTCACAAAGAAAGAATCATCTTGATATGTCTTACGGTTCTTCTGTAATCTTTATTTGTTTGAGGCATGGTCAACATCTGAGAAATGTCTCCTCGATTCAAAAGTGGCAGTTGGAGGCAGCTGTTAATCAACTAATTTGAATAACGAAATTTGATTGGCTTAGCCTTCCCATAGACTCACAATGGGCCCTAGAGATGCATTGCTCCCATTCATTTCAATGGGGCAATTGATTCCCAAATGATCCTGTTGTAAAATAGCTTTTGTAATTGAATCACAATGGAGAGTCAAAGCAACATTAAGGATGCATATAACTAATCCAGCCAATCATTGCTTATGATTTAACATAAATTCACCAAGCCACACCCACTTTTCAACATCATTTTTGAATGTCAAATATCTTCTAAGTGGAACATCGTAGAAACATGGGAATTGTTTTATATTGATCTAGGTTGAATGTAGATTACAATATGATGTCACTAACTCATCCATAGCAACCAGATTATTTACCATAGCAACCAAATTGGTAATTCTCTATCTCAGCCTTGGAAAATGCTAGAGACACAGGAGTTGGTCTAATTGATTTGTAGTCACACAGGGAACATTATGTAATGTCAATGACCCCTCCATAGCAACCATACTGGTTACCATAGCAACCTAATTGACACATCTCTATCTCAGCTTAGGAAAATGTGAGAGACACAGGAGTTGGTCTAAATGACTTTTAGTTACACACGGAACATTAAATAATGTCACTGACCCCTCCATAGCAACCATACTGGTTACCATAGCAACACAATTGACACATCTCTATCTCAGCTTGGGAAAATGAGAGAGACACGGGAGTTGGTCTAAATGACTTGTAGTCACACAGAGAACATTATATAATGTCACTAACCCCTCCATAGCAACCATACTGGTTACCATAGCAACCAAATTGACACATCTCTATCTCAACTTTGGAAAATGAGAGAGACACAGGAGTTGGTCTAAATGACTTGTAGTCACACAGGGAACATTATATAATGTCACTGACCCCTCCATAGCAACCATACTGGTTACCATAGCAACCAAATTGACACATCTCTAGCTCAGCTTAGGAAAATGCTAGAGACATGGGGGTTGTTTTGTTTCACTCATAGTGACACAGGAAACATTAGATAATGTCAATGACATTTCCATAGCAACCATAATAGTTATCATAGCAACCCAATTGGCATATCTCTAACTCAGCTCAGGGAATCGCTAGAGACATGGGGGTTGATTCATTTCCTTCAGAGTGACACTGGGAACATTCTATTATGTAAATGACCTGTCCAGAGCAACCAGACTTTTTACCATAGCAACGCAATTGGCATATCTTTATCTTAGGTTAGGAAAATGCTAGACAGAATTTCAACTTACTAATATTATACCGTTCAGCTTCCACTTTCAACTTTTGACACTTTCAACTTTCAAATCTTTCACCTTTCAGCTTCACTTTTCAACTTTTGAAACTTCCGACTTTCAAATCTTTCACCTTTCAGCTTCACTTTTCAACTTTTGAAACTTTCAACTTTCAAATATTTTACCTTTCAGCTTCACCTTTCAACTTTAGATTTTTTTTCAGATACTTTCAGCCTGCTTTCATTTTCAGCTCTCTGCATTCACACGCATTTTCCGCTAGGAAATGCATATTCTAGTTATTATTCCGCTTCTTATTTTTATTATCCCCCCCCCTTTTTCCAACCCTAACTACTTCAGCATACTTTGGCCTAGAAACACCATTCAAACGTCAAAACGTTCAGCTTTTTTCAGACTAGGTTGCAATTACGTTACACTTTTCAAACTTTTATACTTTTTATAATATTTAACTTTATTCAAATTATTCTTCCCATTGAAATGAATGGGGATATTCTTCAACCCTCCTTTAAACTTTCACTTATTTCAACCTTCATAACTTCAGCATACTTTCCACTAGAGAAACCATTCAAATTTTATATAAATCTACAAACTTTCATCTATTAGATGTATATTTCAACTTTTTTATATCTTGAAATGATTTTTATTAATCGCAGTTTAAGTTTAATGAAGATTTCTGACTTTCACCTATTTCTGCTCCACTCTAGCTTCCACTCTAACTTTTCACATCTCAAACTTCTTCATTTATTCTTCTCTCCTAAGCTAAGCTTTAACCTTTATGCACAAAATTTATATTAAAGTAGTAGAGAAATTTGTCCTCTTTCCAAAGATGCAGTTGTTCCTTACATATGAACTACGGTTTTTAAACTAGGAGGGCTAAACCTTAACGAGGGAAGCAAATTGCTCCATTAAGATCAATGCATTTCACAAAGAAAATGATGCTTCAAAGTTTTAAATTAAGGCTTTTTCTAACTCGCCATAACTCCAAAAATTTTCCACATATCGTTACAAAATTTACATCATAATCTTCATTGAGGCCTTCTGCTTCTCACAAAGAAAGAATCATCTCGATATGTCTTACGGTTCTTCTGTAATGTTTATTTGTTTGAGGCATGGTCAAAATCTGAGAAATGTCTCCTCGATTCGAAAAGTGGCAGTTGGAGGCAGCTGTTAATCAACTAATTTGAATAACGAAATTTGATTGGCTTAGCCTTTCCATAGACTCACAATGGGCCATAGAGATGCATTGCTGCCATTCATTTCAATGGGGCAATTGATTCCAATACAATCCTATTGTAAGAGCTTTTGTAATTGGTTCACAATGGAGAGTCATAGCAACATTAAGGATGCATATAACTAATCCAGCCAATCATTGCTTATGATTTAACATAAATTCATCAAACCACGCCCACTTTTCAACATAATTTTTGAATGTCAAATATCTTCTAAGTGGAACATCGTAGAGACATGTGAGTTGTTTTATATTGATCTAAGTTGAATGTAGATTAAACATGATGTCACCAACTCATCCATAGCAACCAAATTATTTACCATAGCAACCAAATTGACACTTCTCTATCTCAGCCTAGGAAAATGCCAGAGACACAGGAGTTGGTCTAATTGACTTGTAGTCACACAGTGAACATTATATAATGTCAATGACCCCTCCATAGCAACCATACTGGTTACCATAGCAACCAAATTGACAAATCTCTTTCTCAGCTTAGGATAATGCTAGAGACATGGGGTAAGTTTGTTTCACTAATAGTGACCCTGGGAACATTCATTGAGGTAACTGCCCCCTCCATAGCAACCATACTGGTTACCATAGCAACCCATTTAACACTTCTCTATCTCAGCTTAGGGAAATGCGAGAGACACAGGAGTTGGTCTAATTGACTTGTAGTCACACAGGGAACATTGTATTTTGTTACTGACCCCTCCATAGCAACCATACTGGTTACCATAGCAACCCATTTGACACATCTCTATCTCAGCTTAGGGAAATGCGAGAGACACAGGAGTTGGTCTAATTGACTTGTAGTCACACAGGGAACATTATATTATGTCACTGACCCCTCCATTACACCCATACTGGTTACCATAGCAACCAAATTGACACATCTCTATCTCAGCTAAGGAAAATAAAAGAGACACAGGAGTTTATCTAAATGACTTGTAGTCACACAGAGAACATTATATAATGTCACTGACCCCTCCATAGCAACCATACTGGTTACCATTGCAACCAAATTGACACATCTCTATCTCAGCTTTGGAAAATGCTAGAGACATGGGGGTTGTTTTGTTTGACTCATGGTGACACAGGAAACATTAGATAATGTCAATGACATTTCCATAGCAACCATAATAGTAGCAACCCAATTGCCATATCTCTAACTCAGCTCAGGGAAATACTAGAGACATGGAGGTTGATTCATTTCCCTCAGAGTGACACTGGGAACATTCTATTATGTAAATGACCTGTCCAGAGCAACCAGACTTTTTACCATAGCAATGCAATAGGCATATCTTTATCTTAGGTTAGGAAAATGCTAGACAGAATTTCATCTTACTAATATTATACCGTTCAGCTTCCACTTTCAACTTTTGACACTTTCAACTTTCAAATGTTTTAGCTTTAGCTTCCACTTTCAACTTTTGACACTTTCAACTTTACAATGCTTCTCCTTTCAACTTTATACACTTTTAACTTTATAATGTTTCACCTTTCGGCCTCCACTTTCAACTTTTGACACTTTCAGCTTTCAAATCTTTCACCTTTCAGCTTCACTTTTCAACTTTTGAAACTTCCGACTTTCAAATCTTTCACCTTTCAGCTTTACTTTTCAACTTTTGAAACTTTCACCTTTCAGCTTCACCTTTCAACTTTAGATTTTTTTCAGATACTTTCAGCCTAATTTCATTTTCAGCTCTCTGCATTCACACGCATTTTCCGCTAGGAAATGCATATTCTAGTTATTAGTGTGAATGCAGAGGCATTCACACTATTGTTATCCTACGTATTTATTATTATTATTATTATTATTTTTATTGTTCTCCCACTTTTCGACGGCTAACTACTTCCCCATACTTTAAGCTAGAAACACCATTCAAACATCAAAATGTTCAGCTTCTTTTGGACTAGACTGCTCGTATTTTTCTTATTAAAATGTTTTATACTTTTTATAAAATTCAACTTTATTTAAAATATTTTTCCCATTGAAATGAATGGGAAACACTTCAAATCTCTTTTAAATCTTCAGCTTTTTTCAACCTTCATAACTTCAGCATACTTTCAGCTAGAGCAATCATTCAACTTTTAAACAATTCAACACATTTTCAGCTTTTAAAAGATGTTTTCAGCTTTTTCATATCTTTTACAGATTTTTATAAATCACAGTTTAAGTTTAAAGAAGAATTTGGATTTTGACCTAATTCTGCTCCACTCTAGCTTCCACTCTAATTTTTCACATCTCAAACTTCATTATCTATTGCTCTCTCCTAAACTAAACTTTCCCCTTTATGCACAAAATTTATATGAAAGTAGTAGAGAAATTTGTCCTCTTTCCAAAGATGCAGTTGTTTCTTTCATATGACCTACGGTTTTTAAACTAGGAGGGCTAAACCTTAACGAGGGAAGCAAATTGCTCCATTGAGATCAATGCATTTCACCCAGAAAATAATGCTTGAAAGTTTTAAATTTAGGCTTTTTCTAACTCGCCATAACTCCTAGAATTCTCCACATATCGTTAAAAAATTTACATCATAATCTTCATTGAGGCCTTCTGCTTCTCACAAAGAAAGAATCATCTCGATATGTTATACGGTTCTTCTGTAATGTTTAATTGTTTGAGGCATGGTCAAAATCTGAGAAATGTCTCCTCGATTCGAAAAGTGGCAGTTGGAGCCAGCTGTTAATCAACTAATTTGAATAACGAAATTTGATTGGCTTAGCCTTCCCATAGACTCACAATGGGCCATAGAAATGCATTGCTGCCATTCATTTCAATGGGGCAATTGATTCCCATATGATACTATTGTAAAATAGCTTTTGTAATTGGTTCACAATGGAGAGTCATAGCAACATTAAGGATGCATATAACTAATCCAGCCAATCAATGCTTATGATTTAACATTAATTCAAGAAGCCACGCCCACTTTTCAACATCATTTTTGAATGTCAAATATCTTCTAAGTGGAACATCGTAGAGACATGGGAGTTGTTTTATATTGATCTAAGTTGAATGTAGATTAGAACATGATGTCACCAATTCATCCATAGCAACCAGATTAATTTCCATAGCAACCCAATTGACACATCTCTGTCTCAACCCAGGAAAATGCTAGAGACACAGGAGTTGGTCTAATTGACTTATAGTCACACAGGGAACATTATATAATGTCAATGACCCCTCCATGGCAACCATAATGGTAACCATAGCAACCTGATTGACACATATCTATCTCAGCTTAGGAAAATGCTAGAGACATGGGGGTGAGTTTGTTTCACTAATAGCGACCCCGGGAACATTCATTGAGGTACCTGACCCTCCATAGCAACCATACTGGTTACCATAGCAACCCAGTTAAGACATCTCTATCTCAGCTTAGGAAAATGCTAGAGACATGGGGGTGAGTTTGTTTCACTAGTAGCGACCCCGGGAACATTCATTGAGGTACCTGACCCTCCATAGCAACCATACTGGTTACCATAGCAACCCAGTTGACACATTTCTATCTCAGATTTGGAAAACGACAGAGACACAGGAGTTGGTCTAAATATTTTGTAGTCACACAGGAAACATCATATAATGTCACTGACCCCTCCATAGCAACCATACTGGTTACCATAGCAACCAAATTGACACATCTCTATCTCAGCTTAGGAAAATTAGAGAGCCACGGGAGTTGGTCTAAATGACTTGTAGTCACACAGGGAACATTATATAATGTGACTTACGCCTCCATAGCAACCATACTGGTTACCATAGCAACCAAATTGACACATCTCTATCTCAGCTTAGGAAAATGCTAGAGACACGAGAGCGGGTCTAAATGACTTGTAGTCACACAGGGAACATTATATAATGTCACTGACTCCTCCATAGCAACATACTGGTTACCATAGCAACCAAAATGACACATCTCTGTCTCAGCTTAGTAAAATGAGAGAGACACTGGAGTGGGTCTAAATGACTTGTAGTCACACAGGGAACATTATATAATGTCACTGACCCCTCCATAGCAACCACGCTGGTTACCATAGCAACCAAATTGACACATCTCTATCTCAGCTTAGGAAATTGAGAGAGACACAGGAGTTGGTCGAAATGACTTGTAGTCACACAGGGAACATTATATAATGTCACTGACCCCTCCATAGCAACCATACTGGTTACCATAGCAACCAAATTGACACATCTCTATCTCAGCTTAGGAAAATGCTAGAGACATGGGGGTTGTTTTGTTTCACTCATAGTGACACAGGAAACATTAGATAATGTCAATGACATTTCCATAACAACCATAATAGTTATCATAGCAACCCAATTGGCATATCTCTAACTCAGCTCAGGGAATCGCAAGAGACATGGGGGTTGATTCATTTACTTCAGAGTGACACTGGGAACATTCTATTATGTAAATGACCTGTCCAGAGCAACCAGACTTTTTACCATAGCAACGCAATTGGCATATCTTTATCTTAGGTTAGGAAAATGCTAGACAGAATTTCAACTTACTAATATTATACCATTCAGCTTCCACTTTCAACTTTTGACACTTTCAACTTTCAAATGTTTCACCTTTAGCTTCCACTTTCTACTTTTGACACTTTCAACTTTACAATGCTTCTTCTTTCAACTTTATACGTTTTCAACTTTATAATGTTTCACCGTTCGGCCTCCACTTTCAACTTTTGACACTTTCAGCTTTCAAATCTTTCACCTTTCAGCTTCACTTTTCAACTTTTGAAGCTTCCGACTTTCAAATCTTTCACCTTTCAGCTTCACTTTTCAACTTTTAAAACTTTCAACTTTCAAATATTTTACCTTTCAGCTTCACCTTTCAACTTTAGATTTTTTTCAGATACTTTCAGCCTGCTTTCATTTTCAGCTCTCTGCATTCACACGCATTTTCCACTAGGAAATGCATATTCTAGTTATTATTTTTATTCCCCCCCTTTTTGAGAAGCTATCTCCTTCCGCATACTTTGCGCTAGAAACACCATTCAAACGTCAAAACGTTCAGCTTTTTTTGCTCTAGGTTGCTTGTATTCAGCTTTTTGATATCTTTTATACTTTTTATAAAATTTAACTTTATTTAAAATATTTTTCCCATTGAAATGAATGGGGAGACTCTTCAAACCTCCTTCAAACTTAAGCTTTTTCAGCCTTTAATAACTTCAGCATACTTTCAGCTACAGCAACCATTCAACTTTTAAACAATTCTACACACTTTCAGCTTTTAAATGATGTCTTCAGCTTTTTCATATCTGTTACAGATTTGTATAAATCACAGTTTATATTTATGAAGATTTTAGATTTTTACCTAATTCTGCTCCACTCTAGCTTCCACTCTAGTTTTTCACATCTCAAACTTCTGAATCTATTCCTCTCTCCTAAACTAAACTTTAACCTTTATGAACAAATTTTATATTAAAGTAGTAGAGAAATTTGTCCTCTTTTTGAAGATACAGTTGTTCATTTGATATGACCTACGGTTTTTGAACTAGGAGGGCTAAACCTTAACGAGGGAAGAAAATTGCTCCATTAAGATCAATGCATTTCAACTAGAAGATACTGCTCGAAAATTATACACTAAGGCTTTTTTTAACTCGCCATAACTCCTAAAATGTTTAACCTATCTTTATAAAAATTACATTATAATCGTCATTGAAGTCTTCCGCTTCTCACAAAGAAAGAATCATCTCGATATGTCTTACGGTTCTTCTCTAATGTTTATTTGTTTGAGGCATGGTCAAAATCTGAGAAATGTCTCCTTGATTCAAAAAGTGGCAGTTGGAGCCAGCTGGGCCTAATTTGAATACTGAAATTTGATTGGCTAAGGCTGTCCCATAGACCTACAATGGGCCATAGAGGTGCATTGCTCCCATTCATTTCAATGGGGCCATTGATTCCCATATGATCCTAATGTAAAATAGCTTTTGTAATTGGTTCACAATGGAGAGTCATAGAAACATTAAGGATGCATATAACTAATCCAGCCAATCATTGCTTATGATTTAACATAAATTCATCAAGCCACGCCCAGTTTGAACATCATTTTTGAATGTCAAATATCTTCTAAGTGGAACATCATAGAAACATGGGAGTTGTTTTATATTGATCTAAGTTGAATGTAGATTACAACATGATGTCACCAACTCATCCATAGCAACCAGATTAATTTCCTTAGCAACCCATTTGACACATCTCTATCTCAGCCCAGGAAAATGCTAGAGACACAGGAGTTGGTCTAATTGACTTATAATCACACAGGGAACATAATATAATGTCAATGACCCCTCCATAGCAACCATAATGGTTACCATAGCAACCTGATTGACACATCTCTATCTCAGCTTAGGAAAATGCTAGAGACATGGGGGTGAGTTTGTTTCACTAATATCGACCCCGGGAACATTCATTGGGGTACCTGACCCTCCATAGCAACCATACTGGTTACCATAGCAACCCAGTTGACACATCTCTATCTCAGCTTAGGAAAATGCTAAAGACACGGGAGTTGGTCTAAATGACTTGTAGTAACACAGGGAACATTATATAATGTCACTGACCCTCCATAGCAACCATACTGGTTACCATAGCAACCAAATTGACACATCTCTATCTCAGCTTAGGAAAATAAGAGACACGGGAGTTTATCTGAATGACTTGTAGTCACACAGGGAACATTATATAATGTCACTGACCCCTCCATAGCAACCGTACTGGTTACCATAGCAACCGAATTGAGACATCTCTATTTCTGCTTTGGAAAATGAGAGACATGGGAGTTGGTCTAAATGACTTGTAGTAACACAGGGAACATTATATAATGTTACTGACCCCTCCATAGCAACCATACTGGTTACCATAGCAACCAAATTGACACATCTCTATCTCAGCTTAGGAAAATGAGAGAGACACGGGAGTTAGTCTAAATGACTTGTAGTCACACAGGGAACATTATATAATGTCACTGACACCTCCATAGCAACCATACATGTTACCATAGCAACCAAATTGACACATCTCTATCTCAGCTTAGGAAAATGAGAGAGACGAGGGAGTTGGTCTAAATGACTTGTAGTCACACAGGGAACATTATATAATGTCACTGACCCCTCCATAGCAACCATACTGGTTACCATAGCAATCAAATTGGCATATCCCTATTTCAGCTTTGGAAAATGCTAGAGACATGGGGGTTGTTTTGTTTCACTCATAGTGACACTGGGAACAATCTATTATGTAAATGACCTGTCCAGAGCCACCAGACTTTTTACCACAGCAATTGCCATATCTTTAGCTTAGGTTTGGAAAATGCTAGACAGAATTTCAACTTACTTATATTATACCTTTCAGCTTCCACTTTCAACTTTTGACACTTTCAACTTTCAAAAGTTTCACCTTCAGCTTCCACTTTCTATTTTTGACACTTTCAACTTTACAATGCTTCATCTTTCAACTTTATCCGTTTTCAACTTTAAAATGTTTCACCTTTCAGCCTCCACTTTCAACTTTTGATATTTTCAACTTTACAATGTTTCACCTTTCGGCTTCCACTTTCAACTTTTGACACTTTCAACTTTTGACACTTTCAACTTTCTAATATTTTAACATTAAGCTTCCACTTTCAACTTTACATATTTCAACTTTACAATGTTTCAGCTTTAGCTTTCAACTTTTGGCATTTTAACTTTCTAATGTTTTACCTTTCAGCTTGGACTTTCAACTTTTGACACTTTAACTTTCTAATGTTTTACCTTTCAGCTCCCACTTTTAATTTTTAACAATTTCTACTTTCTAATTTTTCGACCTTCAGCATCCACTTTCAACTTTGCATATTTCAAATTTACAATGTTTCAGCTTCAGCTTTCAGCTTTTGAAACTTTCTAATGTTTCACTCTTCAGCCAAGGAATTCAGCAATTTGAGCATTCCCTTTTCAGCTCTCTGCATTCACACGCATTTTCCGCTAGGAAATGCGCTTTCTAGTTAGTGTGAATGCAGAGGCATTCACACTATTGTTATCCTACGTATTTATTATTATTCTTATTCCCCCCTTTTTGTTGGAGCCTACTCCTTCCGCATACTTTGCCCTAGAAACACCATTCAAACGTCAAAACGTACAGCTTTTTTTGCTCTATGTTGCTCGTATACAGCTTTTTGATATTTTTTATACTTTTTATAAAATTTAACTTTATTTAAAATATTTTTTCCCATTGAAATGAATGGGGAGACTCTTCAAATCTCTTTAAATCTTCAGCTTTTTTTTCAACCTTCATAACTTCAGCATACTTTCAGCTAGAGCAATCATTCAAATTTTAAACAATTCAACACATTTTCAGCTTTTAAAAGCTCTTTTCAGCTTTTACATATCTTTTACAGATTTTTATAAATCACCGTTTAAGTTTGATGAAGAATTAGGATTTTGACCTAATTCTGCTCCACTCTAGCTTCCACTCTAATTTGTCACATCTCAAACTTCTTGATATATTCCTCTCTCCTAAACTAAACTTTACCCTTTACGGACAAATTCTATATTAAAGTAGTAGAGAAATTTGTCCTCTTTTTGAAAATGCAGTTGTTAATTTGATATGACCTACGGTTTTTAAACTAGGAAGGCTAAACCTTAACGACGGAAGCAAATTGCTCCATTGAGATCAATGCATTTCACCCAGAAAATAATGCTTGAATGTTTGAAATTAAGGCATTTTCTAACTCGCCATAACTAATAGAATTTTCCACATATCTAAAAAAAAATTTACACCATAATATTCATTCAGGCCTTCTGCTTCTCACAAAGAAAGAATCATCTCGATATGTTATACGGTTCTTCTGTAATGTTTATTTGTTTGAGGCATGGTCAAAATCTGAGAAATGTCTCCCCGATTCGAAAAGTGGCAGTTAGAGGCAGCTGACTAATTACAGTAACTAATTTAAATACCAAAATTTGATTGGCTTAGCCTTCCCATAGACTCACAATGGGCCTTAGAGATGCATTGCTGCCATTCATTTCAATGGGGCAATTGATTCCCATATGAGCCTTTTGTAAAAGTGCTTTTGTAATTGGTTCACAATGGAGATTCAAAGCAACATTAAGGATCCATATAACTAATCGAGCCAATCATTGCTTATGATTTAACATAAATTCATCAAGCCACGCCCACTTTTCAACATCATTTTTGAATGTCAAATATCTTCTAAGTGGAACATCGTAGAGACATGGGAGTTGTTTTATTTTGATCTAAGTTGAATGTAGATTACAACATGATGTCACCAACTCATCCATAGCAACCAGATTAATTTCCATAGCAACCCAATTGACACATCTCTATCTCAGCCCAGGAAAATGCTAGAGACACAGGAGTTGGTCTAATTGACTTATAGTCACACAGGGAACATTATATAATGTCAATGACCCCTCCATAGCAACCATAATGGTTACCATAGCAACCTGATTGACACATCTCTATCTCAGCTTAGGAAAATGCTAGAGACATGGGGGTGAGTTTGTTTCACTAATAGCGACCCTGGGAACATTCATTGAGGTACCTGACCCTCCATAGCAACCATACTGGTTACCATAGCAACCCAGTTGACACATTTCTATTTCTGCTTTGGAAAACGACAGACACACAGGAGTTGGTCTAAATGACTTGTAGTCACACAGGGAACATCATATAATGTCACTGACCCCTCCATAGCAACCATACTGATTACCATAGCAACCAAATTGACACATCTCTATCTCAGTTTAGGAAAATGAGAGAGACACGGGAGTTGGTCTAAATGACTTGTAGTCACACAGGGAACATTATATAATGTCACTTACCCCCCCATAGCAACCACACTGGTTACCATAGCAACCAAATTGACACATCTCTATCTCAGCTTAGGAAAATGCTAGAGACACAGGAGTTAGTTCAAATGACTTGTAGTAACACAGGGAACACTATATAGTGTCACTGACCCCTCCATAGCAACCATACTGGTTACCATAGCAACCAAATTGACACATCTCTATCTCAGCTTAGGAAAATAAGAGAGATACGGGAGTTTATCTAAATGACTTGTAGTCACACAGGGAACATTATATAATGTCACTGACCCCTCCATAGCACCCATACTGGTTACCATAGCAACTAAATTGACACATCTCTATCTCAGCTTAGGGAAATGAGAGAGACACGGGAGTTGGTCTAAGAGAGTTTTAGTCACACAGGGAACATTATATAATGTCACTTACCCCTCCATAGCAACCATACTGGTTACCATAGCAACCAAATTGACACATCTCTATCTCAGCTTAGGAAATGCTAGAGACACGGGCGTTGGTCTAAATGACTTGTAGTAACACGGGGAACACTATATAATGTCACTGACCCCTCCATAGCAACCATACTGGTTACCATAGCAACCAAATTGACACATCTCTATCTCAGCTTAGGAAAATGAGAGAGACACGAGAGCGGGTCTAAATGACTTGTAGTCACACAGGGAACATTATATAATGTCACTGACCCTCCATAGAAACCATACTGGTTACCATGGCAACCAAATTGACACATCTCTATCTCAGCTTAGGAAAATGAGAGAGACATGGGGGTTGTTTTGTTTCACTCATAGTGACACTGGGAACAATCTATTATGTAAATGACCTGTCCAGAGCGACCAGACTTTTTACCACAGCAACGCAATTGCCATATCTTTATCTTAGGTTAGGAAAATGCTACACAGAATTTCAACATATGTATATTATACCTTTCAGCTTCCACTTTCAACTTTTGACACTTTCAACTTTCAAAAGTTTCACCTTCAGCTTCCACTTTCTATTTTTGACACTTTCAACTTTTCAATGCTTCACTTTTCAACTTTATACATTTTCAACTTTAGAATGTTTCACCTTTCAGCCTCCACTTTTAACTTTTGATATTTTCAACTTTACAATGTTTCACCTTTCAGCTTCCACTTTCAACTTTTGACACTTTCAACTTTCTAATATTTTAACATTCAGCTTCCACTTTCAACTTTACATATTTCAACTTTACAATGTTTCAGCTTTAGCTTTCAACTTTTGACATTTTCAACTTTATAATGTTTTTACGTTTTAGCTTGAACTTTCAACTTTTGACACTTTAACTTTCTGTTTTACCTTTCAGCTCCCACTTTTAATTTTTAACACTTTCTACTTTCAAATTTTTTACCCTTCAGCATCCACTTTCAACTTTACATATTTCAAATTTACAATGTTTCAGCTTCAGCTTTTGAAACTTTCTAATGTTTCACTCTTCAGCCAAGGAATTCAGCAATTTGAGCATTCCCTTTTCAGCTCTCTGCATTCACACGCATTTTCCGCTAGGAAATGCACTTTCTAGTTAGTGTGAATGCAGAGGCATTCACACTATTGTTATCCTACGTATTTATTATTATTATTATTCCCGGTCGCTATCTACTCCCGCATACTTTGGCCTAGAAACAACATTCAAACGTCAAAATGTTCAGCTTATTCAGGACATGTATGCTATTACTTGTCACTTTTCAAACTTTTATACTTTTTATAAAATTTAACTTTATTTAAAATATTTTTTTACCATTGAAATGAATGGGAAACACTTCAAATCTCTTTTAATCTTCAGCTTTTTTTCAACCTTCATAACTTCAGCATACTTTCAGCTAGAGCAATCATTCAAATTTTAAACAATTCAACACATTTTCAGCTTTTAAAATATGTTTTCAGCTTTTTCATATCTTTTACAGATTTTTATAAATCACAGTTTAAGTTTAATGAAGAATTTGGATTTTGACCTAATTCTGCTCCACTCTAGCTTCCACTCTAATTTTTCACATCTCAAACTTCTTCATCAATTCCTCTCTCCTAAACTAAACTTTACCCTTTATGCACAAAATTTATATTAAAGTAGTAGAGAAATTTGTCCTCTTTCCAAAGATGCAGTTGTTTCTTTCATATGACCTACGGTTTTTAAACTAGGAGGGCTAAACCTTAACGAGGGAAGCAAATTGCTCCATTGAGATCAATGCATTTCACCCAGAAAATAATGCTTGAAGGTTTTAAATTATGGCTTTTTCTAACTCGCCATAACTAATAGATTTTTCCACATTGCTTAAAAAAAATTACACCATAATCTTCATTGAGGCCTTCTGCTTCTCACAAAGAAAGAATCATCTCGATATGTCTTACGGTTCTTCTGTAATGTTTATTTGTTTGAAGCATAGTCAACATCTGAGAAATGTCTCCTCGATTCAAAAAGTGGCAGTTGGAGGCAGCTGTTAATCAACTAATTTGAATAACGAAATTTGATTGGCTTAGCCTTCTCATAGACTCACAATGGGGCATAGAGATTCATTGCTGCCATTCATTTCAATGGGGCATTTGATTCCCATATGATCCTATTGTAAATAGCTTTTGTAATTGGTTCACAATGGCGAGTCATAGCAACATTAAGGATGCATATAACTAATCCAGCCAATCATTGCTTATGATTTAACATTAATTCATCAAGCCACGCCCACTTTTCAACATTATTTTTGAATGTCAAATATCTTCTAAGTGGAACATCGTAGAACCATGGGAGTTGTTTTATATTGATCTAAGTTGAATGTAGATTACAACATGATGTCACCAACTCATCCATAGCAACCAGATAAATTTCCATAGCAACCAAATTGACACATCTCTATCTCAGCCCAGGAAAATGCTAGAGACACAGGAGTTGGTCTAATTGACTTTAGTCACACGGGGAACATTATGTAATGTTAATGACCCCTCCATAGCAACCATACTGGTTACCATAGCAACTAAATTGACACAACTCTATCTCACCTTTGGAAACTGATAGAGACACGGGAGTTGGTCTAATTGACTTGTAGTCACACAGGGAACATTATATAATGTCAATGACCCCTCCATAGCAACCATACTGGTTACCATAGCAACCCAATTGACACAACTCTATCTCACCTTTGGAAAATGATACAGACACGGGAGTTGGTCTAATTGACTTGTAGTCACACAGGGAACATTATATAATGTCAATGACCCCTCCATAGCAACCATACTGGTTACCATAGCAACCCAATTGACACATCTCTATCTCAGCTTTGGAAAATGATAGAGACACGGGAGTTGGTCTAATTGACTTGTAGTCACACAGGGAACATTATATAATGTCAATGACCCCTCCATAGCAACCATACCGGTTACCATAGCAACCAAATTGACACATTTCTATCTCAGCTAAGGGAAACAAGAGAGACACAGGAGTTGGTCTAAATGACTTTTAGTCACACAGGGAACATTATATAATGTCACTGACCCCTCCATAGCAACCATACTGGTTACCATAGCAACCAAATTGACACATCTCTATCTCAGCTTAGGAAATGCCAGAGACACAGGAGTTGGTCTAATTGACTTGTAGTCACACAGGGAACATTATATAATGTCACTGACCACTCCATAGCAACCATACTGGTTACCATAGCAACCAAATTGACACATCTCCATCTCAGCTTAGGAAAATAAGAGAGACACGGGAGTTTATCTAAATGACTTGTCACACAGGAAACATTATATAATGTCACTGACCCCTCCATAGCAACCATACTGGTTACCATAGCAACCAAATTGACACATCTCTATCTCAGGTTAGGAAAAAGAGAGAGACACGGGAGTTGGTCTAAATTACTTGTAGTCACACAGGGAACATTCTATAATGTCACTAACCCCTCCATAGCAACCATACTGGTTACCATAGCAACCAAATTGACACATCTCTATCTCAGCTTAGGAAAATGAGGGAGACACGGGAGTTGGTCTAAATGACTTGTAGTCACACAGGGAACATTATATGATGTCACTGACCCCTCCATAGCAACCATACTGGTTACCATAGCAACCGAATTGAGACATCTCTATTTCTGCTTTAGAAAATAAGAGAGACATGGGAGTTGGTCCAAATGACTTGTAGTAACACAGGGAACATTATATAATGTTACTGACCCCTCCATAGCAACCATACTGGTTACCATAGCAACCAAAATGACACATCTCTATCTCAGCTTAGGAAAATGAGGGAGACACGGGAGTTGGTCTAAATGACTTGTAGTCACACAGGGAACATTATATGTCACTGACCCTCCATAGCAACCGTACTGGTTACCATAGCAACCAAATTGACACATCTCTATCTCAGCTTAGGAAAATGAGAGAGACACAGGAGTTGGTCTAAATGACTTGTAGTCACACAGGGAACATTATATAATGTTCCTGACCCCTCCATTAACTTTACAATGTGTCACCTTTTTCAGCTTTACCTCTCAACTTTTGACACTAATAAACTTTCTATTGTTTCAGCTTTCACTTTCAACTTTTGACATTTTGAACTTTACGTTTCACCTTTCAGCTTCCACTTTCAACTTTTTACAATTTAAACTTTACAATGTTTACCTTTCAGCTCCCACTATTTATTTTCAACACTTTCTACTTTCTAATGATTCACATTTCAGCTTCCCCTTTGAACTTTTGACATTTTCAACTTTCTAATGTTTCACCTTTCAGCTTCCAATTTCAACTTTACATATTTCAACTTTATAATGTTTCAGCTTCAATTTTCAACTTTTGAGATTTTCAACTTTCTAACGTTTCACTGTTCAGCCAAGGAATTCAACAATTTTGAGCTATCCCTTTTCAACTCTCTGCATTCACACGCATTTTCCGCTAGGAAATGCATTTTCTAGTTATTATTATTTTTATTCCCCCCCTTTTTTTATAAGTCAACTACTTCAGCATCCTTTGGCCTAGAAACACCATTCAAACTCTAAAATGTTCAGCTTTTTTCAGACTAGGTTGCTATTACATATCACTTTTCAAACTTTTATACTTTTTATAAAATTTAACTTTATTTAAAATATTTCTCCCATTGAAATGAATGGGAAACACTTCAAATCTCTTTCAATCTTCAGCTTTTTTTCAACCTTCATATCTTCAGCATACTTTCAGCTAGAGCAATCATTCAAATTTTAAACAATTCAACACATTTTCAGCTTTTAAAATATGTTTTCAGCTTTTTCATATCTTTTACAGATTTTTATAAATCACAGTTTAAGTTTAATGAAGAATTTGGATTTTGACCTAATTCTGCTCCACTCTAGCTTCCACTCTAATTTTTCACATCTCAAACTTCTTCATCAATTCCTCTCTCCTAAACTAAACTTTACCCTTTATGCACAAAATTTATATTAAAGTAGTAGAGAAATTTGTCCTCTTTTCAAAGATGCAGTTGTTTTTTTCATATGACCTACAGTTTTTAAACTAGGAGGGCTAAACCTTAACGAGGGAAGCAAATTGCTCCATTAACATCATTGCATTTCACCCAGAAAAGTATGCTCCAAAGTTTTAAATTAAGGCTTTTTCTAACTCGCCATAACTCCTAGAATTTTCCACATATCGTTACAAAATTTACATCATAATGTTCATTGAGGCCTTCTGTTTCTCACAAAGAAAGAATCATCTTGATATGTCTTACGGTTCTTCTGTAATGTTTATTTGTTTGAGGCATGGTCAACATCTGAGAAATGTCTCCTCGATTCGAAAAGTGGCAGTTGGAGCCAGCTGTTAATCAACTAATTTGAATAACGAAATTTGATTGGCTTAGCCTTCCCATAGACTCACAATGGGCCATAGAGATGCATTGCTGCCATTCATTTCAATGGGGCAATTGATTCCCATATGATACTATTGTAAAATAGCTTTTGTAATTGGTTCACAATGGAGATTCAAAGCAACATTAAGGATGCATATAACTAATCCAGCCAATCAATGCTTATGATTTAACATTAATTCAACAAGCCACGCCCCCTTTTCAACATCATTTTTGAATGTCAAATATCTTCTAAGTGGAACATCGTAGAGACATGGGAGTTGTTTTATATTGATCTAAGTTGAATGTAGATTAGAACATGATGTCACCAATTCATCCATAGCAACCAGATTAATTTCCATAGCAACCCAATTGACACATCTCTATCTCAGCCCAGGAAAATGCTAGAGACACAGGAGTTGGTCTAATTGACTTATAGTCACACAGGGAACATTATATAATGTCAATGACCCCTCCATAGCAACCATAATGGTAACCATAGCAACCTGATTGACACATCTCTATCTCAGCTTAGGAAAATGCTAGAGACATGGGGGTGAGTTTGTTTCACTAATAGCGACCCCGGGAACATTCATTGAGGTACCTGACCCTCCATAGCAACCATACTGGTTACCATAGCAACCCAGTTGACACATCTCTATCTCAGCTTAGGAAAATGCTAGAGACATGGGGGTGAGTTTGTTTCACTAATAGCGACCCCGGGAACATTCATTGAGGTACCTGACCCTCCATAGCAACCATACTGGTTACCATAGCAACCCAGTTGACACATCTCTATCTCAGCTTAGGAAAATGCTAGAGACATGGGGGTGAGTTTGTTTCACTAGTAGCGACCCCGGGAACATTCATTGAGGTACCTGACCCTCATAGCAACCATACTGGTTACCATAGCAACCAAGTTGACACATTTCGATCTCAGATTTGGAAAACGACAGAGACACTGGAGTTGGTCTAAATGACTTGTAGTCACACAGGGAACATTATATAATGTCACTGACTCCCCCATAGCAACCATACTGTTACCATAGCAACCAAAATGACACATCTCTATCTCAGCTTAGTAAAATGAGAGACACGGGAGTGGGTCTAAATGACTTGTAGTCACACAGGGAACATTATATAATGTCACTGACCCCTCCATAGCAACCATGCCGGTTACCATAGCAACCAAATTGACACATCTCTATCTCAGCTTAGGAAAATGAGAGAGACACTGGAGTAGGCCTAAATGACTTGTAGTCACACAGGGAACATTATATAATGTCACTGACCCCTCCATAGCAACCATACTGGTTACCATAGCAACCAAATTGACACATCTCTATCTCAGCTTAGAAAAATGATAGAGATACGGGAGTTGGTCTAAATGACTTGTAGTCACACAGGAAACATTATATAATGTCACTGACCCCTCCGTAGCAACCTTACTGGTTACCATAGCAACCCAATTGACACATCTCTATCTCAGCTTAGGAAAATGTGAGAGACACGGGAGTTAGTCTAAATGACTTGTAGTCACACAGGGAACATTATATAATGTCACTGACCCCTCCATAGCAACCATACTGGTTACCATAGCAACTAAATTGGCATATCCCTATATCAGCTTTGGAAAATGCTAGAGACATGGGGGTTGTTTTGTTTCACTCATAGTGACACTGGGAACAATCTATTATTTAAATGACCCGTCCTGAGCGACCAGACTTTTTACCACAGCAACGCAATTGCCATATCTTTATCTTAGGTTAGGAAAATGCTAGACAGAATTTCAACTTACTTATATTATAACTTTCAGCTTCCACTTTAAACTTTTGACACTTTAAACTTTCAAAAGTTTCACCTTCAGCTTCCACTTTCTATTTTTGACACTTTCAACTTTACAATGCTTCACCTTTCAACTTTATACGTTTTCAACTTTAAAATGTTTCACCTTTCAGCCTCCACTTTCAACTTTTGATATTTTCAACTTTCTAATATTTTAACATTCAGCTTCCACTTTCAACTTTACATATTTCAACTTTACAATGTTTCAGCTTCAGCTTTCAAATTTTGACACTTTTCAAATTACAGTGTTTCACCTTTTAGCTTCAACTTTCAACTTTTGACACTTTTAACTTTCTAATGTTTCACCGTTCAGCCAAGGAATTCAGCAATTTTAAGCATTCTCTTTCAGCTCTCTGCATTCACACGCATTTTCCGCTAGGAAATGCACTTTCTAGTTAGTGTGAATGCAGAGGCATTCACACTATTGTTATCCTACGTATTTATTAGTGTGAATGCAGAGGCATTCACACTATTGTTATCCTACGTATTTATTATTAGTGTGAATGCAGAGGCATTCACACTATTGTTATCCTACGTATTTATTATTATTATTATTATTCTCCCACTTTTTGACGGCTAACTACTTCCGCATACTTTAAGCTAGAAAAACCATTCAAACATCAAAATGTGCAGCTTCTTTTGGAATGGATTGCTCGTATTTTTCTAATAAAAATGTTTTATACTTTTTATAAAATTTAACTTTATTTAAAATAATTTTCCCATTGAAATGAATGGGGAGAATCTTCAAATTTCGGTAAACTTTCAGCCTTTATATCTTCAGCAAACTTTCAGCTAAAAAAACCATTCAAATTTTCAACAATTCTACACATTTTCAGCTTTTATACGAACTTTTCAGCTTTTTTATATCTTTTATACTTTTTATAAAATTAAACTTCATTTAAAATATTTTTACCATTGAAATGAATGGGAAACACTTCAAATCTCTTTAAATCTTCAGCTTTTTTCAACCTTCATATCTTCAGCATACTTTAAGCTAGAGCAATCATTCAAATTTTAAACAATTCAGCACATTTACAGCTTGTAAAATATGTTTTCAGCTTTTTCATATCTTTTACAGATTTTTATAAATCACAGTTTAAGTTTAATAAAGAATTTGGATTTTGACCTAATTCTGCTCCACTCTAGCTTCCACTCTAATGTTTCACATCTCAAACTTCTTCATCAATTCCTCTCTCCTAAACTAAACTTTACCCTTTATGCACAAAATTTATATTAAAGTAGTAGAGAAATTTGTCCTCTTTCCAAAGATGCAGTTGTTTCTTTCATATGACCTACGGTTTTTAAACTAGGAAGGCTAAACCTTAACGAGGGAAGCAAATTGCTCCATTAAGATCAATGCATTTCACCCAGAAAATAATGCTTGAAGGCTTTAAATTAAGGCTTTTTCTAACTCGCCATAACTAATAGAATTTTCCACATATCTTAAAATTTTTTACACCATACTCTTAATAGAGGCCTTCTGCTTCTCACAAAGAAAGAATCATCTCGATATGTCTTACGGTTCTTTTGTAATGTTTATTTGTTTGAGGCATGGTCAACATCTGAGAAATGTCTCCTCGATTCAAAAAGTGGCAGTTGGAGGCAGCTGTTAATCAACTAATTTGAATAACGAAATTTGATTGGCTTAGCCTTCTCATAGACTCACAATGGGCCATAGAGATGCATTGCTGCCATTCATTTCAATGGGGCAATTGATTCCCATTTGATCCTATTATAAAATAGCTTTTGTAATTGGTTCACAATGGAGAGTCATAGCAACATTAGGATGCATATAACTAATCCAGCCAATCATTGCTTATGATTTAACATAAATTCATCAAGCCACGCCCACTTTTCAACATCATTTTTGAATGTCAAATATCTTCTAAGTGGAACATCGTAGAAACATGGGAGTTGTTTTATATTGATCTAGGTTGAATGTAGATTATAACATGATGTCACTAACTCATCCATAGCAACCAGATTATTTACCATAGCAACCAAATTGGATAATCTTTATCTCAGCCTAGGTAAATGCTAGAGACACAGTAGTTGGTCTAATTGACTTGTAGTCAAACAGGGAACCTTATAAAATGTCAATGACCCCTCCATAGCAACCATACTGGTTACCATAGCAACCCAGCTGACACATCTCTATCTAATCTTAGGAAAATGAGAGAGACCCGGGAGTTGGTCTAACTGACTTGTGGTAACACAGGGAACATTATATAATGTCATTGACCCCTCCATAGCAACCATACTGGTTACCATAGCGACCAAATTGACACATCTCTATCTCAGCTTAGGAAAATGCTAGAGACATGGGGGTGAGTTTGTTTCCCTAATAGCGACCTCGGGAACATTCATTGAGGTACCTGACCCTCCATAGCAACCATACTGGTTACCATAGCAACCCAGTTGACACATCTCTATCTCAGATTTGGATAATGACAGAGACACAGGAGTTGGTCTAAATGACTTGTAGTCACACAGGGAACATCATATAATGTCACTGACCCCTCCATAGCAACCATACTGGTTACCATAGCAACCAAATTGACACATCTCTATCTCAGTTTAGGAAAATGAGAGAGACACGGGAGTTGGTCTAAATGACTTGTAGTCACACAGGGAACATTGTATAATGTCACTGACCCCTCCATAGCAACCATACTGGTTACCATAGCAACCAAATTGACACATCTCTATCTCAGCTTAGGTAAATAAGAGAGACACGGGAGTTTATCTGAATGACTTGTAGTCACACAGGGAACATTATATAATGTCACTGACCCCTTCATAGCAACCATACTGGTTACCATAGCAACCAAATTGACACTTCTCTATCTCAGCCTAGGGAAATGCCAGAGACACAGGAGTTGTTCTAATTGACTTGTAGTCACACAGGGAACATTATATAATGTCAATGACCCCTCCATAGCAAGCATACTGGTTACCATAGCAACCACATGGACACATCTCTATCTCAGCTTTGGAAAATGAGAGAGACACGGGAGTTGGTCTAAATGACTTGTAGTCACACAGTGAACATTATATAAAATCACTTACCCCTCCATAGCAACCATACTGATTACTATAGCAACCAAATAGACACATCTCTTTCTCAGCTTAGGAAAATGCTAGAGACATGGGGGTAAGTTTGTTTCACTAATAGTGACCCTGGGAGCATTCTTTGAGGTAACTGACCCCTCCATAGCAGCCATACTGGTTACCATAGCAACCCATTTGACACATCTCTATCTCAGCTTAGGAAAATGAGAGAGACACGGGAGTTTGTCTAAATGACTTGTAGTTCCACAGGGAACATTATATAATGTCACTGACCCCTCCATAGCAACCATACTGGTTACCATAGCAACCAAATTGACACATCTCTATCTCAGCTTAGGAAAATGAGAGAGACACGGGAGTTGGTCTAAATGACTTGTAGTCACACAGGGAACATTATATAATGTCACTGACCCCTCCATAGCAACCATTCTGATTACCATAGCAACCAAATTGACATATCCCTATATCAGCTTTGGAAAATGCTAGAGACATGGGGGTTGTTTTGTTTGACTCATAGTGACACAGGAAGCATTAGATAATGTCAATGACATTTCCATAGCAACCATAATAGTTATCATAGCAACCCAATTGGCATATCTCTAACTCAGCTCAGGGAAATGCTAGAGACATGAGGGTTGATTCATTTCCCTCAGAGTGACACTGGGAACATTCTATTATGTAAATGACCTGTCCAGAGCAACCAGACTTTTTTTACCATAGCAACGCAATTGGCATATATTTATCTTGGGTTAGGAAAATGCTAGACAGAATTTCATCTTACTAATATTATACCGTTCAGCTTCCACTTTCAACCTTTGACACTTTCAACTTTCAAATGTTTCACCTTAAGCTTCCACTTTCAACTTTTGACACTGTTCAACTTTCAAATGTTTCAGCTTTAGCTTCCACTTTCAACTTTTGACACTTTCAACTTTATAATGCTTCTTCTTTCAATTTTATACGTTTTCAACTTTATAATGTTTCACCTTTCGGCCTCCACTTTCAACTTTTGACACTTTCAGCTTTCAAATCTTTCACCTTTCAGCTTCACTTTTCAACTTTTGAAACTTCCGACTTTCAAATCTTTCACCTTTCAGCTTTACTTTTCAACTTTTGAAACTTTCACCTTTCAGCTTCACCTTTCAACTTTAGATTTTTTTCAGATACTTTCAGCCTGCTTTCATTTTCAGCTCTCTGCATTCACACGCATTTTCCGCTAGGAAATGCATATTCTAGTTATTATTATTTTTATTCCCCCCCTTTTTTTATAAGTCAACTACTTCAGCATCCTTTGTCCTAGAAACACCATTCAAACTTTAAAATGTTCAGCTTTTTTCAGACTAGGTTGCTATTACATATCACTTTTCAAACTTTTATACTTTTTATAAAATTTAACTTTATTTAAAATATTTTTCCCATTGAAATGAATGGGAAACACTTCAACTCTCTTTCAATCTTCAGCTTTTTTTTCAACCTTCATATCTTCAGCATACTTTCAGCTAGAGCAATCATTTAAATTTTAAACAATTCAACACATTTTCAGCTTTTAAAATATGTTTTCAGCTTTTCATATCTTTTACAGATTTTTATAAATCACAGTTTAAGTTTAATGAAGAATTTGGATTTTGACCTAATTCTGCTCCACTCTAGCTTCCACTCTAATTTTTCACATCTCCAACTTCTTCATCAATTCCTCTCTCCTAAACTAAACTTTACCCTTTATGCATAAAATTTATATTAAAGTAGTAGAGAAATTTGTCCTCTTTCCAAGATGCAGTTGTTTCTTTCATATGACCTACGGTTTTTAAACTAGGAGGGCTAAACCCTAACGAGGGAAGCAAATTGCTCCATTAAGATCAATGCATTTCACCCAGAAAAGTATGCTCCAAAGTTTTAAATTAAGGCTTTTTCTAACTCGCCATAACTCCTAGATTTTTCCACATATGGTTAAAAATTTTACATCATAATCTTCATTGAGGCCTTCTGCTTCTCACAAAGAAAGAATCATCTCGATATGTCTTACGGTTCTTCTGTAATGTTTATTTGTTTTAGGCATGGTCAACATCTGAAAAATGTCTCCTCGATTCGAAAAGTGGCAGTTGGAGCCAGCTGTTAATCAACTAATTTGAATAACGAAATTTGATTGGCTTAGCCTTCCCATAGACTCACAATGGGCCATAGAGATGCATTGTTGCCATTCATTTCAATGGGGCAATTGATTCCCATATGATACTATTGTAAAATAGCTTTTGTAATTGGTTCACAATGGAGTCATAGCAACATTAAGGATGCATATAACTAATCCAGCCAATCAATGCTTATGATTTAACATTAATTCAACAAGCCACGCCCACTTTTCAACATCATTTTTGAATGTCAAATATCTTCTAAGTGGAACATCGTAGAGACATGGGGGTTGTTTTATATTGATCTAAGTTGAATGTAGATTAGAACATGATGTCACCAATTCATCCATAGCAACCAGATTAATTTCCCTAGCAACCCAATTGACACATCTCTATCTCAGCCCAGGAAAATGCTAGAGACACAGGAGTTGGTCTAATTGACTTATAGTCACACAGAGAACATTATATAATGTCAATGACCCCTCCATAGCAACCATAATGGTAACCATAGCACCCTGATTGACACATATCTATCTCAGCTTAGGAAAATGCTAGAGACATGGGGGTGAGTTTGTTTCACTAATAGCGACCCTGGGGACATTCATTGAGGTACCTGACCCTCCATAGCAACCATACTGGTTACCATAGCAACCCAGTTGGCACATCGCTATCTCAGCTTAGGAAAATGCTAGAGACATGGGGGTGAGTTTGTTTCACTAATAGCGACCCGGGAACATTCATTGAGGTACCTGACCCTCCATAGCAACCATACTGGTTACCATAGCAACCCAGTTGACACATCTCTATCTCAGCTTAGGAAAATGCTAGAGACATGTGGGTGAGTTTGTTTCACTAGTAGCGACCCCGGGAACATTCATTGAGGTACCTGACCCTCCATAGCAACCATACTGGTTACCATAGCAACCCAGTTGACACATTTTTATCTCAGATTTGGAAAACGACAGAGACACTGGAGTTGGTCTAAATGACTTGTAGTCACACAGGGAACATCATATAATGTCAATGACCCCTCCATAGCAACCATACTGGTTACCATAGCGACCAAATTGACACATCTCTATCTCAGCTTAGGAAAATGAGAGAGACACGGGAGTTGGTCTAAATGGCTTGTAGTCACACAGGGAACATTATATAATGTCACTGACCCCTCCATAGCAACCATACTGGTTACCATAGCAACCAAATTGACACATCTCTATCTCAGCTTAGTAAAATGAGAGAGACAAGGGAGTGGGTCTAAATGACTTGTAGTCACACAGGGAACATTATATAATGTCACTGACTCCTCTATAGCAACCATACTGGTTACCATAGCAACCAAAATGACACATCTCTATCTCGGCTTAGTAAAATGAGAGAGACAGTGGAGTGGGTCTAAATGACTTGTAGTCACACAGGGAACATTATATAATGTCACTGACTCCTCCATAGCAACCATACTGGTTACCATAGCAACCAAAATGACACATCTCTATCTCAGCTTAGTAAAATTAGAGACACGAGAGCAGGTCTAAATGACTTGTAGTCACACAGGGAACATTATATAATGTCACTGACCCCTCCATAGCAACCATACTGGTTACCATAGCAACCAAATTGGCATATCCCTATATCAGCTTTGGAAAATGCTAGAGACATTGGGGTTGTTTTGTTTCACTCATAGTGACACTGGGAACAATCTATTATTTAAATGACCTGTCCTGAGCGACCAGACTTTTTACCACAGCAACGCAATTGCCATATCTTTATCTTAGGTTAGGAAAATGCTAGACAGAATTTCAACTTACTTATATTATACCTTTCAGCTTCCACTTTAAACTTTTGACACTTTAATCTTTCAAAAGTTTCATCTTCAGCTTCCACTTTCTATTTTTGACACTTTCAACTTTACAATGCTTCACCTTTCAACTTTATACGTTTTCAACTTTAAAATGTTTCACCTTTCAGCCTCCACTTTCAACTTTTGATATTTTCAACTTTACAATGTTTCACCTTTCAGCATCCACTTTCAACTTTTGACACTTTCAACTTTCTAATATTTTAACATACAGCTTCCACTTTCAACTTTACATATTTCAACTTCACAATGTTTCAGCTTCAGCTTTCAAATTTTGACACTTTTCAAATTACAGTGTTTCACCTTTTAGCTTCAACTTTCAACTTTTGACACTTTTAACTTTCTAATGTTTCACCGTTCAGCCAAGGAATTCAGCAATTTTAAGCATTCTCTTTCAGCTCTCTGCATTCACACGCATTTTCCGCTAGGAAATGCACTTTCTAGTTAGTGTGAATGCAGAGGCATTCACACTATTGTTATCCTACGTATTTATTATTATTAGTGTGAATGCAGAGGCATTCACACTATTGTTATCCTACGTATTTATTAGTGTGAATGCAGAGGCATTCACACTATTGTTATCCTACGTATTTATTATTCCGCTTCTTCTTCTTCTTTTTATTATTCCCCCCCCTTTTTCCAACCCTATCTACTCCCGCATACTTTGGCCTAGAAACACCATTCAAACGTCAAAACGTTCAGCTTTTTTCAGACTATGTTGCTATTACGTTTCACTTTTCAAACTTTTATACTTTTTATAATATTTAACTTTATTTAAAATTATTCTTCCCATTGAAATGAATGGGAACTTTAAACTTCTTTCAACCTTTATAACTTCAGCATACTTTCCACTAGAGAAACCATTTAAACTTTACATAAATCTACACACTTTCATCTATTAGATGTATATTTCAACTTATTTATATCTTGTATAGATTTTTATTAATCGCAGTTTAAGTTTAATGAAGATTTCCGACTTTCACCTATTTCTGCTCCACTCTAGCTTCCACTCTAACTTTTCACATCTCAAACTTCTTCATTTATTCTTCTCTCCTAAACTAAGCTTTAACTTTTATGCACAAAATTCATATTAAAGTAGTAGAGAGATTTGTCCTCTTTCCAAAGATGCAGTTGTTTCTTTCATAGGACCTACGGTTTTTAAACTAGGAGGGCTAAACACTAACGAGGGAAGAAAATTGCTCCATTAAGATCAATGCATTTCATCCAGAAAATGATGCTCCAAAGTTTTAAATTAAGGCTTTTTCTAACTCGCCATAACTCCTAGATTTTTCCACATGTCGTTACAAAATTTACATCATAATCTTCATTGAGGCCTCCTGATTCTCACAAAGAAAGAATCATCTCGATATGTCTTACGGTTCTTCTGTAATGTTTATTTGTTTGAGGCATAGTCAACATCTGAGAAATGTCTCCTCGATTCAAAAAGTGGCAGTTGGAGGCAGCTGTTAATCAACTAATTTGAATAACGAAATTTGATTGGCTTAGCCTTCTCATAGACTCACAATGGGCCATAGAGATGCATTGCTGCCATTCATTTCAATGGGGCAATTGATTCCCATACAATCCTATTGTAAAATAGCTTTTGTAATTGGTTCACAATGGAGATTCAAAGCAACATTGAGGATGCATATAACTAATCCAGCCAATCATTGCTTATGATTTATTATAAATTCACCAAGCCACACCCACTTTTCAACATCATTTTTGAATGTCAAATATCTTCTAAGTGGAACATCGTAGAAACATGGGAGTTGTTTTATATTGATCTAAGTTGAATGTAGATTACAACATGATGTCACTAACTCATCCATAGCAACCAGATTATTTACCATAGCAACCAAATTGGTAATTCTCTATCTACGCCTAGGAAAATGCTAGAGACACAGGAGTTGGTCTAATTGATTTGTAGTCACACAGGGAACATTATGTAATGTCAATGACCCCTCCATAGCAACCATACTGGTTACCATAGCAACCAAATTGACACATCTCTATCTCAGCTTAGGAAAATGTGAGACACACGGGAGTTGGTCTAAATGACTTGTAGTCACACAGGGAACATTATATAATGTCACTTACCCCTCCATAGCAACCATACTGGTTACCATAGCAACCAAATTGACACATCTCTATCTCAGCTTAGGAAAATGCATGAGACACGGAGTTGGTCTAAATGACTTGTAGTCACACAGGGAACATTATATAATGTCACTTACCCCTCCATAGCAACCATACTGGTTACCATAGCAACCAAATTGACACATCTCTATCTCAACTTTGGAAAATGAGAGAGACACAGGAATTGGTCTGAATGACGAAGTCACACAGGGAACATTAAATAATGTCACTGACCCCTCCATAGCAACCACATTGGTTACCATAGCAACCAAATTGACACATCTCTATCTCAGCTTAGGAAAATGAGGGAGACACGGGAGGCGGTCTAAATGACTTGTAGTCACACAGGGAACATTATATAATGTCACTGACCCCTCCATAGCAACCATACTAGTTACCATAGCAACCAAATTGACACATCTCTACCTCAGCTTAGGAAAATGTTAGGGAAAATCAAGGTTCGTGGGAGGCCTTTAACATTAGACCCTATGCGCTTTTCGTGGGAGGTCTGGTTCGAGGGAGAGGCTCACGATCTGTACACCCACTCCGCATTGGAGTGCATGAGCAAAAGGGATGCTTGGGGGGAAGGAGGGGGGCACTGGATTTTTGACCACTGGGGACACCGGCTCACCATACAAGGGGTGTCCACGAACCATGTCTCTCCCACGTGCAATGACTTTGAATGGGTTTCTGGGGTCAGAGCTTTCCCATTGGCTGTCGGGTCGGACTGACCACTGGGTGGGCGGGGCTGTCCACGAACCATGACTGCATCCCACGTACAATTACTTTGAATGGGTTTCTGGGGTCAGAGCTTCCCCATTGGCTGTCGGGTCGTACTGACCACTGGGTGGGCGGGGCTGTCCACGAACCATGACTGCATCCCACGTACAATGACTTTGAATGGGTTTTGAGGTTAGTGCTCCCCCATTGGCTGTCAGGTCTGACTGACCACTCGGGGTGGGCGGGGCTGTCCACGAACCATGACTGCATCCCACGTACAATGACTTTGAATGGGTTTTGAGGTTAGTGCTTCCCCATTGGCTGTCAGGTCTGACTGACCACTCGGGGTGGGCGGGGCTGTCCACGAACCATGGCTGCATCCCACGTACAATGACTTTGAATGGGTTTTGAGGTTAGTGCTTCCCCATTGGCTGTCGGGTCTGACTGACCACTCGGGGTGGGCGGGGCTGTCCACGAACCATGACTGCATCCCACGTACAATGACTTTGAATGGGTTTTCGTGTCGATGGTCCCTGAATGGTCGGCGATGGGTCCGGTGACCCCCGGGGGGGGCGGGGCTGTCCACGAACCATGACTGCATCCCACGTACAATGACTTTGAATGGGTTTTCGGGTTGATGATCCCCAATGGGTCGGTGGGTCGGTGGGTGGGCGGGTGGGCGGGGCTTGTCCACGAACCATGATTCCTCCCATGAACAATGACTTTGAATGCTATTTTCGTCGGACGACCAGATGGGGGGGTGGAACCTTCAGGGCCGTCCTCAGGCATGCCCACGGTGGGGGCTGTGCGCTCGTAGGCGGGGCTTGTTGCTAGGGTAAGGAGTTTCGCCCAGGAAGGTCCGATCGTCTTGAAATCGCCAGGGGGGCACCGGGGGGACCCCTGGCGGACGTGGGTGAAGTTTCGTGTCGTTTCGACAATGTCCACGAACCATGACTATTGGAAATCAACACACGTGGGAGGCGAAAACGGGCCCCTGTAGGGGGGAGGGTAAGCGGCACCGCCCTTAAAACGCTAGGGGGGGTCAGGGAGCCCCCTAGAGTGTGCCCACAGAGCGGCGGTATTTTTACACGACGTCCACCAACCCGGACTTTTTTTTTTACTCGTGGTATCACAGGTGGGATTTTGGGCTTCGGTTCGGGGTCAAAAGGTCAGAGGGCGGCCAAACTCTGTAGGTTGGTGCTCCCCGGCACCAGGTACCCGCCTTCCGAGTTTCGTGCCGATACCTGGCTCCTACGCCGCACAGCTTGCGTTTAACCACCTTCCCCATGTTAGTTCTGAATGAAAATGCACAGAGGGTCTCAGAGCATTACAGAGACAGAGGGCTTTTTCAGAGAGAGCCAGAAAAAGGCCAATTATTGGCCCCGAAGGGTCCCGGGGCCCATCCTTTCGGTATGTTGTAGAGGGCCCCCCTAAGGGCCAGCGAGACGAATTTGGGGCCCCTCGGACCTTCGGTGGCTGATCCGCAGCCATGTACGCGCACCATAGACTCCCATTCATTTCGGTCATGGTTCGTGGACAAGGCCGGAAGAGGGGGTTAAAAAGGTCCTAGCGCTTCGAAATTGATGTCGAGGTATCGCCACTGTGCCTCGAGTGTGTGTGAAAAGTTTCGGGACGATCGGACATCGTTTAGTATTTTTAACGAATAAAAAGATTGAAAAAAGCGCTCTAAAATGGAGTCATTGAGTGTAGGGTGCTCGTGGTGTGTGTTGAGCTGCTCACAGCTATGCAAAACCTAGTATCTAAAGTTGCAGGACCTCCTTACGAAAAAAAAGGGTGAGGTTTGGTGGAGTTTGGGGAAGCTTGTGGGAAACGGGGAGTAAAACTGTGTTTCGGGCCTAGTGAAGCCTAAACCAGGAAGTATGAGAGGTTCGATGGGTTCAGAGGGTCGCAGATACCTCAATGAGACCTCGAATTTTCGCGCCAATCCCACGAGGTTGTGTGTGAGGTTTTGTAAAGATTCGTTGAGGTTTTCATCCTAATTTGCATAAAAACGCTTAAAAACGAGACAAAACAATGAGAGCTTAAAAGAATCGTCTCTTCCCAGAGAAGAAGACTGTGAGGTTTCATGAGGATTCGTCGAAGTTTACCCTTCGATTTTCATAAAAACGTTGAAAAATAAGGGCAAATAGGGCACTAGGAAGGGTTCTGAATGTCACAGCTAGGTCAATGAGGGCTCTATTTGTTCATTATGACCTGTAGAACATGAATCTAGAATTTGGTGTGGTTTGGTAAAGGTTCCAGGCTGTTACAGCACAAGCACGGTCGTTAGCATAAACGTGGTGTGCATGGGGGCCTAGTAAGGGTTCTGAATGTCACAGCTAGGTCAATGAGGGCTCTATTTGTTCATTATGACCTGTAGAACATGAATCTAGAATTTGGTGTGGTTTGGTAAAGGTTCCAGGCTGTTACAGCACAAGCACGGTCGTTAGCATCAACATGGTGTGCATAGGGGCCTAGTAAGGGTTCTGAATGTCACAGCTAGGTCAATGAGGGCTCTATTTGTTCATTATGACTTGTAGAACATGAATCTAGAATTTGGTGTGGTTTGGTAAAGGTTCCAGGCTGTTACAGCGCAAGCACGATCGTTAGCATCAACATGGTGTGCATAGGGGCCTAGTAAGGGTTCTGAATGTCACAGCTAGGTCAATGAGGGCTCTATTTGTTCATTAGGACCTGTAGAACATGAATCTAGAATTTGGTGTGGTTTGGTAAAGGTTCCAGGCTGTTACAGCGCAAGCACGGTCGTTAGCATCAACATGGTGTGCATAGGGGCCCAGTAAGGGTTCTGAATGTCACAGCTAGGTCAATGAGGGCTCTATTTGTTCATTATGACTTGTAGAACATGAATCTAGAATTTGGTGTGGTTTGGTAAAGGTTCCAGGCTGTTACAGCACAAGCACGGTCGTTAGCATCAATGTGGTGTGCATGGGGGCTTAGTAAGGGTTCTGAATGTCACAGCTAGGTCAATGAGGGCTCTATTTGTTCATTATGACCTGTAGAACATGAATCTAGAATTTGGTGTGGTTTGGTAAAGGTTCCAGGCTGTTACAGCACAAGCACGGTCTTTAGCATAAACGTGGTGTGCATGGGGGCCTAGTAAGGGTTCTGAATGTCACAGCTAGGTCAATGAGGGCTCTATTTGTTCATTAGGACTTGTAGAACATGAATCTAGAATATAGTGTCGTTTGGTAAAGGTTCCAGGCTGTTAGAGACCTAAACTCTGTATCATACTATGAAAACCTGTTGAAATACGGTATGAGATGGGTCCCCGTATCCCCTCTGAAGGTCCCAGCTGGGTCATTGATGGCTTAGAATGACACTCTTAGAGCCCTGATACTATATCCAGAGTTTGGTGATGATCCATTGAAGCATTGATTTTATATGAATTTTTAAAGGTGTAAAACTGACTTAGGAAAAAGGCTGAAGTGAGTTTTTAAGAGTTCAAGGAGCTCTAACTTAGGCTAGGAAGGTGCCAGAGAGGTGATTCAAAGCTTTGTATTCTCAGTAGGACCTAAGGAATCTGAATCTAGAGTATTGAGTTGTTTGCATAAAGTGTCAGACCGTGACGGCCTGTACTATATGATATTTCAATGAAAACGCATTGAAATACGTATGAGATGGGCTCTTGTGACCCCTAGGAAGGTCCCAGTTAGGTCATTGATGGCTTAGAATGACATTCTTAGAGCTCTGATACTATATCCAGAGTTTGGTGATGATCCATCGAAGCATTGATTTTATATGAATTTTTAAAGGTGTAAAACTGACTTAGGAAAAAAGGCCGAAGTGAGTTTTTAAGAGTTCAAGGAGCTCTAACTTAGGCTAGGAAGGTGCCAGAGAGGTCATTCAAAGCTTTGTATTCTCAGTAGGACCTAAGGAATCTGAATCTAGAGTATTGAGTTGTTTGCACAAAGTGTCAGACCGTGACGGCCTGTACTATATGATATTTCTATGAAAACGCATTGAAATACGTATGAGATGGGCTCTTGTGACCCCTAGGAAGGTCCCAGCTAGGTCATTGATGGCTTAGAATGACCTTCTTAGAGCTCTGATACTATATCCAGAGTTTGGTGATGATCCATCGAAGCATTGATTTTATATGAATTTTTAAAGGTGTAAAACTGACTTAGGAAAAAAGGCCGAAGTCAGTTTTTAAGAGTTCAAGGGGCTCTAACTTAGGCTAGGAAGGTGCTAGAAAAGTCATTCAAGGCTCTATTTTTTCGGGAGGACCTAAGGAACATGAATCCAGAGTCTTGGGGTGTTTGCATAAGGTTTCAGGCCGATAGGAACCTAAATATTGCATCGTTTTATGAAAATGCTAAAAATAACGGTCTGAAACGGGCCCTTGTGCACCCTTTGAAAGTCCCAGCTGCCTCAATGAGGGCCTAAATTGTGTAGTCCTATGCCCTGATGCTACATCCTGAGTTTAGTGAGGATCCTTCAAAGCGTTGATTTTTAATGAATTTTTAAAGGATTAAAACTCAATTAGGTCAAAAGGTCAATTGGAGTTTTTATGAAATAGAGGGGGTCCAGGAGAGGTTCTGATGGTCACAGCTGCCTCATGGAGGTACCTTCTCTTCCTCATGACCCTCTGATACAGAATCTGCCGTTTTAAGCTGTTTGGTGAAACTTTGAGGCATGTACAAGCCAAAGCATTGAATAAGCCTATACGAATGCATTGAGACAAAGTGAGCGGGGTATCGCGTGCGGTTGCGGTTCTCCGATCAGCCTCAATGAGGACTCGTTCTTCTCGTCTTGACCCCCTGATACGGAATCTAGAGTTTTGAGCCGTTTGGTTGCCGTTCGAGGCACGTACAGCCCCAAACGTTGCATTGGCCTGTACGATTGCATTGAAACAAAGTGAGCGGGGTGCAGCACGAGGTTGCGGTTGCCCGATCAACCTCAATGAGGACTCGTTCTTCTCGGCTTGAACCCCTGATACGGAATCCAGAGTTTCGAGCAGTTTGGTTGATGTTTGAGGCACGCACTGCCCCAAACATGGCTGTGGCCTTACGAACGCATTGAGAAGTGGTGATAGGGGGCCCACACGAGGTTGTGGTTGCCCGATCTACCTCAATGAGGACTCGTTCTTCTCGTCTTGACCCCCTGATACGGAATCCAGAGTTTCGAGCTGTTTGGTTGATGTTTGAGGCACGCACTGCCCCAAACATGGCTGTGGCCTTACGAACGCATTGAGAAGTGGTGATAGGGGGCCCACACGAGGTTGTGGTTGCCCTATCTACCTCAATGAGGACTCGTTCTTCTCGTCTTGACCCCCTGATACGGAATCCAGAGTTTCGAGCTGTTTGGTCAAACTTTGAGCCACGTAGGGACCCAAACATTGCTCTGGCCTACACATTAGCATGGCGAGGTGTCGAGAGGCCCCCCGATGAGGTTGTGAGGGTCGCGACTGCCTCGTTGAGGACCCTGAGGATCCGGTTAGGGCCCGTGAGGTTTTGCCTGAGGTCGTATCCCCATTTTCTGGCCCCATTGACTTTTTACAGGGCTCAAACCCCCTTTCAGTCCCACTAGGCATGACTTTCAGCGCAGGGGTTTTGGCTTGACTTTCATTACAGCTGGGAGGGGTCATTTTTGGGGTTCCCAGGGTCACAGGGGTTCCGACGTCTGGGTGCTCATCCTATCCGAGGGTCCGATGTAGGGTGTCGAGGTTCGGGGCCCTAGCTCATGCGCAAGTGTGCTTTTGGGACCCTCAAAAATCTCACTGTTGGGGAAGTGAAAAGGCTTTTCAAGACTTGAGAGGGTCTGTGCACAGCAGCTAACTAGGGGAAAGTTCAAGGGTGGGGGATGGGTGTCCACAGACCCTGACTCCATCCCACGTACAATGACTTTTAGTGAAGTTTGGAGATAAGTGGCTGGATGACTTTGGGGCGTGGACTCATGTCCACGAACCATGATTTTGTCCACCTCCCATAGACTTTTTTCAAAACTTCTCCCGTGACTCTGTTGGAGGATGGGGGGGCGCGGAACTTGCGGTAAGGGTACCCGCCGCCCTTAGAACTTGCCCTTTTGCCCAATTTTCCGACCCAAATTCGTCAAATCCTGACAAAACTCGTGCCGTGGACCGGGGCTCTCCTCAAGGTGCCACATATCCAGTTTCACCCCAATACGTTCACCGGAAGCCGAGATAATGAGATCCCACGTGCAATGACTTCCATTCATAATCTTTGAATGGAAGTCATTATACGTGGGAGGTCCATATCTCAGCCCCTGCGTGGAATTTTTTGGTGACACCTGCACTCCTCTGTCTCTTAGGATGTGGGCGGTCAGCCCTGCGAGTTTGGGACCGATCTGAGAAAGTCGAAAATTTGGATGACCGAAGCAGCAAGGGGTACCCCTGTTTCGACGAAATTTTCGACTTTCTCCGATCGAAGCCAAACTGACAGCCCCTGATTGGGCAACTCCTAGCTTGGACAGGAGTGGCAGTTTTAGCTTCAAACTCTACCCAGGGGCTGAGATATCGACGTCCCACGTGCAATGACTTCCATTCATAATCTTTGAATGGAAGTCATGTACGTGGGATGATCCCACGTGCAATGACTTCCATTCATAGTCTTTGAATGGAAGTCAATGTACGTGGGATGATCCCACGTGCAATGACTTCCATTCATAATCTTTGAATGGGAGTCAATGTACGTGGGATGATCCCACGTGCAATGACTTACATTCATAATCTTTGAATGGGAGTCAATGTACGTGGGATGATCCCACGTGCAATGATTTCCATTCATAATCTTTGAATGGAAGTCATTATAGGTGGGAGGTCCATATCTCAGCCCCTGAGTGGAATTTTTCGGTGACACCTGCACTCCTCTGTCTCTTAGGAGGTGGGCGGTCAGCCCTGCGAGTTTGGGACCGATCTGAGAAAGTTGAAAATTTGGATGACCGAAGCAGCAAGGGGTACCCCTTTTTCGACGAAATTTTTGACTTTCTCCGATCAAAGCCAAACTGACAGCCCCTGATTGGGCAACTCCTGGCTTGGACAGGAGTGGCAGTTTTAGCTTCAAACTCCACCCAGGGGCTGAGATATCGACGTCCCACGTGCAATGACTTCCATTCATAGTCTTTGAATGGAAGTCAATGTACGTGGGATGATCCCACATGCAATGACTTCCATTCATAGTCTTTGAATGGAAGTCAATGTACGTGGGATGATCCCACGTGCAATGACTTCCAGTCATAATCTTTGAATGGGAGTCAATGTACGTGGGATGATCCCACGTGCAATGACTTCCATTCATAATCGTTGATCTTTGAATCATAATAATCTTTGAATGGAAGTCAATGTACGTGGGATGATCCCACGTGCAATGACTTCCATTCATAATCTTTGAATGGGAGTCAATGTACGTGGGAGACCCTCTAACTTAGGCTTGGAAGGTGCTAGAGAGGTCTTTCAAAGCTCTACATTCTCAGTAGGACCCAAGGAATCTGAATCTGGAGTATTGAGTTGATTGGAGAAAGTGTCAGGCGGTGAGGGCCAGAACGATACGATACTTTAATCAAAACGCATTGAAATACGGTATCAGATGGGTCCTTGCATGCCCTCTGAAGGTCACAGCTGGATCATTCATGGCTTCAAATGACCCTCCTAGAGCCTTGATACTATATCCAGAGTTTGGTGATGATTCAATGAAGCACTGATTTTATATGAATTTTTAAAGGTGTAAAACTGACTTAGGCAAAAAAAAATTTTGACTTTCTCCGATCGAAGCCACACCAACAGCGCTGATTGGGCATCTCCTAGATTGGACAGGAGTGGAAGTTTTAGCTCCAAACTCCACCCAGGGGCTGAGATATCGACCTCCCACATGCAATGACTTCCAGTCAAAAAAAAATGAATGGAAATCAATACACCTGGGATCTCCGTATCTCAGCTTCTGGTGAACGTTTCGAGCTGAAACCTGGATATTTTGCCACCTGGGGAGAGTTCCGATCTGTAGCTAGAGTTTCGCGAAAATCGGAAAAAGTCGGGTCGGAAATTTGCCAATTAGGGGCGGTTCTTGAAGGGATGGGCACCCTAACCGCTGGTTCCGCGCATCCACATCCACCGACGGGGTCATGGAAGAGTTTTGGGGAAAAAAGTCACTGTACATGGGAGGAATCATGGTTTGTGGACAGGCTCCACCCCCACACCCATTGCTGACCACTCGGGAGCCGTCGACCCAAAAACCCATTCAAAGTCATTGTACGTGGGATGGAGTCATGGTTCGTGGACAGCCCCGCCCACCGACCGCCCACCGACCCATTGGGGACCATTGACTCAAAACCCCATTCAAAGTCATTGTACGTGGGATGAAGTCATGGTTCGTGGACAGCCCCGCCCCCCGGGGGTCACCTGACCCATTGCCGACCACTCAGGGACCATCGACCCAAAAACCCATTTAAAGTCATTGTACGTGGGATGAAGTCATGGTTCGTGGACAGCCCCGCCCCCCCCGGGGGTCACCTGACCCATCGCCGACCACTCAGGGACCATCGATTCGAAAACCCATTCAAAGTCATTGTACGTGGGATGAAGTCATGGTTCGTGTACAGCCCCGCCCCCCCCGGGGGTCACCTGACCCATCGCCGACTACTCAGGGACCGTCAACCCGAAAACCCATTCAAAGTCATCGTGCGTGGGATGGAGTCATGGTTCGTGGACAGCCCCGCCCACCCCGAGTGGTCAGCGGACCCGACAGCCAATGGGGAAGCGCTGACCCCGAGGACCCATTCAGTCATTGCACGCGGGAGGTTTTCATGGTCCGTGGACGAGATTTCGCATCCCGATGGCCACCGGGGGCTCCGATCACCATATCGCGTCGAATTCAACACGGGCGGGATGAAGTCATGGTTCGTGGACAGGCCCCGCCCCCCCCAATGACCCCCATGGGGGGGCGCGCTCTGGTGGATCACTGCTGTACTGCGGCAGAAAACCCAAAACTTTGGCGCCGATTAGGGTGCGGCAAAAATCATCTAGGGGGCGGCGTGCAGCGTCCGCGAACCATGATCCCTCTCGCCATTGACGTAAGCGACCGAACGGGATGACCAATCGCTTCCCTTGCACTCACTTCCCTAATGGGTGAAAGATTTGAAAGTTGGAAGTTTCAAAAGTTGAAAAGTGAAGCTGAAAGAGGAAATATTTGAAAGTTGAAAATGTCATAAGTTGAAAGTGGAAGCTGAAAGTTGAAAAGTTTTATTAGATCTTAGTGCTGCATTCGACACTATTGATCATGACCTCCTACTAGATCGCTTACAAAATCTCATAGGCATTCAGGGATCAGCATTATAATGGTTTAAATCATATCTGTCCGATCGTTACCAGTTTGTAGATTTAAATGGAGAACAATCTACTCTAATGCAAGTAAAATATGGGGTTCCACAAGGCTCTGTCTTAGGACCCCTACTTTTCACATTATACATGCTTCCCATAGGTAATATTATTAGAAAGCATGGAATTAGCTTCCACTGCTACGCCGATGATACCCAGATGTACATCTCCTCAAAACCGGGAGAAGCATCACACTTGGCGAGGTTAACCGAGTGTGTTAAAGACTTAAAAGTTTGGATGACTCATAACTTTCTTCTATTAAATCCAGATAAAACAGAAATCTTGCTCATCGGCGCCAAGAACAGCACACAGAACACCCAGTTTTTAAATTTTAGTCTAGAGGGATGTACTGTAACCGCTAGTTCCACAGTAAGAAACCTGGGAGTTATCTTAGACAGCGACTTATCTTTTAAAAATCACATCAGTCATACCATAAAAACAGCCTTCTTTCAACTCAGAAATATTTCAAAACTTAGAAACATGTTATCGTTATCTGATGCAGAGAAGCTCGTCCATGCATTTATGACCTCAAGACTAGATTATTGTAATGCATTACTAGGCTGTTGTTCAGTATCATTAAAAAATAAGTTACAGTTAGTGCAGAATGCAGCAGCTAGAGTTCTAACTAGAACAAAGAAATATGACCATATAACCCCAGTTTTATCATCTTTACATTGGCTACCAGTCAAATTTCGCATTGATTACAAAATAATGCTATTGACGTATAAAGCCCTTAATGGATTAGCGCCCAGTTATCTATCAAACCTCCTAACACGGTACAACCCCACACGCACTTTAAGATCCCAAAACTCTGGACTTCTAGTAGTTCCTAGAATAGCAAAGAGCACTAAAGGTGGTAGAGCGTTCTCGCATTTAGCCCCTAAACTCTGGAATAGCCTCCCTGACAGCGTCCGTGGCTCAGACTCACTCGCCCAGTTTAAGTGTAGATTAAAGACGTATATTTTCAGCAAGGCCTATACTTAACTCTGTGAAAAACTGCGATCTTACATTAAACTATATTAATATTAAATTAAACTATATTAATATTATGAACAGCAGCTACGCTAATTCCGCTCCTCTCTTCTTTTCTTCTTTTCCATACTCATCCAGAGATTCGCGGAGGCTTCGCTCACTAGCACCTCACCCTAACAACCAGATCCACCTGGAGATGTTCCGGCACCCCCTGGACCTCAGCCCACCAGCTCCACTCTTCTTCCAATACTCATCCCGAGGCTCCCGGAGGCCCTGCCCACCAGCTCCTCACCCCAACAACCAGACTCATCAGGCGAAGATCCGACGCCGGGAGGCTCGCCACCAGCCCTCAACCTAACAAACAGATTCACCTGGAGATGTTCCGGCACCCCTGGACCTACACCGAACACAGTCATCATCTGTTTATACTATATTATCTGTTTATGTTTATATTATTATATCATCTGTTTATACTATATTATCTGTTTATGTTTATAATATTATATCATCTGTTTATACTATATTATCCGTTCATACTACCATATCATCTGTTTATACCATAGTTTATCACACTACTGTTGTTACCCAAATGAGGATGGCTTTCCCTTTTGAGTCCGGTTCCTCTCAAGGTTTCTTCCAAAAGGGAGTTTTTCCTTGCCACAGTCGCCCCAGGCTTGCTCATCAGGGACATATACACCACTTAGTAATTAATTTCTTTTCACTTTGTTGAGTTTAAACTTGTTGGTTTACTGTAAAGCTGCTTTGAGACAATGTCTGTTGTGAAAAGCGCTATATAAATTAAACGAACTTGAACTTGAAAAATTGTAAAGTTGAAAATATCAAAAGTTGAAAGTGGAGGCCGAAAGGTGAAACATTATAAAGTTGAAAACTTATAAAGTTGAAAGGTGAAGCACTGTAAAGTTGAAAGTGTCAAAAGTTGAAAGTGGAAGCTGAAAGGTATAACATTAGTAAGTTGAAATTCTGTCTAGCATTTTCCTAACCTAAGATAAAGATATGCCAATTGCATTGCTATGGTAAAAAGTCTGGTTGCTCTGGACAGGTCATTTACATAATAGAATGTTCCAAGTGTCACTCTGAGGGAAATCAACCCCCATGTCTTTAGCATTTCCCTGAGCTGAGTTAGAGATATGCCAATTGGGTTGCTATGATAACTATTATGGTTGCTATGGAAATGTCATTGACAATATCTAATGTTTCCTGTGTCACTATGAGTGAAACAAAACAACCCCCATGTCTCTAGCATTTTCCAAAGCTGATATAGAGATATGCCAATTTGGTTGCTATGGTAACCAGTATGGTTGCTATGGAGGGGTAAGTGACATTATATAATGTTCCCTGTGTGACTAAAAGTCATTTAGACCAACTCCCGTGTTTCTCTCATTTTTCTAGGCTGAGATAGAGATGTGTCAATTTGGTTGCTATGGTAACCAGTATGGTTGCTATGGAGGGGTAAGTGACATTATATAATGTTCCCTGTGTGACTACAAGTCATTTATACAAACTCCCATGTCTCTCTCATTTTCCTAAGGTGAGATAGAGATGTGTCAATTTGGTTGCTATGGTAACCTGTATGGGTGCTATGGAGGGGTCAGTGACATTATGTAATGTTCCCTGTGTGACTACAAGTCATTTAGACCAACTCCCGTGTCTCTCACATTTTCCTAAGCTGAGATAGAGATGTGTCAATTGGGTTGCTATGGTAACCAGTATGGTTGCTATGGAGGGGTCAGTGACATTATATAATGTTCCCTGTGTGACTACAAGTCATTTAGACCAACTCCCGTGTCTCTCTCATTTTCCTAAGCTGAGATAGAGATGTGTCAATTTGGTTGCTATGGTAACCAGTATGGTTGATATGGAGGGGTCATTGACATTATATAATGTTCCCTGTGTGACTACAAGTCAATTAGACCAACTCCTGTGTCTCTAGCATTTTCCTAGGCTGAGATAAAGATTATCCAATTTGGTTGCTATGATAAATAATCTGGTTGCTATAGAAGAGTTAGTGGCATCATGTTGTAATCTACATTCAACCTAGATCAATATAAAACAACTCCCATGTTTCTACGATGTTCCACTTAGAAGATATTTGACATTCAAAAATGATGTTGAAAAGTGGGCGTGGCTTGATGAATTTATGTTAAATCATAAGCAATGATTGGCTGGATTAGTTATATGCAACCTCAATCTTGCTATGACTCTCCACTGTGAACCAATTACAGAAGGTCTTTTACAAGAGGATCATTTGGGAATCAATTGCCCCTTTGAAATGAATGGGAGTAATGCATCTCTATGGCCCATTGTAAGTCTATGGGGAGCCGTAGCCAATCAAATTTCAGTAAGCAATCTAGTCACAGCTGTCTCCAACTGCCGCTTTTTGAATCGAGGAGACGTTTCTCAGATTTTGACTATGCCTCAAACAAATAAACATTGCAGAAGAACCGTAAGACATATCGAGATGATTCTTTCTTTATGAGAAGCAGAAGGCTTCAATGAAGATTATGATGTTTATAACGATATGTGGAATTTTCTAGGAGTTATGGCGAGTTAGAAAAAGCCTTAATTTAAAATTTTCAAGCATCATTTTCTGACTGAGATGCATTGATCTTAATGGAAGGTTTAGCCTTCCTAGTTTAAAAACCGTAGGTCATATCAAATGAACAACTGCATCTTCGGAAAGACGACAAATTTCTCTACTATTTTAATATAAATTTTGCCTATAAAGGTTAAAGTTTAGTTTAGGAGAGAAGAATAGATGAAGAAGTTTGAGATGTGAAAAATTAGAGTGGCAACTAGAGTAGAGCAGAATTAGATGAAAATCTGAAATCTTCATAAAGGTAAACTGCGATTAATAAAAATCTATAAAAGATATAAAAAAGTTGAAAAGTCCATCTAATTGATGACAGATGAAATATGATCCGCCATATTGGTTGCTATGGTAACAGTGTGATTGCTATGGAGGGGTCGCTGATCTAATATATTGTTCCCCACATGAATACGAGTAAAATACAGCAAGCCCTATGCCTGTCTGCAGAAAAATTCCTTTAGCTTCTGTTGTAAACCTCTTGCTTTCAGCCACCCTTCCCTTTTCCCCAATTCCCCACTCGTCCAAATCTTTTGTAAATCAAGTGACCATTCCTCCACTTCAGCCCATCTTTTTTTGCCTTCTCCCTGCCCTGTTCCCTGTAAAACCATTTAATTCTTATTTTAATTCCCATTACTCCCCCTGTGACCCAAACAAATCCCTTAAAGTCTTCCAACCATTAAGTAATAAAGCAAGATCTCTGCTAAAGACGTCCTCTTCTAAAAATAACACATTCATCCTCCAAGATTTCCCTCCCCTCCTATCTCCCTCTATCCCCACCCTGATTTCCACTAAACAGTGGTCTGAGCACCACATTGGAACCACTTTTACTTCATTACGCCATCTTGGCCCATTTCCACAAAAAAAACTTTTTCAGAGAAAACTATTTGACCAAAGCAGCACCTGTGGAATTCCTCAAATCCACTTTGAAGTCTCCCCCTAAAATAAGCCTCTTTTCAGTAAATAAAACCTTGGTCACATGTCAAGGAAACCCTTCCACTCTTCTAGTTTCCTTGGAGCGTAAACATTTATAAACCTAAAAGCAACCCCCTTCCACCAAGCATCCACCATTGCAATCCTTCCTGGAAAAATAACGTCTAGGTTACATACGATCTAGCCCGCGCTAGTTATGGCGCGGAACCATACGCTCCCCCAGACCCTCCGTCTGCTTCCTGATCTTGGAGACCTTCGATGCAAAGCCTCCAAGGTGACCATCTGGGAAAAAAAGAGTCCAGGAACCTCGCACGGTCCTCGGACATCATAAACACAGATGCCGTTCCTGGACCACAGTGTGGACATTGTGCGGCCAGTGCGCTACCGATTTCGAAGCTCTAAGGGCGAAATCAGATGCAAAGCGCAAGTCTTGAACAGACTGATGGCTGCCACCTCCCTGGTACATGTCACAGAGGATTTACAGCAATGACATGTAAGCTGCAGCAGCTTAACCGCAACCGAAAAAGCTTTTGTCATCAGGACTGACAAAAAAATTCCCGGTTTTGGAAGAAATACTCTAACAAAACCAACAAAGTGCAGCATAATCGGGGCGGGAGTGCATCTCTGGGGAGAGAGGAACCAGCAGAGCACGGGGAAGCATCCCGGCACTTGTCATTAACCAATCATCCCAACGCTGTGCCGCTGCATCAGGGGGCGGAGCCCCCGAGTCAATCGCCGCGGTGGTTTAGAGTGCATCACTGCAACTTCTGACTTTGATTTTACTGCGGCACAGGCGGCAGACTGAACACGAAGGCTCAGGAGGTGGCGCCCCTTCTGATGCTAAGATGGAAGCAGATCATCTGAGAATCATATGAGGAATGAGCAGGGCATCGCTCGATTCACCCGCAGATCAGATGGAACGCACGCCTGGAGCGTGGGGATGACGCAAGGGATCGCCTGATGTCACTAGCCTCGCGCCGTCAGCTAATGCCTTGGAGGAACTATCCGGTTCACAGGAGCACCGGGAGCCGGAGTTCCGATGTCCTTTCCCGAAAGAACCTCCTTTACCTTAGTGTGCGGCGAGTACGAGCGTTGCAGAGCAAACACTCGTATACTCGCTTCACGGGAGAAACATGGTGCGTTTGAAGCCAAAGGCTCCGTGCTTCTTTTGTGAACGTCTACCGATGAGACCATCACAGCCAGGAGAAGTACAAATTTTGTCCATCGTCATGAAAATGGACATTTACAGGACAAAATCTGCAGATACTTACAGGCTCTAGCTGTGAATCAGCCGTGCCGCGATAAGATGGCGTAGCTTTCTGGGCTAGCAGCAGCACATCAGCGCAGAGGTAAGGAACCTTTGATATTTCAGCTTGTAAAGAGCGTCGAAATGCAAAGCAACCACCTTTGCTCCGAGGAAGAAGACAGAATGAGTGTAGATCCACTGATTTAGCGCTTCGTGCTACTTCGACTTGGGAGGTCATGAGCTGTCTTTCGGGTCAAGTTTCAAAACCCAGCTCCCCTTGGGGGAGGGGAGTCCTCCACACACTCCTCGCTATCGTTCTTCGGGATGGCGGCACCTATTGTGTCAAAGACAGATTTCATTCACTTCCCGAGAATAGTGGAACCGCATGCCCTGCGATCTGGGGTTCATCTTCCTCGGTCTCCGATGAAGACCCCGACTTGGGCGCGTGTTCCACTGGCCATGGCAGAGAGTGCGAGGGCTTAGCTCCCCCTCCCTCATCTGACCATTTCCCAGGGTTCGTCCATGGTGATTCCGCCCACAAGCCCGCCTCACGGCGGTCCACCTTGGCAACCATCGGCACGTCCCGACCGTTACCCCTGTCTGCTTACCTGGGAGCCTGGCGGAAGCTTCCCGGGGTCTCACAGTGGGTGGTCCGGACAATCCGGCAGGGCTACACGAATCAGTTCGTGAAAGCCCCCAGGTTTCGAGGCGTAGTGCACACTCCTGTCCCTTGGACAGGCGTCTCATTCCTGCGAGAGGAGATCGATGCCCTTTTGACAAAAGAAGCAGTCGAGCCGGTCCCTCCAGCCGACATGGAATGTGGGTTTTACAGCCCCTACTTCCTGGTCCACAAAAAATCTGGTGGGCTGCGACCAATCTCAGACCTGAGGCGTCTGAACCGAAACCTGGCCAAGTTGGGGCGCAGTGTGCGGTTCCCACCGAGAGTCCAGTTCCTGGAACGGACGGGTTTTTCGCTGGCAAATCAACCGTCTCGAGCTAGTAGCAGTGATCTTAGCGCTCCGGCTGTTCTGTCCGATCCTCCGGGATCGGCACGTGCTGGTCAGGACAGACAGCACTGCGGTTGTAGCGAACATCAACCACCAGGGCAGTGTACGCTCCCATTTCCTGCACTACCTCGCCCAACAGCTGCTCCTCTGGAGTTAGAGCAGACTTCTGTCGCTCAAGCCTTCATATCCCTGCTGAGTGTAACAGGATAGCGGTTTCGCCGTCCAGATTCCACCCCTCGACGGTAGATTGGCGACTCCATCCTCGGGCTGTTTCGCAGATTTGGGACATCTTCGGCGAGGCCCATGTACCTGCTGCCTCCCGTGAGAATACCCATTGCCGGCTCCTATTCCCTGTCCCTGGCTCCTCTCAGGACAGATGGAACAAACGCTTATATGCGTTTTCCCCAGTGAGCCTCCTAGCACAACCTCTGTTCAAGGTCAGGGGGGGACGAACAGTGTATGGTCTCCTGACCTCTCTGCGCTCGTGACAGCCCCCCCTTGGCAGATCCCCCTGAGTCCAGATCGCTGACTCAGGGGGGATACAGGCACCCACGGCCGGACCTCTGGGCCCTACTTGTATGGCATATCTGTCACGGTGGACCCCGAGCCTCTACCCCCCCTCGCGGTGACTACCTTATACCATGCGCTAGCCCCCTCTACTGAGTGTGCTACGCTGGCAAGTGGGGTCGGTTCATCGAATGGTCCTCTTCCTGCCAGGAAGACCCCGGAACGTGCCCCATCAGAGTCGTGTTGACCATCTTACAGGAGAGAGAGATCGGGGCTGTCCCCATCGTCCCTCAAGGTCTATGCCACCGCTATTTCTGCCTTCCACCTTCGGGTTGAAGGGAAATCAGTGGGCAGCCACGCACTGACGGTGAGATTTCTCAGGGGGGCTAGGCGCCTCCGGCCTCCTAGACCACCCTCCAATCCGTCTTGGGACCTCTCCGTCGCCCTTCGGGGCTGCGGAAGTCACCTTTTGAGCCCTGGCATTTGGAGGAGCCGTGTGTCCTCTCATGGAAGACCGCACACTGGGTTGGGAGATCTCCAGGCACTGTCCTCGGACAAATCCTGCCTGGAATTCGGCCCTGGCGGTTCCCTGGTCTCGTCCAGACCCAGGCCCGGATTCATCCCCAAGGTTCCATCCGTCCCCCTCCGGGACCAAGTGGTGACCTGCAAGCTCTGCCCCGGGAGGAGGCAGATCCAACCCAGGGTTTGTTGTGTCCTACAGAGCCCTTCGGGTCTACCTGGACAGAACCCGGGAGCTACGCAGCTCCAAGCAGCTCTTCATTTGTTTTGGAGGCCAGCGTAAGGGTTCCGCGGTCTTCAAGCAACGGCTGGCACACTGGATCGTGGAGGCCATTCGCCTTGCTTATGATATGTCCACTGCCCTCTCCATCTGAGGGCCCACTCCACTCGCGGCGTCGCTGCTTCGTGGACGTTATGTCGAGCTGCGGGTTGGTCTAACCAGACACATTCTTCAGGTTTTTCAACCTTCACGAGCTCTGTTCCCTCTGCGGTCCTGAGTGGTGGTAGCTTCCCTCAGGGAATGGAGCAGGTGTAGAAGCTTGCAGTACTCTCCCAGTGAGCAGTACAATGTTTTGAGCTCCCCCATGGGCTGGCTCCTCTTCTCCTCCCCCCTTCGGCATCTGACTGAGCGGAGCAGTCAGCTCTGCTAGGTTCTTTTTTTTCTGGGGCTTTGCTTCAGCCTGGCCCCAGCAGAACTAGGGTCCAGATCTGGGAGTCCCCCTTCCGGTGCTCCCTTTCTGTGTTTTTCCCTACAGCACCCCTTACAGGCGGCTAGTAGGAACCCCCTGCCTTGGTGAGTAACGATGACTTACGTCTCTGCCACTCTTTTGTCTGCAGACCGTTTTTCACTGGTAGCCCTGCGGGCCTCGACGCGATATCCGCGCACCCCTCCCCACGATGAGGGGTGCCCTCCTTCTGGTCGTCTTCGCAACAACCGAGTACAGCTACGCTCTCAGTGTTGGACGACATCCCCGTCAATGATAATTCCGGGCACGGGCAGAAGAAGTTCCCATTCAGGTACCCAGCACAATTTTACTAACCTTCTTCAAGTTTAGTGCTGGCCTGTTTGGATGGACTTCGGGCATGGCGCTTTTCAGAGGCTTCCATTCAGTCGGTCTAATCCCGACTAACGTCTCTGGGACAAACTGAAAGGGAACGTCCAGGTTACTTGAGTAACGCCACGTTCCCTGAATAGGGAACGGAGACTTTACCCTTCTGCCATGCCCTGGAAGTTGGGAGTCTGAGGTGCCAGAGGTAAGTAGGTCGGCTCCTCTGAAAATCCCATACTGAAGTGTGCGCCCGGTCTTATACCCGGCTGATTGCTCACGCCTGCAAATCAATTTGCCCGTTAGATGATTCAGTCCGTTCTCCCATGGAGATCAGCTCCCATTCAGTCGGTCTAATCCCGACTAACGTCTCCGCTCCCTATTCAGGTAACCTGGACGTTACTAATGGTAACTACTTTTGGTTCTTATTTCTGCAAACATCCTTGTGATCCAACGGATTGGAGCTCTGTTTGGTACAATCAATTTCTCTCACAGCCTGGGTTTTTGGTAAGGTGAATGTTCATGTAGGAAAATGCAATTGTAATCCTATTCATTCTGGAAAACATAACCGAGGATTATTCAAGGAGTTTCCTGTGTGTGTGTTGTTATTTCCTTTCCCAGTGTTAAAAACAAATGACTCTCAAATCTGGGTGAAGGGTCTCTAGAACCTTTCTAGAGTTGAATTAAAAAGGTAAAATAGAGAGATAAATAAAGAAGCAAAATAAAGATAAACCCAAATGTAAAATAAAATTGTACACAAGAATAAAATAGAGAAAGGAAGTAAACTAAAATAAGAAAACTAGACACAATAGACACAGTGAAAGATAAGATAAAAATGGTGAAGTTGCTGAGAAGGCACAGTTTAGCTCAATGAAAGATTTAGGATAGTTTATCATTTGAAGACGTATCGTGTCTCTGATATTGATTCTGTGCTCTACTCTAAGTAGTACAAGGGCTGGAGGAAGAGGATTATAAAGAGGGATTATCAGCTTCACAAAGGTAATCCAGCATACTGTGTCCTTCAGTCCCTCTCAACATTCAGCATGTGTTTATATAATGAGCAGAAATGATGGGATTTGGGATGTAGAATGAATAGAAAATTCTCACAGATATGAATGGCGTTCAGACTGGGCATCACAGGTATGACTCTAATCTTGATTACCACAGTTTCTACCAACACAGGAAATGTTTACCTATTCATCTTCTTCTAAAACTGGTTGAAATTACTATTCTTTCAAAATATAAAAATATAAATTTTACACAAATATTGATAATTGATCGTGTTGTAATTACATAATACTTTATTCCATGCAAAACTATGGAAGACTAAAATATATTTTGTTGGTGGGTAGTACCTGAGGAAACAAACAACCTCTTCAAGGCTTAAAAGAAGTGGATGAAGTGACTTTGTACACAGCTTAATGTAGGCTAAGTAAACCAACATTTCAAATGTTGAAAGGACACTAGGATGACTTTTTGAAACCATGGCTCTGAATTAAGTTCTTTTGGTGGGTGAAATATGCCAAAGACATGGTCATCTGCAGAAAAGCCTGTGGAATTAGAAGTTCAAAGGTAGTGAATCCTGTGGATGCTTCTGGTACTTCTTGTACACTGAACTCAAACCATCTTCAATTATTGTCATCTTCAGCATGTTTTTCAGTGTGTGACTTAATCTCTCTCCCAACCCATTCGTTTGAGGGTGATAGACTGAAGTGCCTTATGAAGACGGCATATGCCCAGCATATTCTGGGACATGAATGTCGTACTCTGTTTAGTCAGGAACTCTTCTGGGCAATATCATACTACTTAGTTATTAGTTATGTAGATTACTTTTTTTTAGAAAACCAGTAATTAAACACGTCATAATGGTTAATTAGATTATAGTTACAGAATTTCAGAAAAATGTAACATTTGATTTAATAAAAAAGCTTTTCATTGGCCCTGGGTGGTCAAACTATCAAAAACATTCTATTGACTTAAATGGGATTGCATGCAGTGATGTGATTGTGGAAGCCCCCGCCCACATGGTGCGATTTCGGATTCCATTACGATTGGAAGTTCAGCTGGAAGAAACTTTGACCTGTGATACTGGGTCATGTGATGCGTCTTGAGTGAGGTCAGGTCTGTGGGTTTTCTTGATCACTCAATATGAAGCACATTTTGAGGATGTCAGTGTTGCTTTAAAGTAGAGTAAAGCACATTCTGTTATATTTTAGTCAAGTTATATTGTGAATTGTTTATTTTTTAATGATGCTGTTTTGTGGGCAGGCTCCATAACCCATGTAATTGTGTGCGGTGAAAGAGTAGTATTACCGCGGCTTCAGTCTGTAGTCGATGCTTGGCTTAAAGTTCCACATGGAGGAGGGGGAGCAGATTTCTGGAGCAAATGCCCAAGAACTGATGCCAAGTCAAGTTTATATGAGGTTGTTTATGACAAATACAGCGACTACAATCCAACTGTAGGTAAAATTGTTACTTGAGTGTGCTATAAAACGACACTAAATGCCTGAAAAACATATAATACCCCCCCCCCCCCCTTAACAAAAGAAGTAATCAGAAGAGTAACTTGATTACTTTTCAAAAGGAGTAATCAGTAATTTAATTACCGTATTTTTCGGCTCATAAGAAGTATTTGTACACCCAGCGCTGCACGCTGACGTCATCGCCCATCTCTGCCATAGCGCGGTCGTAACGAAAACGGAAAAAAACTACATTTCCCACAATGCCTTTGGCCGCAGCGGTGCGGTGCTTCCGCATCCATACTCACGAGCGAAACTACAGAACACACATTGAACGTTAGACTCTCGCATTTGAGTGATCTCTCACGCTAAAATACATTTCAAGATGTGAAATGGGCACAGCTAATAGTTTATCTGTTTATGAGCCTGACGATAAGATGATGATCGATCTGCATCGTCTTCAGTCTGTGAGGGTTTTTTTTCCGCTAAGCATTCACTTGGACAGTTTCACAAACTTGGACAGTTTGATCCTTCATTAATGGAGTTATGTGGGTTTTCATAAGCTGACAAAAATCAAAGGTGCACAGATGCACAGCGCACTCTCTCTCTCTCTCGCTCGCGTGAGGAAAACAAAACGCTCTCAATGACTGAAACTCTTATTAATAAACTCAAATCATCTCTCAACGGTACATCTCACATGCAACCGAATTGTCACTTGAATAAGGTATAAATAATGAGTTATTTAACATTAAGGAGTAGTTACATTTATTTTACATTAAAATAATTATTAATTAATTATTAAATAATTATTATTTTACATCTGGGGTGCCCAGATTCTTTTAAAGGTTTAAAGGGGGGCTCGACTAAAAAAGTTTGAGAACCACTGTATTATTACTAATGTGGGGGCAATCTTACTAGCTATTATTAGTAATGTAGTGACAATGTTACTAGCTATTATTAGTAATGTAGTGACAATGTTACTGGCTATTATTAGTAATGTAGTGACAATGTTACTTGCTATTATTAGTAATGTAGTGACAATGTTACTAGCTATTATTAGTAATGTGGTGACAATGTTACTGGCTATTACGGTATTACTAATGTGGGGGCAATGTTGCACTGGAACAGTGATGGTGATAACTAATGGTGGACTTTAGAATGATGAGTGGGAACAAAGAAAAACATTACAGCTTTTTTTTGTTACTTTTACTGTTTACTGTCTGCTCATGTTACATGTTTGGCTGTTAACTTTTACACAGTTGATATAAATTATTTTACAAAAGTATTTGGTTCAGAATCTTTTTTTTCTAGATCTTCCTCTTTTAAAATCGGGTGCGTCTTATGTGCCGAAAAATACGGTACATTTCTTAAGAAACTGGCCCAACACTGTTTCTGGGATTCAAACTCTGCTGAAAAGTGCAAACTTTTCAACTTTCCTTGGCTTTTGCCTTTTCAATCGACCTGCCTCCTATATCTTGTGGCATAATCTACTCTGACCAAAATGTGCTTGTGAATCCCGGCAGACGTCAGCAGCGCCTCTACCAGATCCATCCCAATGTGATGGGCAGAGGAATTAATGGAAAGGGTGGGAGTTTCCTGCTGATGGTCCTCTGGCGCACTTTGCACCATTGACAGTAGCATTTCACATCTGATTGTAGGCCTAGTCTCTTATTCGTTTAATTGCATTGTCTGCTCCGAGGTGTCATGTCATGTGGTGATTGTGTTCCACTTTCTTCTGGCCCTTGTGCTAAACTATATAGTACAGCTGGTCATTCTGAACAAAACGTGGACATAAATGTGTATTCGTGTGTTGTTTGCCACAAAATAGTGCCCAGTGTGTTAGCGCCTGGTAACTAGTGATGCCGAATGACCTAATGAAAGAGCTGTAATGAGCAGACACTGCTTCATTTCCAAGCAACTTTTGACTCAAATCACAAAGTATAAAAACTAAAAATGAATGAATACAAAATGAACTACAACTAAACTACACTGAAAATTCAAACGGCATAATCCCAGTTAGAAACATGATCACAGAGTCTATATTTGTTTCTTTGTTCTACTACATTGTTCATTTTTAGTGCACTTTTTTATCCTAATGTTTATTACATATAATTGTTTGTTACTGTATTTAATGTTAATTAATGTAATGGAATTACATAGTATTAAGTTTTTGTTCTAAATTATGTTTGCTTTAATTATATTCTAAAATCATTCATTTTCCTGGCCGCTTATTCCCTTTCAGGGTCACGGGTGTCTGCTGGAGCCTATCTCCAGCTCACATCGGGCGACACATGTTTTTTGGCATTGTGGGGGAAACCAGAGGACACACACGCAAGCTCCCTTCCAGGGAGGTCAACGACAAGCCTCAAACCGGCAACCTTCTAACTGGAAGGCCACTATGTAGCTGCCCTTCAGTTTCACAATTTAAAACGGGACACAGAGTGTTTCCAACGGGTGCTCTTTTTTATTGTTTGTTGTGCAAATCAAGTTTTCAGTCTTAAAAAATAAAAATACCTCTCTCCGCTTAACTGAAGGGTACTTGGTTCCCTTTCAGTCGGTCCCGGAGACGTTAGTCGGGATTAGACCGACTGAATGGGAGCGAATCACCGTGAGAGCGACTGACGAACATATTAACGGGCAAATTAATTTGCAGGCGTAGGTGATTGATTAGCAATCAGCCGGGTATAAAGCCGGGCGTGCCTAAGCCTCAGTATGCAATTTTCCTTCGGAGCTGACTGAGTGAGACTCTCTCTCCTGAACTTTGACGCCCTTTTTCGCTTGAAAGATCAGTAGGTTGCTTACCTCTCGGCAATACTTGGTGTTGACCTCTGCCAGCCCAGAATAGCACGCCACCAAAACGCCAGCACCTCGAAGATCTCTCAGGCAAGCCTGTCCAGTGTTTCAGCCGTTTTCTCATAAATCCTGTCCGTTTTTCACGACACGATGAGCAAAACGTGCATTACTCCTAACTGCGGTGGATTTATCTCGTCGAAAGACGGTCATGAGCGCTGTGTGGAGTGCTTGGGCTTCCAACACGCCTGCGCAGCGTTTGTGAGGCGAGAGTGTGTGCACTGCAACGCTCTGCCGGGCCGCACGCTGAGATACAGACGGTCTTTCTTAGAGGAAGAGGACGCCGGAGCTTTGGCTCTTGGCGCTCCTACGAACCGGAGTGAGCCGGCTGTTTTCTCCCCGGATGTTTTGGGTCGAACGGTGTCAGGTGACTCCTCGCACCACCCCCAAATGCCGAGCGTGCTCCCCGTCTGGTCCGCGAATGAGTCGGAGAGCGCTTCGGCGTTACCCGGCCCCTCGTGTGATCCTGATGACGATCTGCTATCCATCGCAGCATCGGAAGGGGCGCGATCTTCGAGTTCTTCCAGCTCAGCGCTGCCACCCTCCGGGGTCTCGGCCGAGCCGGAGCTCGATGCTGCGCAATTGGGCTTGAGGTGCCTACGCCCTCTAGCTCAGCGCCGTTGCGGCTGGATGACTGGTTCCTGGGTAAGCGACGGGGCACCGTCCCCCGCGCTCCTGCGGTCCCTTTCTTCCCGGAGGTGCACGAGGAGCTTACAAAATTCTGGCGGGCTCCCCTGTCTGCCAGGGCTTCTAGCTCCTCCCCCTTCACCGCTCTGGATGGTGCAGCAGCTAGGGGATACTCCTCGATTCCCCAGGTGGAGCAGGCTGTCGCGGTGCACCTGTGCCCCGGCAGTGCTGCCGCTTGGCGATCTCGTCCGAGTGTGCCCTCCAAAGCCGGAAAAGTTTCGTCTGCCCTAATGGCGAAAGCTTATTCGGCTGCGGGTCAAGCTGCTGCATCGCTGCATGCCATGTCGACCTTACAGGTCTTTCAGGCCAAGGCCCTCCGTGACACGCACCAGGGTGGTGGCGACCAACAGTCCATAATGGACTTAAGTTCAGCCACTGATTTTGCGCTTCGTGCTACAAAATCAGCAGCGCTGAACATCGGTCGCACGATGGCCACACTTGTGGTACAGGAGCGCCATCTTTGGTTGGAGCAGGCCTCTATGCTTCCCGATGACCGAAACCGGTTTCTGGATGCACCTGTCTCCCAAGATGGCCTCTTTGGCATCGCCGTGGATGATTTTGCGTCAAGGGTCTCCACGATCAGGAAACAGGCGGAGGGTCTGGGTGAGCTCATGGTCCCGCATCGGAAGCGGCGGGCTCCTGTCGCTTCTGTGCCGGACCCCTCTCCGCCTGTGCGACGCCAAAGAGGAAAACCCCCACACGACGAAAGTCGCAGTCAACCTCCGGGCAGACGAGGGCTTCCACGAAGAAGCGCCCCTGAGGTTGGCGACTCGGGGGGAAATGAGCTCGTCTTTGGGTCTGGTCATCGACCCAGCTCCCCCAGGGGGGGGGGGGTCCACCACACACTCCTCGCTGCCGTCCTCCGGGACGGCGGCACCTATTGTGTCAAAGATAGAACTCACTTCCTACCCGAGAATAGTGGTCTCGCATGCCCGACGGTCTGGGGTTCCTCTTCCTCGGTCTCCGACGAAGACCCCGACATGGGCCCGAGCCCCGCTGGCCATGGCAGAGAGCGCGGGGGCACACCCCCCCCCCCTCATCTGACTATCTCCCAGGGTCCTCCCCTGGTGATTCCGCCCACAAGTCCGCCTCCGGGTGGCCCCGCCATGGGGACCATCAGCACGTCCCGACCACGACCCTTGTCAGCTTACCTGGGAGCCTGGCGGAAGCTTCCCGGGGTCTCACAGTGGGTGGTCTCACGACGAGAAGCAAACCCAAGGCATTACAGTTTGGGAACCATCTCATCGCTGCTTCCTTGCCTAGGAACACAGTCTCCTTGGCACTCCGCATAGAGGGGGTACACAGAAATTACAGATAAAGTTAGACACTAATACTAGGCATATTTTTAGGTTCAATTTGGTATCAAATCAGCATTTTTATATTGTTTAATAAACAAACATTGACATGCCCATAGAAACAGCTCATAGAATAATATAATGGAAAAAAAGCATCAGCAGTTCTTCCTTGCAGAGCTTTAAGAACACAGCAAATCCGGTGGCACCAACTCAACACCACCCAGACCGCACGCGACCCGGGTAGCGCCGCACCGACACAGCCAGATTTACCGCGTGTAGAAAATTGCAAGCAGGTCTTCATTGCCGTAGCATAGAATGAAAAAGGTCCGCAAGCAAGTTCTTCATTGCAGTGCACACAGAGAACTCATCTATCTGATTTCTTGCTTTAAATTGATCTGGGACACCTCTGGGAAAACCCAATCCGGTCGATATAAACATGTTGATCAAATGAACCCAAAGGAATGCTCCTTTTATGGATCCTGAAAAAATTTGGATGGTTACTTAATTTGTGTGATAACTGCCCAAGCTCTGCAGTTGGGAATATATGGAAAGGCATCAAAAGTTGGACCAAAGCACAACTTCCATACCACTTGAGGAGGCAGCCTCGACCTCAACTTCCAATCGCCACACAGCCATCACAGGTCACTTCTGGAATTGGACTGATTAATAAACCATGAATTCAAATAACCGTTATTGTTAGTGGTTACATTTATCGTCTGATAGCACCAAGATCCAAGTTCTTTTAAGTTTAAACCTGTTCTACCTTTATACAGGAAACAAGTGTAGTTTCCAAAATATGCTGTTGCAAATGGTGGGAAATCGTCCTTCACTTTCGGGTAAAGGACATTTACAGTTTGGCATTTTTGGTTTTCTTGATTTGAATCATTACTGTATAGCTCTAGTACACACTTTAATCCCTCTGGATCACTTCTAGTATCTAGCCTGAAAGGTGTTGTTCCCAAATGGGGTCGCCCTGTTGCACAAGCAATACAATTACTGACGTTGGTTTTGTTAGCCGTAAACATCACCCATGCCATCCACTCATTTTTCTCTGCAAACCCTGTTTCCATTGCTAATTTGTCATTCATTGTCAAATTAAATAAGTGTTTTGTTTCTTTAGAGTCATCAATTCAGATTGTTGCGTTCTGAAATTTTGATTTCACTTCTATAAAGAAATGTCCAATTGGAATAGTTCCAGCTACATAAGCTCCTATTGAATAAATTCTCTGATCTGTGGGTAAATCTCACAGTAGATTTAAATCATTCGAACACATTAATCATTTTAACATTTGAAGTCTACACTGATTAATTTCGGTTGAGTTTTATAACTCACTTATTACAGATATTAGATTTTGGGTTTTGTTTGTTGTTACCTTTCCCTTGGTTCCCTGTGTGGGTACTGTATATACTGTGATTGTAATCAGTACCACCAGAGTCAAAGTTACCACTCCAACCTCCACTCCGTCGGCCATCTCTCTGATCATGGTCGAACTGGGCGTTGATCTGCTTGCTCAGATTTATCAGTTATTTAGTGATCAAAGGATTTAGTGATTAATGGTCGCCAAACATAGGATATATAAGCTTTTCTGCACTTTTCTTATTCTGCACTCAAATGTACCTTTTTCATAGTGAGGAAGATGAACCCAGGAAGGCCTTGGCGTCATGAGTGGCGCTTGATATGGTCCTTCCCGCTGAGGTTCACTCCAATTTTTTCCTCTAAACCACTCTGATCAGCACCCGGTCTCCTGGTTTCAGGTTCAGCAATGGGTCTCAGTCAAGTGTTCCTGGGAAGAGTTTAGCAGAAAATACCTCTCGTGCAATTAGCAATATGGTCATATAATCAACATTTTCACTCTTTCATCAGTAAAGGGTTTTCATTTAGGTTTAAATTCATCATGTCTTAGATTACTAAACAATATTTCATTTCACAAAAGTTCATATAAATATTTTCAAATGGATATTTAGATTTTGGAAAATACTTTATAAAAACTTCATATTTTATGAAAACTTTACTTATCATTATACCAACCCCCCTGTTGAGACATTGCTATGCCTATGACTCAATAAAGCTCAATATCTGTAAAGGTTTTTTTTTTTTTGGTAATTTAATAATAATTTTTTGGTAATTTAAGCTCAGGTTGTAAGTAATTGTTTTCAGAATCACATTTTTTTTTTTTTTGTTTTATCTCAATAAATGCCTCTTCTACTTCTTATGCCCATCTTAGATCTGAAGTTTTGTTCATAAATTAGATTTGGAAAGGACAGACTGGTAAATCTAGCTTCTACAAAAACATTGTCATGCCAAAATTTACATAATTAGTCTCTTGGTTAATCATTATTGAATGATTCTCTAGTCTGCACAGCAGTGTTTTTATGCTTCTCTTGCAGGAGCCTGAGATAAGATGTAACTAGACATTTCACCTTTAATATTGTACAGGCTTCCAAAACTGTAATTTTATCTTTAGAAACTTTATGTTCTTGTTCCATCAAGAATTTTATCAATGTTAGCGCATCTTCTTTACATTGTTATGTAATCTTTTACACTAGAAGACAATCTTGATAAAATCTGCTAATTATATAATTTACCTTTTAATGCAACACACGTCAAAATTGGCTGTTCAGATGAATAGATTTGGGGAAAAAAAATATTGCTAATGTCATTAACAAACATACCTGATTTTATTTTGTTTCATATCGTTAAAAAAATATATCTGGATAAGGGATCTTGTGTAGCTATCCCATAGTTTTGTGTAGCACTGCCAATTCAGCACTAACTCAACACGCAACTGGAAATTTTTTCATTAAATTCGCAAAATACCTTTTGCGGTTAAGATCTATCTGCGAATTCAATCTTTGAATAAATTCAATTCATCATTTTTTTTTTTTGCTTTGTCTAATCACTTGAACACAACAAAGTGTGATATATTTTAGACTAAACTCAATTTATAAAAAGGAAAACTTATTTGTCTAGCCTTTATCACATAGATTTCTTGCTGTCCGTGGAATTCTTACCACTTAGCGTCGATTTATCTCAGTATTCAGCACATACATAAAATCACAATCCATTAGGTTTAATGGATACCTGATAGAAAAACAATTGAATAGTTTGTATTTTATCTTTCATTCGATCTGTTATTTTCATTGATTCTCAAGGTTTTCACTTTTACTTTACCATTTGCTGATTTATCAAAAATGAATTTGTCTGATTGTTTAGCATGTGGGATATCATCTGGATGAATTTAAGTTTAATTTCTTGATGAGTAAAACAGCAATAGAGTCTAAATTAATTAATGTCAGTTTCAGTTAATTATTTTTATTTTTTTTAGTTTCATCTCTGTAAAGTGTCTGTCTTTTGTTTGAGAATGTGTGTGTGAGAGAGAATCAGTTGGAGATTTGTGTGTTTTGAACAGTTTGTTTTGTCTACAGCTTCTGCCTCTCTGCACTCTCCTATCCGTCTCTCATTTTTCACATCTTCCTCTAGTCATGCTTCAGTTTGACCACTTTCTGTATTTCTTTCTACAATTATACATGCAATATGAAATTTACTTCCACACACATATCATCTGTTTCTGTTGTTGTATCTATCTCCATTTTTAATGACTTTCTTTGTAATTGTCCCTTCTATATCCTCTGTAACGTCTGCCTCTACCTCTGCTTCTTCCTCTGTTCTGGCCTTCTTCTGCCTGGAATAAAACACAAGTTTCGTCATTCTGAATCAACACAAATATCTGCCCTTTTTTGTTTCCATGTTTGCTTTTGAAAACACTCTCTGCATGTCTAGCATAATCTAGCACATTAACCAGTCTTGCAGTTCGATGGTTAATCATGTGTTTGGTTATAAAGTTACTGATTTTCTGTTGAGTTCCTTTCATGAACGCATTCTTCAGTTGTTGTTCATAAGCCAAATCCAATCTTGTGGTTTGTCCATGTAACTGTGATTATTAAATGTTTCTTGCAATCTTGAATAGTAATGATTAACATCCTCATCTTCTTTTTGCACACATCTGTTTATTTCTACCCAATTTGGAATCATCTTATATTTGTCTGCTATTCTCTTGAACAATTCATTTAGCTCAGCTTTCAATCTGTCTGAATCATACTGTAAGGGAGCTCCATCTGCATTATTGGATTCCATGAGCCTGCAACAATGCACCAATTTGTCTGCAACACTTGTCTACAAGCTCTTTCCATCTCAGCACCATTCAATCTATAACTGTGATAGAGATTTTTTATCTGAGTTTCAAATTCTTTAACATTAATTTTAGGATTTGGAATGCCTTCAGTGGCTTTTCTGACATCCTCATCAGCCCAAGGTCTGTAAACATACATTGTTGCACTCTCACCGTCTCCACATGGATTAGGGACTTGTATCATTGGAAGTACCTCACTGTCGTCAGGATTTAGACTTTTTATTGGACTAGTATGAGATCTTACAATTGTCCAATTTTTTCTTGTGAGGCCTGATCTAGTGCCTGTGGAATCACTTCGTAATATAAGTGGATTAACATGCTTTGTGACATTCGCAGCAGCCTCCACCAGATCACCAGTAGGATATATTTGTGACACACTGGGAGCAGTAGGCTGCTGGGGTGGATAAGGAGGTGGTAGTTCCCCCTGGTCAGACTGCTTGTGTCTAAAAACCAAATCGAGGTCTTCATTCTGAAGTAAAGCCAATGTGTTTTTTTCCTCTGGTTTCTCCACTCTTCCCCTTCTCTCTCCCTCCCGTCTTCTCCTTGCCTCTCTCAACCATGCCTTTGCTTGATAAATACCATCTTTTTGCATTAATTTTTTGTTTTTTTTGGTTTTCTTTTCAATGTCTTTTATCAGTTTTGTGCAACTCTCTTCATTTAGTTTTCCATTAAAACTATATTTATCTTTCCATTTTTTAAGATATTTGACTGTTTCGGGATCCTTTTCACACATGTATTTTGCATCTCCCTCATAGCATGCTTCCTCTTTTGCGACCCTGTTACCCATCGCGTACTCTCAATGTTTAACGTGCCGGCACAGAGTTGTTTTTTATAGTCTTAACTCAATATAAGTGACTCTCACGCAGCTCTGAATCAGCCTCAAAACAACAAGTTCACAGGTCTTTAAAAACACAAAGTCTTTATCACTGGTCTTACTGCTGTTCACTAATTCCTCAAAGAGCGCGTCTCAGACGGAGCCTCTGTGCTCGTCTCACACACTTCGCAAGTGTGTCACAGAAGATGCCTCTATGCACCTCTAACAGGGTCGCCTAACCCCCACTCAAGGAAAACCGCATCCAAGTCTACTTCAAATCATACTACCAGCATTTTCATACTGGCCTCTCAGCCTCTATGCGAGAAAAGTTCGAAAGCAGAACCCAAAATGGAATCCCCCAAGTTTAAACAGTTTTACCCATTCAAATTTAATTTAAATCGCGTCTTACCCGAATATTTAGATCGTGGGCTTGTGTGTTCTCTGATAATCCCGTCACTCTCCGCCGTCCTGGTCGGTCCTGGCCTCTTTGAACTTCGAATTTTAGCGAAGGAGGTCTTTTAATCCAGAGAGCATAGAAGTCTCTCCCCGAGTTCGGTTTCAGGCCCAGCTCCAGGCGTCGGAGAGATGTTGGGAAAAGGCTCGAAGGACCAATATGTTGGGAAAATTCCAAAAGAAGAACACCGACACCACGAATCCAATTGATGTTAATTTTAATTCCCTATTTGACATACTAAGTTTGATACCTATTTTTGATCAAGGAGATTAAGAGCATATGGAGACGAAAAGCATCATAGAGAGAGAGAAGGAGAGAAGAAGCATCCGAATACCAGAATGGAACATGAAGTTACACACTCTGACCGATCGCAAAAACATACACATACTACTGCCCGCTAAACTCAAAAAGTCTCACAGTTAAAGAGTTATCTTAACCCAAACAAGGGGTGGTTACAGGGACGTAGTCACAATAACGGAAAAGAGAATAAGAGAATAATAAAAGCATTGACTAAGCAAAATGTCACGGTGTCTCAGCTCACGGTGAACGCTGAGAACATCTCTGAAAGGAATGAGAACTAATAGAACTGAACAGACACAGTTATTAATGCATTTGATAAATCATACATTTAGTATCTACAAAAACATGGAGTCATGAAATCACATTTCATAATTTTTCTAACATATTCAAAACCCAAGGATGCCAAATCCATATAAATGTTTTAGAAATGTTAGATAGAAAATGTAATACTAGGTTCTTAAGAAATACTTTCATTTAAACTCTTTACCCTTGTAGATCAAAAAATGTTCTGAAATGGAATGACCTCACTAGGATGGAAATCTCTTATATGAGAACAACATATTTAAAATTTCCAGCTCCTCCAAAATATAAAGAATTGCATTTTAAAGTATTAAATAATATTTATCCCTCCAATGATCTTATAAAAAGTAGATTTAAATTGGAAGTGGAAAATTATAATTTTTTGTCTAACTGAGAAACAACAGAACATCTCTTTTATGAATGTGAAAATTTATGGACACAATGCCTTTTATTTAAAAAAAATGTAAACAAATCTATTCTCTTTCAAAGAAATTCAGTCTGGTGTAATAATGACCAATAAAAATTTAGAATTTTTTATTAATACATTTATTATAATTACCAAATGTTATATACACAAATGTAGATTCCCGAAATGGATTGGATTAAAAAAATAAAATAAGTTTATTCATCTCCTGCTTAGACCTTAAAGCCTCCAAGCACAAAAACGCAATCACATCATTAAACAATATAGTTTAATTCTTTGTAAGTCTTTGTACTTATGTAAATTTGTGGAAGATTTATGTTCATTTTCTCTTATGTAAATGTTGCAATAAAAAAAATCTTCCTTTTCTTCTTCTGGTGTTTTATTGGCAGTTTGCAGCCTAGTTTTTGGAGTATTACTGCCACCATCTGGGCTGTTTGAGTGTGAGATGGAGAAAGGAAAAAGACAGGGCTAGCCAATGTTAAGACATAAAAATTTGCTTAGATCAAACAAAAAAATTGTAGATGCACTGCATAGAAAGAAAAGATGGAGTAGATGGGGTAGAGAAGGAGCAATTATTCATGTCCATAAATGTGAATAAATAACACAATTGTTTTTTTTTTCTTTTAATAACAAATTTTATTTAAGAGACAAGGTCGGGATGACGTCAACGCGTATGCCCAATCAAAGCGTGAGAACGTCGTTTCTTGTTACACGAGTAAATATCTGGCAACCGCCTGGGTATGTGTGTGTATGTGTGTGTGCGTGTGCGTGTGTGTGTGTGTGTGTGTGTGCGTGTGCGTGCGTGCGTGTGTATATATATATATATATATATATATATATATATATATATATATATATATATATATATATATATATATACTATTGATATATTGTATATATATTGACCGGATTTTAAAGAATAAAAATATGATTACAAAATAGTTGTCTTCATAATGGACGGAAAACACACGTTATGTTTTTATTTTTGTCTAAGGGTTTAGAAAAATACATTTAAAGTAAAGACATTCACAAAGATAAAAGAAGTTGTGCTACATGGCTAACTTAGCAATACAGCACTTGTCGTCTGTCGCGCATATTTTGTTTCGGATATATACCAGAAATAAACATTGTGGCTTTCGAACTTAAAATGCATATTCATACCGACATACAATTTGTTTTTGTCAATCTGGCGCCCTTCACGGTCTCTCTCGCATCCCTATGCATCCTGAAATAAATCACACACGACAGCAGATAGAGCTACTGTAATATAATCACACCAGCTGGAGTATTACATAATACAAACGGGTTTGTATACGGTGGATGAGCTGATGGACGAGCAAGAGAAACCGACTGAAGGTAAAATAACGTTACATTACATAGAAAGGGTAGGAATGAATGAGTTCAGTCGTTTGTCCTAGTGACTGGGAAGTGGAAAAGTTGTGAAGACAGCACATTGGCACTTCCTGTTAGCGTTATTTTAGCGCCACTGTTGTTTATTTGAGTGGCTCCAGCTCTTGTGCCACTGTTGCGATACTGTTGCACTTGCATGGTTTAACAACAGCAAAAACTCTAGGTTGTATTTGCAGTGAAATTTCACAAGGCTTTCGCGAGGCAACATATTGTTATTAAATATTGCAGTAGTCCTCGTGTCATTATTGTGTGGTGCCGCTGATAATTAAGCGACTGTATGCTTTTTTGTCCTTATCAATTTGAATATGTTAAGTGATCTGTTTTTTTGTTTGTTTGTTTAAAGGTGCTCCATATCTTTTATAAAAATTTGATTTATGATTACGTTTCTTTCACCCCTATTTAAAATCAATCTGCAGATAGACAGAAAATGTTATAACATGTTTATAATTTTTTGTAATTATTTTTAATACACAACAGTAAATTATACATTTGGTTTTATAGTTATTTTGTTTACAATTAAATTGAAATTCAACACAAATCACAGTTATTTTATTAGTAATAATGATTGGACAGGTGGCACTTAAAGGCATTCTCGATGACACTGCGGATCAATTGTGCGCATGTGCAGATTTTTCACACAAAACCCTTAGGTCAACTATTTTTATTAAAACAGTTTATATATTAATTTCTGTAAGTTTAGGGCTTGTATTAACATTATAACATACATAGAATGTATATGTTTAATTTGGAGGTTTATTAGAATATTTTATTAGTTATTTCACTGTAAACATACATTCAATGTTAGTGAGGGCAGGTAAATCTAACAGGGTAGCAAAACCAACAATTGTGTCACAGCAGCGTGACACCGGTGCCACACGCAGACAGATATCAATCCGTAATCCGTGTTGAGGAGCAAGATGTTAAAGGGGGTGGGTGAGCTGCACACATTCTACGGCAGTTCGGTGGCTGAAACCACAGTCCATAGAAACAGGGCAGCTTTTTGATGTACAACAGAGAGTTGAGTTAATCAATAAAATCAATATATACCCAGCCCTACAACAACATGCTTTAAAGCCTCTACTAGAGGCTTTTTATTACAGTTGACAAATTGAACAAGAGTGCAAAAATGTACCCTAATTCCTTTTGAAAATCTGTGGTAAATGCAAATTTGTGGTACATTGGTGCAGTTGGTAGCACTATGGCCTTTCAGTATACGGTCACTGGTTTGAGGCCAACAAGTGGGTTCCTGGGAGGAGTGTGGTTTTCCTTCAAATTCCAGATTTTTTATAATTCATCAGGAGTGAATGAGTGTGTTACCCTGCGATGCACTGTAAAAAATAAACCGTAAATTTTACCGTACAATACCGGCAGCTGTGGTTGCCAGAACTTTACCGCAAAAATACAGTAGCACCGTAATTGCTTTAATGTCATTGCATCCGCTTTACTGAAAATTTTACTGATTGTAATGTGTGTTTTTTGTACAGATTATAACTGTGAAAATAACAATTATTTTGCTTTTACATTACAAAAACATTTTATACCCATCAAATTTTGTCATATTCCCGGTTCACAACTGTATCATTTAAAGGTGTATGTTGTGATAATTATTATATTTTTTATGGATAAAACCATCTAAGTTATATAATTGGAAGTGTAAATTAAATATTATTATTAAATGTTGACTTTTCCACTGATTTTATTACAGGACTTCATATGCAAATCGCCCTTGTTTCCCATGTGAGTGGATGTACTTTCTATAAATCACAAAACTCGTAATTCGTGAATAAATCAAGATGTAAAGGTTTCCCATAATCCTTTGTACACCCCCGTTACAAACAGGAAGACGCAAGATGGCGCGTCTTAATTTATAATGTTAGTGTAATTTTACAACTGATTACATATCTTTTTAAAATAAAACAATGGTTAAATTAAGTACAGAATTATTATAAATGAAAATTATATAAACCTCTTTTATTTTAAACACAAACAACACTAAAACTCAACCAACAAAATGATTGACTGGATGAAAATGCTACATTAGCATTTTACCTTTATTTTGTTACCTTTTGTTTCAAATGGGTTTCTTAAAAAAATACACATTTTTGCTCATGTAAAATTCATTTATCTTCTGTATTATAGATCAAACCGTGTATTGTTAAATTTACAGCAGTAACCCGTATTTGTATATGTTTTTAACTGTTACAATGAAAGTAGTGGGCACAAAAAATTGATACATCAACTGTAAGTTTCTCTCCATTTTTTAATGAAAAGTTGAAATGCTTGTACAGTAAAAGCGCAAGACTCTGTTCACACTGTAGCTGTAATCGGGAATTGTTTAAACAATATTTCTTGGAAAAGTAGGGTTACGTTTTTAAGTTGTTTTATGTTTTTGAACCGATTTGTGGTCTCTGACCCCAATTCTCCTCAACGTTCTTTTTTTAAATTTAAAAATCCCCTGACCCCTGCTTATTAATCTAAAGAACATATTACAAAAATATTTTTTATCTATTAACCAATTATTGTTGTGTTTTTTTTTAACTCCTACTGCCTTTCAACACACAAATAACATGAAAATAACAAATATAAATAATCAAAAACATCCTTTAAACTTTAAGTTTTTTTTAATCCTTTAAACTTTAAGGTTTTTTAAACAAAATCATTTTCATGACAATAACAGTGTCAATGCTGCTGATTATGATGAAAGCTGTCAAAACAGTGGAATTGTTTGCTGACTTTGTGTGGTTGTATGGTGTTTTTGTGTCACACACTGTAATGACGCAAACATGTGATGATTCTTTTTGGCCAATCAGGGAGCTCAACAACTGACCATTCGATGGTCAGCAACTGACAGCCATCCACTTGGCCGATTTTAGAGTATAAAAAAAGTACAGCTAAAGGGAAAAGCTTCCAAAAGCACACTGAGTCAAGCCGAGACTGCCGTCTGTTGAGAGTTACTTCTATTGACTACAGGAGGGCTTAATGATGATGGTTAACAACTACCTTTAATTAAAAATGTACCTTTTGTTTCAGGTGGGCATCGTGGCAGTGTCTGCAGCAATGCTCCCCAGTTGGCTCCTCTATCCTGGCAGGCCACCATCGATGCTGCCCAATGCCAGTTACAAGATGCAGGAACTGGCATAAACCCTTCTCTGATGATTGCAGGCACTGGTCTGGCCGGCTCACTCGTACAGAGGAAGCGCCAACAGTACGCCAAGAGCAAGAAACAGGGCAGTGGCTCCGGCAGCCGGCCAGCTCGGGCACTTTTCTGCCTGACGCTCAACAACCCTCTGCGCAGAGCTGCCATCAGCTTAGTTGAGTGGAAGTATCCTTCAGCTGTGGAATTCTTCGCTTAATCGATGTAATTACTTCCTCTCATTGGGGGTTAGGCATCTTCTGAAGACAAGGATAGAAATTTGACTTAAAAAAATACAGCTTGACGCTTGAATGTTTTCGAATATGTTTCGTTTTTTTTTTAATTTTTAATAATTAGGTGTTCATTCCTGTGGCCTTCACACCAGCATCAATAATTATTGGTACACTTGCCCGGAGGAGTTTGTAGGATAGTAGTCAGGTGTATGATCATTGAATTATACCAAATAGGGGCTTAAGATTATCACAGGTTGATTGAAACACAGTCATGAACAGAAACAGCTCTGTAGTAAGTGTCTTAAAACTGGGTGAGGAACTGCTAAACTCTGCTAGCCAGAAGAGGTTGAGACAAGATGATTTTACAGGCCTCTCCCATACAAAGATTTAGAAGCAGACTGTGGATTCAAGATATGATGTTGAAGCTCTTTAAAGAAGTAAAAGAAACAAACTTGTGCAGCAGATGCAAGACACGTCAAACTAATGACCCTTCAATAAATGGAAGACGCCTAGCAGTGCCATCAGAGCAGAAACCAGTGGGACCCAGAAGTGGGTGCAGACAAAAATAACATACCTCTGACATTGACAGGTGCTCTGAACTGATGAGTCAAATTTAGAAATATGTGGATTTGGTGGATAGGGGATTGGGTTTAAGTTTTTTCGATGAATTTTGTGGTTACCAAACTGGGGTACGAAAAGTTGTAAGAGGTATACAAGGGGAGGGTGGTAAAAAATCACAACTTTATTTTTAATCAAGAGTTTTGCAGTTTGATGCATGATTTTTCTGCGCTTAAATGAGTCTTAATCTGAGAAAGAGCTTAAAGCTGACTGTCGTATGAACCTTGAGGAGTTGATGGAACAGTCTCATCATAATTTTATTGAACTTCTGCAAAATTAAATTATCTTAAAAAGTTTTACTAAAAACAAACAAAGATCTCACATCCTTCAGATGTTCCTGAACAAGCGGAAGGAAACCTCAAGCCACAAACTGGAAAAAAACAGTGAAGAAACAAGAAATCATAACCAGGAAACAGTAGAAAGACAGAATACATGTATTTGAACGAGAGGGAGGGAAGTAGAACAGTGAGGTTACAGGGGGCTGAGGTCAAGAAGGTTAGGATACTGAGGACAGAGTTAGGTGGAAATGGATGATTTGCTGTGGAGACCCCTAAACTGGGAACAGCCGAAAGGAACAGAAGAAGTAATTAGTACATGAAAGACAAATTAATTTATTTCTGTCTTAGAAAACGAACTCTGTCTTAATGCTTGCAAGAATGGGGTCTTGTAAGCGTTTTAGGTCGTGTTTAGCTCAAAATTGAGTGGCAAATTTGAGAGGAGAGATAGCCGCTGTTGTCTCCACTGTAGCTAGATGTGACTGACTGCTTCTAAACGCACAGCTGTCTTTCTGCTGTTATTAGATAGCGGATTAATTTGGGGCCCAATATCAAAGTTCTGTGCGTGTTCTCTCATGCCACACATTTAATTGTAAAATGTACAGTATTTTTCGGCTCATAAGACGCACTTTTTCTTCCCCAAAACTGAGGGGGAAAAGTTGGTGCGTCTTATCGAGCGAATGCAGAGCGCCGCGAAGTCCGGTCACGGCCGTATGAGAGGCGTAAGAGCTCCGGTGCTAGGCCGATGCCGCGGCCATATTAGTTTACCCAGCGCTGCGCGCTGACGTCGTCGACCATCTCTGCCATAGCGCGGTCATAACGAAAACGAGGGAAAAAACTACATTTCCCACAATGCCTTTGGCTTCCGCATCCATACTCACGAGCGAAACACACGTTTCTCACACATTAAACGTAATACTCTCGCATTTGAGTGATCTCTCACGCTACAAACACGATTTCTCACGCTAAAATACATTTTTAAGATGTGAAATGGGCACAGCTAACAGTTTATCTGCAATGTTTGAGCCTGATGTGACGCTTGTGCCGCATAGCCAGTGGAAAAAGAAGGAGCTTCAAGACGAGCACATCATCCCAAACTCAAACCTTTATTTTTAGCCTCCTTCAGCGTCACAAAATGAAAGTTAACAATATGTAACAGTGTAGCGGTCCCAGGGGAAGAGCAGCGCGCAAACACTCGTCTCTCCCTCTCCTCGCACACACTCGTCTCTCCCTCTCCTCGCAGGCTCGCACACACTCGTCTCTCCCTCTACTCGCACACGCGCAGCTCTTAAAGGGCAACATACATACAAATACAATGTGGTACATAGACCTAGCAGTGGACGTTCCACTTACATTAAGGAGTAGTTACATTTATTTTACATTAAAATAATTATTAAATACTTATTAAATAATTATTATTTTACATATGAGGGTGCCCAGGTTCTTTTAAAGGTTTAAAGGGGGGCTCGACTAAAAAAGTTTGAGAACCACTGTATTATTACTAATGTGGGGGCAATCTTACTAGCTATTATTAGTAATGTAGTGACAATGTTACTAGCTATTATTAGTAATGTAGTGACAATGTTACTGGCTATTACGGTATTACTAATGTGGGGGCAATGTTGCACTGGAACAGTGATGGTGATAACGAATGGTGGACTTTAGAATGATGAGTGGGGGCAAAGGAAAACATTACAGCCTTTTTTTTGTTACTTTTACTGTTTACTGTCTGTTCATGTTACATGTTTGGCTGTTAACTTTTACACAGTTGATATAAAATATTTTACAAAAGTATTTGGTTCAGAATCTTTTTTTTTCTAGATCTTCCTCATTAAAATTGGGTGCGTCTTATGTGCCAGTGCGTCTTATGAGCCGAAAAATACGGTATGCTACACCCAATGCTTGAGGGTTGAGAACCCTGCATTGTTTTAAGCCACAGCAAAGACATAAATCATGACCATTCTTTTTGACATGGCAACTGAAATCTTATTAAATCAGATTTCAAACATTGTATTATAATTTGATCTGAATCATATTCGGTTTGCTTGTCGTAGTGTTCGAAATAACATTACTCCTTTTCTTGCAGCTGCTGCGGACACTTAGGTTATCAGGGGTCGGAAAATGGTGGAATTCAAACAAAATTGCAGCATATGCGATCACGTGCATTATGAGCCCGCCCACCTAACAGTGTCAATAACATAAACAGTTCACTTGATAACTCATCTAAATTATTACTGGATGCTCTCTAATCTAGTTTAAAGTAATACAGATGTCCTAAAAATGTACATTTGCTTCATATTGAGTGATGCAATCTGGTAACTCATCATGTGACTAGATACCGCAGGTCAACGTTCCTCCTAGCTGAACTTTCTCGCAGAGCGGAATCCAAAATCGCACTGTGTTGGTGGCAACTTCCGCTTTTGCATCACCACATACAATCCCATTCAAGTCAATTGAATTTTTTTTTGGTAGGCTTAAATACAGAGGCACACAGGTGTTCCCAAACTGATTAAGGACAATGGTGGATCAGGGTTGAGGCAATAAGATGGGAGCAAAAAAAGACAGATCAGAGTAATGTTTCCAAATGTTGTCATAAAATTTTAAAGTTGTATGAGCTAAATGAGAGACTGCTATGGCCATGAAATGACAAAGCTGTTAAAATGGCTGTAAATCATCCGTGGACATGGAAGTGTTTGTATCAGTGAGTGAAATTGTATGCAAACTCCTTAATTCTGCTCTTTCCAGACCATTTGATATCTTCATCTTGCTTTCAATTTTTGCCAACTGTGTGGCTTTAGCGGTATACATCCCATTCCCAGAAGATGATTCGAACTCCATCAATCACGATTTGGTGAGTGTTAAATGCAATTTTTGATCAGGTGGTGCTTGTGTCAGCCTCTACTGGATTTTCTTCAAGGGTGATCTTATGGTCATGTGTGTTCTCAAGAGGGTTTTCAAGTTGCACTTCTGCATGAGATCAGTCCTCCCCATTTCGTTAATGACAATGGAAAGTGTCATTATAAGAGATGAATTGATTTGTATTAAGAAGCTTGGCTAATAGTAGCATTAATAACTAGGTTATGTTTCAAACTATTAACTAATGTGTTGCTTTCAAAGCAATTTATTTTGTTCATGCCATTTAAAGACTAGAAATAAATTATAGAAAGTGTAAAATGAAAATGAACAACTGAAATCCAACAACATGCAGTCTTGAAATCAAATGAAATTGCAACTTTAACATTTCAACCACATCCGAGTAAAAAGGAAATTTTAGATTGGGTTTAGCTTAATGTTGAGTGGGAAATTTGAGAGGAGAGATAGCCGCTGTTGTCCCCACTGTAGCTAGTTGTGACTGACTGACTGACAAAATTAAAATTACGGTGCTCCGATACATCTTGAATTCAAATGCTCGGTTGGGTCCATATGGGACAGCTTCTGGGTCCGGATCCGGACGGGGGGCCAGCCTGTAAGTGACCCCTGTTTAGAGAATGTTAACACTATTTCGAAAAATGTGCCAAAGCAATTGAGAAAAACTGTACTTGTGAACACAGGTTCACAAGGTTTTTTTTACTATATTGTACCTGAATGTCTCTGTGCATAAATATAATCTGGTCATAACAGATTACCGTAACAGAAACTAGTTTATTATGGAACTAGTTTCTTCTATCATCTATTATGGCACGGCGCCTCATAAAACGCTGCTGTTAAACTGATATAACTGAAGTAGATACCGCCAAGTGACAACCAAAACAATAAAAAACTGAGCGTGCACCGTACCTTGATTTGCGCATGCTTGTTATCCATGCATAAAGAAAAAGGAACAACTGATTTTCACAACATGAAGTTTATCGTGAAGTATACTTGGTCGATTGAGAATGATACAAGGAAAAAAAAAGATCATGGGTTCTCAAGGATGACATCACAGAGAGAAGCCAACTCTACCATCCTTTTGCAAAAAAAGTCTATTAAATCATAAAAAGTACTGCATTAATTCTGTACATTTTAGAAAGCTGCTCTACGATGGCATTTACAAAATCCAACAAAACTAAAATTTAGAGAGGCTTCAATTATAAAGACAGACCTGATACATAGAATATAGCAGTTTCTGTAATTTAAGCTGATCGTGTTTATGTCACTGTAACTGTTGAAATGAATCAAGTAACTTTTGTTTATATAACTCGATTAGAAATTTTTTTTTTTTTAGTAAAATTCACTTTTTTTAGTTTTTTTTTAACATACAATAAGGGAAATAAGTATTTGAACACCCTGCAATTTTGCAAGTTCTCCCACTTAGAAATCATGGAGGAGTCTGAAATTTTCAGCGTAGGTGCACATCCACTGTAAGAGACATGATCTAAAAAGAAAAATCCAGATCATGATGTATGATTTTTTTAAACTATTTATTTGTATGATACAGCAGGGAATAAGTATTTGAACACCTAACAGGTCTTTGAGGGTCAGAATTCTAGCTGATAGACAGGTGTTCAAATACTTATTTCCCGCTGTATCATACGAAAAAATAGGTAAAAAAAAATCATACATTGTGAAATCTGGAATTTCCTTTTTAGATCATGTCTCTCACAGTCGATGTGCACCTACGCTGAAAATTTCAGTCTCCTCCATGATTTCTAAGTGGGAGAACTTGCAAAATTGCAGGGTGTTCAAATACTTATTTCCCTCACTGTGTTTAATATAAAGTCATTCTATTTAAATGATCATGTAGGATTTTTTTTTATTTTGAGGTGAAAATTTACTCAAATTTACTTTTGATTGGCCGAATAGATTTGTTCCTTTATGCTAAAAATAGCAATTGGGGTTTATGGCACTTTGGGTAAAAGGTATTGTTGTCAAAAGTTAAACTTATTTTGGAAGTACCTCCACAGCGTTTAGCACATTTTCATGTTTTGAAATTGACGTGTCTGCTCTAGTCCCGCTCTGTTTCGTGTGTGTTCCAGGATTTTGTAGGTTTACAGTCACGTGTAGAATCCCCTCCCCATGCAGTGTTTCCCCTAGGATCATGGCCCGGGGGGGTTTGTGGTGTTATGGGTGGTGCGGCAAAACACTCACACAAACACTTAATAGCGTTTATATGTTTCTTTTAATTGCAGTATACCAATATATTATAATGTCTGAACAATTACTGTACAATAACTAAACAACTGTACACTGAACTAAAAACTAAACATCAGATTAATTTTAATATGTTAATTATTCACAAAGTGTGCAGCTTTTGTCACTGCAGTGTATCTTTCTGGGCTTCTGAAAGAACATTTCCAGAGCATCTTGGTATGGATAGTCTGAAACTTCTGGCCCATTTATTGAGATCCGCATACAGGCTGCAAGATGGTCCCCTTGCAGCCTATTGCGAATGTCTGTTTTGACCTGTAAATACATTAACTGTTAGGCTTTAAAAGTGATAACTGATAGTAACAACAGTAAAAATCAACTTAACATAGTGATAGTTTAAAGCAGGAAATGCCATTGTATAACTAACTAGCTAGCTATTAATTAAGCAATTTATTTATCAACTCGTTCATTCATGCATGTGTGTATTTACTTACTTACTAAGATCAGTCTTGTACAGCCAGGGGGAGTATTTCCCCTCTGACAGCCAAGCTGGGTCAAAACCTGTCGTTCTGTGGTGGCTAGACATTTGCTGTTTGTCAGGGGTAAGACATGCAGCACTTGGGCTCTTTTCTGTACTTTGTTTCGGAGTAGGAAAGCTACACCGGCTGCTGCTCGCAGCAGAACACGTGCTGTCATCGTCACCACCTTGGGAGCATTTAAAAAACGCGGATATTTTTGCCTGCTGCGACATACTCTCCGACGCGGAGCGGAACTCCGCGGTGCGCGCGCATCGGGGCGGAACTCCGCCGTGCACGATACGGAGGACAATTGTAAACGCGCAAACGTTGAGACAGAAATTACATGCCATCGTATAAATAACATAATGCTATTTAGTTTAATAAAAGAAAAAAGCAAAGACCTGTTATATATAAATTACTTCTGTCGTTATTCGACGAAAATAAAATAAAATTAACTTGACCTTCAAGGGGGGCGGGGGGTGCCGTTGGGGGGGCGGGGCGCCCCCCTAATATAATGGTAAGGGAAACACTGCCATGGACTGCCACCTTGGCGCGGTGGGAGGGCTTGAGTGTCTCAATAACCCTGAGAGCTATACTGGCCGGAGCTGTATGCTCCTGGTAGGGCCTCCCATGCCAGACAGGTTGAAGGATACAGGAGACCAGACCAAGCGCAGCCCCTGGTCCTCCAGGTTGGGGGTTGGGCTATGGGCCAACGACCCATTCCCATAAAAAAAGGACTTGTTACAGAAACCTCAACAACACAACCAGAAAGCAATTTGGCTGGCGATGATTTCTCTCCAGTAGAGCTTATGATGCAAGCTGGTGAAAGCCTTCGGGAAGCCAGTGCGCCGACAAATCTTCTATCAGCCAAGACCAAAACAAACATCGGAACATGGAACATCCGAACCACTACAACATCACCGTACTAGGATTATGTGAAACAAGATGGACAGGAAACGGACTACAACGAATGGCGAGTGGAGAAACCATCATCTACTCTGGCCCACAAGAACAACACATGTATCAGGGCTCTAGAGTGCGACCAATTTGGTCGCATATGCGACCTAATTTTTCAATGGTGTGACTAAAAAAAATCAAAGGTTGCACCGGTGCGACCCGTCGTTCGAGGGGGAAAAAAAAACGAAACTCCGTCTACGGCCGGTCCGCCTCCTGCGCGCGGCTCACAACACGCGTATCACCCATTCATGCGGCCGGCAGCTGCAAACAGATCATCAGACAAGGCCGAGATGATAATTAAGTTTAACGTTGCCTACAATATTGCAAAAGAAGAACTCCCCTTCACTAAATTCAAGTCCGAAATAATTCTTATGAAGAAAAACGGCTTGAACGTAAACCCGACGTACAGCAATGATGTCGCGCGCACCTAATTTATAGGAGTCATCGCAGATACATTGAAAAAAAAA